>JAUIMM010000778.1:137500-204468 GCA_031769625.1 Taudactylus pleione
ATAAAAAAATATTTTCTGTGTTTGTGAATTGTGTGCGCAGTAGCCGCATATGCATCAACAAAGTAGTGCCAAGCGTGCGCCTGTGTCATAAGTAAAGGGCCGGCTGGCTTGACCGTTAAAGGGTGCAGTAACCCCCAAAGTACACTCCAAACAAAATTTTAAAATATTATCTGTTTGTGAATTGTGTGCGCAGTAGCCGCATGTGCATCAACAAAGTAGTGCCAAGCGTGCGCCTGTGTCATAAGTAAAGGGCCGGCTGGCTTGACCATTAAAGGGTGCTGTAAACCCCAAAGTACACTCCAAACAAAATAAAAAAATATTTTATGTGTTTGTGAATTGTGTGCGCAGTAGCTGCACGTGCATCAACAAAAGAGCAGCGCCAAGCATGTGCCTGTGTCCCATAAGTAAAGGGCCGGCAGGCTCATTTCTTAAAGGGTGGTGTAACCCAATAAGTGCACTAGTCTCCAACAAAGATAAAAAAATATTTTCTGTGTTTGTGAATTGTGTGGGCTGTAGCTGCACGTGCATCAACAAAGGAGCAGCGCCAAGCGTGGGTCTGTGTCCCATAAGTAAAGGGCCGGCTTGCTCATTTCTTAAAGGGTGGTGTAACCCACAAAGTGCGCTAGTCTCCAACAAAAATAAAAAATTATTTTCTGTGTTTGTGAATTGTCTGCACAGTGGCTGCACGTGCATCAACAAAGGAGCAGCGCCAAGCGTGCGCCTGTGTCCCATACGTAAAGGGCCAGCTGGCTTGTCCATTGAAGGGTGCTATAACCCCCAAAGTACACTCCAACCAAAATAAAAAAATATTTTCTGTTTGTGAATTGTGTGCGCAGTAGCCGCACGTGCATCAACAAAGTAGTGCCAAGCGTGCGCCTGTGTCATAAGTAAAGGGCCAGCTGGCTTGACCGTTAAAGGGTGCTGTAACACCCAAAGTACACTCCAAACAAAATAAAAAAAATACTTTCTTTGTTTGTGAATTGTGTGCGCAGTAGCCGCACGTGCATCAACAAAGTAGTGCCAAGCGTGCGCCTGTGTCCCATAAATAAAGGGCCAGCTGGCTTGTCCATTAAAGGGTGCTGTAACCCCCAAAGGGCACTCCAAACAAAATAAAAAAAAAATTTCTGTGTTTGTGAATTGTGTGCACTGTGGTTGCACGTGCATCAACAAAGGAGCAGCGCCAAGCGTGCCCCTGTGTCCCATAAGCAAAGGGCCGGCTGGCTCATTTCTTAAAGTGTGGTGTAACCCACAAAGTGCACTAGTCTCCAACAAAAATAAAAAATAATTTTCTGTGCTTGTGTGCGCCTTAGCCGCTCGTATATATCAATATAACATAAATAGAGGACCAAACTTTCTCCAATAAAAATAAAATAGGGAAAGATCAAGAACCACTTCCTCCTAGTGCTGTTGCTGCTGCTGGGAATTGTTCATCATCCCAGAGAGGAAGTAGGAACACCACTACTTTTACTAAACAATTGACCCTCCGACAGTCCTTAGCGAGGAGGATGAAATACGACAGCAGTCATCCTGAAGCAAAACGTATAACTGAGGCCTTGGCTGCTATGTTGGTGTTGTACGTACGTCCGGTATCTGCCATTAGTGCAGTGGGATTTAGACAATTGATGGAGGTAGTGTGTCCCTGGTTCCAAATCCCATCTAGATTCCACCTGCATCCTTAAAGCAGCAGCGACAAGCATGCATCTGTCTTTTATAGGGTGGTGTAACCCTCAAATTGCGCTCCACAAACAATAAAAAAATTCTTCTTTTTTTTCTGTCTTTGTGAATTGTGTGGGCTGTAGCCGCACCTGCATCCTCAAAGCAGCAGCGACAAGCGTGCGTCTGTCTGTTAAAGGGTGGTGTAACCCTCAAAGTGCGCTCCACAAACAATAAAAAAAATTCTTCTTTTTTTTTCTGTCTTTGTGAATTGTGTGGGCTGTAGCCGCACCTGCTTCCTCAAAGCAGCAGCGACAAGCGTGCGTCTGTCTGTTAAAGGGTGGTGTAACCCTCAAAGTGCGCTCCACAAACTATAAAAAAATTCTTCTTTTTTTTTTCTGTCTTTGTGAATTGTGTGGGCTGTAGCCGCACCTGCATCCTCAAAGCAGCAGCGACAAGCGTGCATCTGTCTGTTAAAGGGTGGTGCAACCCTCAAAGTGCGCTCCACAAACAATAAAAACATTTTTTTTTTTTCTGTCTTTGTGAATTGTGTGGGCTGTAGCCGCACCTGCAGCTTCAAAGCAGTAGCGACAGGCGTGCATCTGTCTGGTAAAGGGTGGTGTAACCCTCAAAGTGCGCTTCACAAACAATAAAAAAATTCTACTTTTTTTTCTATCTTTGTGAATTGTGTGGGCTGTAGCCACACCTTCATCCTCAAAGCAGCAGTGACAAGCATGCATCTGTCTGTTAAAGGGTGGTGTAACCCTCAAAGTGCGCTCCACAAACTATAAAAAAATTCTTCTTTTTTTTTCTGTCTTTGTGAATTGTGTGGACTGTAGCCGCACCTGCATCCTCAAAGCAGCAGTGACAAGCGTGCGTCTGTCTGTTAAAGGGTGGTGTAACTCTCAAAGTGCGCTCCACAAACAATAAAAAATTCTTTTTTTTCTCTTTGTGAATTGTGTGGGCTGTAGCCGCACCTGCATCCTCAAAGCAGCAGTGACAAGCATGCATCTGTCTGTTAAAGGATTACATCGGTGACAGCATCCAAGTAGGCATGTCAGACAGTCCGTACCTGTACTGGCAGGAAAAAGATGCAATTTGGAGGTCCCTGTACAAACTGGCTCTATTTTACCTGAGTTTCCCCCCCTCCAGTGTGTACTCCGAAAGAGTGTTTAGTGCAGCCAGGAACCTTGTCAGCGAAAGGCGTAGGAGGTTGCTTCCACAAAATGTGGAGAAGATGATGTTCATAAAATGAATTATCAACTCTTCCAGGGAGACCAGCCTCCAGAACGTACAGAGGGACCTGTGGTTGTGGATTCCAGCGGGGACGAATTAATACTCTGTGAGGATGAGGATGTACACAACACTGAAGAGGGTGAGGAATCGGTGGATGAGGAGGATGAGGACGACATCTTGCCTCCGTAGAGCCAGTTTGTGCAGGGACAGATTAATTGCCAGCTTGTTTTGTTGGGGCCCAAACGAACCAATCATTTCAGCCACAGTCATTTGGCAGACCCTGGCGCTGAAATGTTTGGTTTGTTAAAGTGTGCATGTGCTGTTTATACACCATAAGGGTGGGTGGGAGGGCCCAAGGACAATTCCATCTTGCACCTCTTTTTTTTCTTTGAATTATGTACTGTTTGGGGCCTTGTTTTTCAAACTGCCATCCTGTCTGCCACTGCAGTGTCACTCCTAGATGGACCATGTGTTTGTGCCGCCCACTCATGCGCTGTTTTTATGCTTTTTAAAAAAAAAAATACAGATCCAAAACACAAAACCCAGAACCCAAAACATGGAAGGGTGGTTTTGGCAAAACCAATCCAGATCCAAAACACAAAGAAAGATCCAGATCCAGATCCAAAACCAAAACACAAAACATGAAAAGTGGCCGATGCACACCCCTAAAATATATATATATAAATATCCTCCTGACGAAGTCCAGGCATACAGGCAGAAGGGACGAAATGCGTTGAGGCTGTGGTGACCTCCTCTATCTGGGACTGCTATATCAATCAGATAAGCTTTAAAACCATCTTTAAATTGTAATTGTGTATTTTTTTGTGCTATGTGTTTGTAAATATATATTTTTTTAAATATACTACATTATGCAAGCATCTTTTATCTCCCCATTTATAATCCTACCTGGCGTGAATTAACTGTGCCACATTACAAAGGGACGCGAGGGTGCTGATCAAGGACACATCAATATATGTCTATTTATTAGGCACACACGGTACGCTTTGTAAATTATTATGAGTGTGCAGCTGATGATATAATCTACTACACTATAAAACGCTCGATCTCACCTTTTATACTTTCATAAATCTTGTGGCCGTATTTATCATCCTAACCTGGAGGGAAGTCTATAAGACTATAAAGGAACGTAAGATTACGGACCAAGAATACATCATTACATGCCTGCTTATTAGGCAAACATGGTACGCTTTGTAATTTAATATGAGTGTGCACTCGATTACACAACTTACTACACTATAAGGCGCTCGCTCTCACCTTTTGTATTTTCATAAATTTTGGGACCGCACAACAACAATCCTTTTGGAGAATTGTGAGCAGCCACCGTGACCAAGGGATTATAGTAGAACACTTACTGATCCATCAGAGGACTGTGATGTTTACACAATCCACATAGGGACTAGCGCTATTATTAGAACTCTCTGTTTACAATATATATATATATATATATATATATATATATACAGATGGGTCCACATACATCTATCTAGCCTCCTTGCATGTTAAACAGTCCTTCTAGTCGCACCATGCCGTGACATGACTCGGTAGCACCAAGCATCTTTTTGTGTGTCTTTTTACCTTCAAATGCATCTCATTCGCACAACGATGCAACTAGATAACCCAAGCAGCTTCTGAATAATATGATAAGCAGCATATCTATGTTCAGTAAGCAATTGCAGGTGTATCTGTCTGTGAAATGCTACATTACAGTGTCAGTGGCTGTAACACTGTAAAGTAGCATTTCAAATGCAGATACACCCGCAGGGGCACACAGAACATAAGCATGCTGCATATCATTTTAATCAGCAGAAGCTGCTTGGGCTATCTAGTAGTTGTATTGTTGTGCAAATAAGACACATTTGAAGATAAAATTCTGCACAAAAATATGCTCGGCGCTACCAAATTACACTGAGCTCCTGTGTTATGTGTGGTGCAACCTGTAGTGCACAGAGGATAGAGGTATGTGGTCACATCTGTATATACACTGTATATATATATATATATATTAGAGATGAGCGGTTCGGATTCTGTGGAATCCGAACCGCTCATCATAGGAGATCCGAGTCCACCAGAGTGTTCCCCGCCTGACTCGGATCCCCGTTCTGGGCCGAACGGTGGCCACCTGATGTCGGATTCTTACTAGAGAATCCAACATCAGGGCTCCTTGAGTGTAGGGCAGACCGCTGTTATAGCAGTCTGCCCTACACAGAACAAACACACAGCCGCCAGCGGCAGCTGTGTGTTTGTTATAGCAGCCAATGAGAGTCACACAGACTCTCATTGGCTGCTGCATGGAGGGAGCCGGCTGGAGCTCACTCAGGAGCTCCGTCTTCCGGCTCCCTCCTTGTCACGTGTATGCAGAGCGGACTGCGCGGGAGCGGGGATACAGGTAAGTTTTTTATTTTTTTTTATGTGTGTAAGGGCCGGAGGTGCTACTGGTGGGCACAGCTACTGGGGAGCACAACTACTGGGGGGCATACGACTGGGGGGGTCTGCTACTTGGGGGGGCATACTACTGGGGGGCCATTCTACTGGGGGGGCATACTACTGGGGGGGCCATACTACTGGGGGTCCTGCTACTAGGGGGGCCTGCTACTAGGGGCCATACTACTGGGGGGGCCTTCTACTGGGGGGGCCTGCTACTGAGGGGGCCTGCTACTGGGGGTGCTGTTACTGGGGGGGCATACTACTGGGGGGCTTGCTACTGGGGGGGTCTGCTACTTGGGGGGGCATACTACTGGGGGGGCCTGCTACTGGGAGGCATAATACTGGGGGCCTAATACTGGGGGGGCCTGCTACTGGGGGGCCTACTACTGGGGGGCCTACTACTGGGGGCCATACTCCTGGGGGCCATACTACTGGGGGGACCATACTACTTGGGGGGCCATACTATTGGGGGGCCATACTACTGGGGGGGCCTGCAACTGGGGGGGCATACTACTGGGGGGGCATACTACTGGGGAGCATACTACTGTGGGCATTGTATAAAAGGGGCACTACTGTGGGCATTGTGTAAAAGGGGCACTACTGTGTGTCGTAACATAAATAAGAGACACTACTTTATGGTGTAATGTGAATCAGGGGCACTATGTGTGGTGTAATGTGAATAAGATTGTGCACTGTGACTCCTTGGGCCGTAGCCCACTTTGTAAACAAGTACTGTGATTCTGCTGGCCGTACCCCACTGGGTGGGTGCACTACTTTTCATTTCTGCCACTGCTGTGTGGCAATGTTTCATAGATGTGCTTTATACTGCAGTGTCTGTGTCATTGTGCCGCTGCTCTGTCACTTAGTAACCAGTCAGCTCACTGTAACCTTTGATAAATAATGTTGAAAACAATATTATAAGCTGTGAGGTGTTCTAAATTGACTGGAAATTAATGTTATTGAGGTTAATAATACTCTAGGAAGAAAAAAAAGACCAATTTATGTGATTTTAGCTTTTTTTGTCAATTTTTGTAAAAAAATCCAAATCCAAATCCAAAACCAGTCACCGCAGTTTGGCAAATCCAAATCCAAATCCAAAGCCGGACGACGAATTAGAACCAAATCCAAATCCGGCAAAAATGGTCCGGCGCACATCCCTAATATATATATATATATATATATATATATATTTTATAATTGTATTCATTATATTTTGTGATATAATATTGTGGTGAGAGGGGCGAGGGGTGGCCTGAATTGCCCACATACCTGTGGAATTATCTCCCTCCAAGAAAGCCTTGAATGAAACCTGTGCAGTTTGCAGCAGCAAGGGATATTTAGAACTCCAGGTTTTCACAATTACACAGGCCCAGCTGCAGTTCATCACTGAGAAACAGAAAGGGTTTAAAACTCTCATACGCCCACTGATGCTGAATAGCAGCCAGCAAGTAGGCCCAGGTGAATGTAGTGCTAGTGAGCAAGGGCTATGCTGAGAGTGCATGGCTGATTGTGACTGCAAACCACTGCACTGGACTGGCTGCTAAGCACGAGGAGTTCTGGGACCTTTTATGTTTATTTGTTAATTTTTCTGTATGTATCTGTGTTTTCAGGCCTATGCTGTTATTAAATGTCTGCTACCAGCCAAAAGATACTGTATATTCACCAGAAATCTGCCTTCCAAGTCCTTTTTTCTACAACCCGTTTTAAAATATGTATGTGCAATTTACTTTGTGATTTTAAATGTAATATTTTTCGAGATATCACAACAGCACAGTTTATATTTTCTTTTTATTGTACAATATATGTGGGGTTTTGCAATTTACCCCTTTCCTAAGCTGCTGCAGGTTGTTTTATATTAACAGTTGTCAATTGATCGCTAAGGTATTTATGTTATAAGCTAAGCTATAATAGTGGGCAGCACAAACATGTGGCAGTTCAACTTCAAACATGGCACATCTAGGAAATAGAGTATTGTGTATGTATGTAGTAGAAGGCAGGAAAAGGAAGGATGGATTCATTTCTAAGTTAATTTAATTTTTTTATTCTAAACATTTTTATTTATCATTGTGCATTGGGGATAGTCATTTTTTTGCATAGACCAACATTTTTATACTAAAATGACTAATTGATTGATAGATTGATTACATAAAAAAATTAAGATGTGTGAGGCACCACATCATACCTGGTAAAAACTGTGTTACAATTTAGTAAATATTTTAGAGAAAATGGGCGCTACAGTGGATAACATAGCTTTGTACAGTATGTGGATGATATGCTTCTGTTCTTAGCTGATGCTGGTGACACCTTTTGCAATTTGCTGACCACCGTAGACACATTTAAACTGTGTTCTAGTCTTTTGATTATCTGTAGCAAATGCACTAATTTGTCTCTTAAGGGCTACACTGCCTCTTCTCAGGCTTCAGCTCAATTCCTGCAAAATAGACACAAATAAAACTGGTGCAAGATGGAAATGTCCTAGGGCCCTCCTACCCATTCCTTATTTTGTATATGTAAAAGGACATGCACAATTTAACAAATTAAGCACTTCAGTGACAGGCATTGCCACTTTTGAGGCTGAAGTGAATGGTTTGTTTGGAACCCCACAACACAAGCTGCCATTGGGCAAAAGACAGCTTACATTGTTGTTTATAATGGTCTTAAGGCAGCTAACAGTGTTGACAATGATGGGCTCAGAGCAGCAATGCTAATAGTGATGACAATAATCTCTACAGTAGCAAGATAATATTATTATAATCCTTGTCAGTGTTTACATCATCTTCACAAAATATTAACTCATCCCCACTGGAATTCTGTACTTTGATGAAATTGAGGGCAAAGGTCTACCTCATGGAATTCATAGCCTCCTATGCTGATTGCTGACAATGTTCCCAGCAGTGCTGAAAACTCTTTCCAGGTACGCCCTGAAGGGTGGGCTGCAGTAGTAAATCAGAAGTAAGGAAAAGCTAGTTTGCATTTTTTTCTTCCCAGTAGTTAAAGGGACTGCCTGACATGCCAATTTGATTTTCTCTGCAAAATCATGCTGTTGACTTTGTCTCCACCAATCATTGATTTTGTCTTCCCATTCCAAGGATGGTGAAAGTATCAGATTGGACTATGGTAGAGGTGTCACTAATTTTGGCTAACTCTTTTAGACCCGACAAGATGTCAAAATGTTGTGTTGATTGATTTGAATCACCAGTGGGTCTCTTGGGAAAGCTCAGTTATTTCCTGGCAGCCGCAGGTGCAGGAGAAACTCAAGGAGGAGATGTTGTAGTGTGATGTGCCACTTGAGCTGACAACTTGCTAACCAGGTGCTATTTGCATCTCTTTAGATCTGTGTCCATTGGAAAGAAAGACATGACAAACAACTTCAATCTAGGATCAAGCATGGTCGCCAAAATGTAGTGATCCAATTTCAAGATGTTGACAACCCTTGGACCCTGGTGAAACACATAAAGGACTTAAACTACAAGTCTGACATACTTAGAGGAATTGCTTAATTTCTTCTCCTCTAGTTTCTCAAGCTTTTTCAAAGGTCTAATTAGGGGAATCATCTGACTCAAGCTGGCATAGTCTGTACTCTCTGCAAAGGTGATTATTTCAAATAATTTCAGCATCTTGCATAACATGGTAAATATTCTCCACCGCACTGGACTAAGGTACATTCCCCCTCCTCTCCATATGTCATGGTATGTTGTGCAGGTTTGGATGGCTTGATGCTGATCTTCCATTCAGTGAAGCCTATAAATTGTGGAATTCCACCTTGTTACTACCTCTTGCTTTAGTTGGTGGCATAGCAAATTGAAGTTTTCTTGCAGTTGCTGCAATCTTTTACATGCAGTTGCTGAATTGCAAAAATGTTATGAAATTTTTAGGTACATAGACAAAATTTCCTGCACACACCTGTAATTTGTTTAAAATAAATTCTGCACCACCAAGTTTATTGTGTGAGCAAAATATGGGATGTGTTCAAAATTACCCAGCTGCAATGCTCTCAAAATATTTCTGCCCTTTTTAGAAGTGACAAATCCTTAGGAGAATCCAAGGGGTTAAGCCATGTTGCTAGGACATCCCTTAATATTTCTAAGAGTTTGAAAACAGTATACCTCTTAGTGAAGCTGATAATACATAGAGTAATACAAAATAGTGGTTGCTCATATCAACTTAATGGTATTTAACAGGTGCTTGTAAGGAGAGGGGTTTACTCTGAATTACAGGGAAAAAAAGAAAAAAAGGTTTCCCCCCAGCACACTGCAAAAAAACCTGAACACTACATGATAATAGAAATTCAGAGGAATTTGTTGCATACATTTGCAAATATATGGTTAAGCACCAGGCCAGCGTCAAGGCTCTTCTATACTGACGTAACTGATAATAGCACCCACTCTAGGTCATACAATTGCATAGTGTTATGCCACATGATAACAGCACATACATAAATATATATAAGCTGAGAGCCATCTCACCTATTAAGTACCCCAGAAACCTCCAAATAGCAACACAGGAACCAGCACACCCTCCCAATGCTGGTGCCATCCATGCTTCTCAGAACAGTAATACAAAATAGTGGTTGCTCATATCAACTTATTGGTATTTAACAGGTGCTTGTGAGGGGAGGAATTCACTCTGAATTAAAGGCAAAAAAAGTAAAAAAGGTTTCCCCCAAGTCCACTGCAAAAAAACAAAAAAACCAGCAGCAAAACTTGAACACTACTGTCATGAGGGCAGTGAGGGGTCGGGGTCAACGTAACTTACCTGTCCAGGCATTCTGGTGGGGTCCCTCTGGTGGGGGCATGGGCATATGGAGATCTGAGCTGCATGCTATAGGGGTCTAGTGGCATAGTGTCCTGGTTGCTAGTGTGAGTATAGCACACACTGGCAGCACTGCAGTGCGACATGGGCACCGCCATCTTGGATTAGGTGTGGTGACTCCTCTTGGCCAATCCACTCAGAGTGTTGCTGGGAGTCCTGGCAACCTTTTCTCATTTCCTCCAGGTATTTAAAGGCTGACCTGCAGTTCTCCATTGCCACTGCAACGTTTTTCCCAACCTAGCTGGTTGCTTGATCTCTGAGCTCCTTGCTATTTCCCTGATCTTGCTGAAGTCTCACATATCTATTGTTTCAGGTTCTAGCCTCCTAAGACACTCTGTGTATCAGCAGTACTACTACATGCTACCATCCCCAAAGGGAGCCTTGTTTCAAAAATCTGACAGGTGGTGATCCTCCCACTCTACTCAGTTACCTGTTGTGTGTACACACAGTCCATTTAGAGTATACACCTCCATCAGGATCATTTCTTCCCCAGCAGATCACCCATGAGCAACACTCTTCTCAGACCAGTGTCCTTTTAGTTCCAGATGTCTGCCCTCATAACCTCTCCTGGATCCACAAGTACTTGATCTTCCCATGACAACTACATGATAATAGAAATTCAGAGTTATCTTTTGCATATATTTGCAAATATATGGTTAAGCGCCAGGCCAGTGTCAAGGCTCCTCTATACTATTGTCCCTAATGCTACATGATAATAGCACCCACTCTGGGTCATATAATTGCAAACTGCTATGCTACATGATGTGTACCGATTAGTGACATGTTGTCCAAGCTCTAGTGGCACAGCATTGCCAACAGTGCCACAAGTGTGTGGCATAAAATGCAGTCAGTTTGTAATCCAGAGACACCTCTTTCTGGCCTGAATATTGTAATTCAGTGATGGTTTTATATAGCACTGTACAGACCCCACTACTAATTTCTAAGGCATGCCACCACTGTCTACGGAGCCAAGATCACTGGCACTTACTGATGTGTACCAATTAGCAACATGCTTTATAAACTCCTAGTGGCACAGCAGTTCACCTAGCAGCTGGGGGAAGGTGTGCTACCAATGGTCAACATTCCTCTCCTTTTCATGGCACAAGATCTGTAATTGCATGGGCAGACCTTGAGCTGACTGCTTAAAATTAAATTGCTGACAAAATGTCCTTTATCATGTTAATGAAAGGCTCATGCTGGCTTTGGGGGAAGGGACCTAGAGGACAAACCAAGTTTGTAATGTGATCACACTACCCACCCCAAAGATTTAAAACAGTACAGTAGCCCACCCCCTCAACAAGCACCACCATTCATTCCTGTAGAATACTGTTATATAATAAAAAAAGAGTATTTTTTTTTTACTTTGGTGTGTTTCCTGTCAAGATTTTCAGATAGAACTAAATGATAAATGAAAAAAAAAATTCTAATAGTATATACTTTATGTATCCCCTTACAATCTTATTCACTGCATAAAACACTATAGAGTAAGCCACACACACTGATCATTGATGCATACTGTAATCTTACCCTCAGTACAAGTTGCAACACAGGCACTTACCGCAATTGTGCTACAGAAAATACACATTTAGTTTGTAATCTAAAGAAATCTATTTCTTCACTGAGACTTGTAGTTTTGTGATGAATTTATTAAGTGCCCTACAGCTTTCTCTTTTAAGTGCATAAATATTAAAAGTTAAATATTTGCTATTTTCACTCATCAATAATTATTATATAACAAGAGTGCCCCCAATAATCTACTATACTCTTGGGGAGCACTGCCAATCAGACTACTAGGAGGAATATTTTCTCTACTACTACAATTGTGTTGGTTTTCTAATAATAATAATAATTATTATTTTCAGTATATTCCCTATCCTGTGCAGAGTCTACTTGTGTTTTTTTCTTCTTAGATACACTGTAATTGGGAAATTATATCTTACCCTCAAATTACACCTGAGATGGCTCTGTCTCTCATGACCCCAATAACTATTGAGGAAGTGCTTTTCAACTCCTTAAAGGGGAACAGGCTTGAGGACAAGATGTTCTAAGTGGCAATTTGTACAAGATTCTCTTGCAAAGATTGGGTGACATATTGGTACGAGTCTTCACTGCCCTGCTTTCCTCCAAATAATTACCTCTACACTTTAATTCAACAATTTTAAAAGTTTTACCTAAGTCTGGCAAATCTTTCATTGTGTTTGGGAGTGTGGTAAGTTTAGATGCTTTTGTAACAAAATGCTATCTCTAATTAATTATATTTTATAAATAAATTTGCAACCAGACCCACTGACCTGCTTAGGTGCAAACTTCTCAGGCTGGAATTTAGGACCCTACAAAAAAACAGCAATCCCCATCCTTACTATGTTGATCAGGGAGTCAAAAAAACTTATTTTAAACCATTGGTTATCCAGGTCTACTCCTTCATTAAATGTAGTAAAGAGGAAAATGCTACAACTCAATAAAGGTGTTATTGGATTCTATAAATAGTGGGGTCTTTCTTTCCATTCTTCCCTTCCATGGTTCCTTATGTGTGACCCTTTATCCATGTTTTTCTATATTTTTTTGTTTTCTTAGTTCCACATGTCATTTCAAATATCCTATTATCCTAACACATATGCAGGTTCTTAATTAACATTTCCAATAAGGGTGTTTGGATGTTTAATTCGAATTCTTATACAATTCCTAGCATTCACATATTTACTGGCTGTGGACACCATGTTTGTGATGTCTTTGTATTTATTAGATACCTGCATTGTGATGTTTTGTCATTTGGTTGTTTTATTTCTTTATTTGACAAAATTGTCATATACATTGATATTGTGGTGCAAATCTGTTTTCGCTAGAAAAATCTATACAAACAGATAAAACAGATTTAAAATAAAATAGATTTAAATAAAAACGGATTTTAAGAAACTTTCCCATATGTCAAAACATTTACCAACTCTAGTTTCTTTTTGTAGATAAGCTTCCAATTAGTCCATTAAAAAGAGAGAGAATAATTTTCTTTAAACAATTAAAATCTAAAGTGTTTTTGGTTGAAATTAAACTTGAATTCTTTTTTGGCAGTGGCACTCAAGGCAATAAGTGGTTTTCGGTCTCCACTATAAATCCTTTGGTCCCTGAGCAGCATTCCCAATATGGCCCAGGCTGCATGACAAGGTAAGTAGTTAACCACATGATCTATCGCAAAATGTCTAACAATTAGCTAAAAGGACCTTACTAGAGTGCAAGCTAAAATCAATGAAACAAATCTGCATTGTCTTCTTGACAAAAAGGGAATCTATGAGAGGAAGACGAGCTCATCAGGAAACCTCGGTGAAGACTAATATATGTTGTGTGAAAGATATTAAAAAAAGCTCCTTATGTGAATATATATCAGGAATGATATGAGTCCACCTGTGTTATACTCTAAAAAATGATGCAGCCATAGTGGCAACCCTGTCCTGATCCTCCCATTAATCTAGCGTGTCACATAGAAATATGTAATGTATAGAATTGGCCGTGTAAGAGGGTGGTGTTTGGGCTAACAGTGAATCAAATAAGTTATTCCAGTCTTGGACAGAAAAGTAATGAACAACCTGACTAATGTAATGATGAGCCTCATAGTATGCAAAAGGATAAGATGCCAGAAATCCATGTGTCTCAACTGCTTGTTGGATTGTGAGAAGCTTTCTCAACAGCTCAACAATAGGTCTAGCAAACAGCCTATAGAGCAGATACCACTGTCTGCCCAGTTTACAAAGGGGCGAACAGCCTGGCTCTTTTTTTTTCTTTAATACTGCTCACCCACTGCTCTGGTGGTCTTCCATTCAGGCTCAACCATGTTTACAGAAAGCAACTATACAGAGAACAAGCAGCTTCTGTAGTTGAGTGACAATGGGGAGACAACCCTGACGTAAAGGGGAGCTCATTATCTCACCTAGGAATAGCTAGTGTCATAGAATCAATGACACAGGTCCTGGGGCCATTCCTGACAAAGTGTGAGAATGCCACTGAAGAGTTAAATGTAGTTTATTACTAGACAACTTATATTAAAAGTAAATAGTGCATAAGAACATTAAAAGTAAATAGTGCATAAGAACATTAAACAAAGCTTATTATGCTGGTAGATCTGTTACTGTTGCCTGATATAATACACGTGTGACAGTAAGAAGTACTTATATAATTACTGAGCCAAGTACATAAAAGTCTGTGCCACCCAGTGTTGGCTGTAATAACCAGTATTTTACTTTACATGCACATCTGCTTACAATATTTTCTATTACATGCCAATATGCAACCAGTTTTACCTAATAAGCCTCTCTGCCCACCAGCTTTTTCCTCACATTCTACTCACTGAGCATCTGTGTACCCCACTTTTCTTTTCTACTGATCTGAATCGTGCCATCACTGCTTTTTTATTATTACTGTAATGCCATTAGGCCAGCTGTCTCATCAGCTGCTGGCCCGACACTGCAATCTTTTGCCCCTCTGTAAGTAAGACCATGCTGCCTCTACCATTTCACAATGGTAGAGGCAGCATGAGAAACATCTATATTCTTGATGGAATCAGTAAGATGCTTGGAAAGAATATCAGAAGGAGAACCTCCATTTGGAAGGGTGTTTAAAGGTGGATTCCCTGAAGACTGATGGGAACACAGACTGATGGGCCACATTTCTTAAGTACAGCTTCACTAAAGGCCATGAGATCCTGAAGAACTGGGTCATTGGATTCAATTAGCAGATTAGCCCATTCCAACGCTTCTTCCCGAAAAGTCAGGAATACATTTTTAACTATTTTGTAGGGATCAGACTCCATGATGGTATGGTATCGGTTAACCTGGACAAAATATTGAGCTACATCTCCATCACAGTAGTCAATGATGTAACTGTGGATGAGAAGCTTGCTTCTCTGGAGACACTACAAATGGAATGATGAATTAATTGTCAACTGGGATGATATATCACTGGAAGTTGCCTCCTGAGGCTTACTACTGGAAACTTCCTCCTGGGAAAGGGGACTTGGAACACTCACCTGGGGCATAACACTTGAAGACCCCTGCTGGGGTGCAAGACTTGAAACCCCCTGCTGGGGTGTGAGACTTGAAACCCCCTGCTGGGGTGTGAGACTTGAAACCCACTCCTGGGGTCTGAGACTTGAAACCCCCTTCTGGGGTCTGAGACTTGAAACCCTGTGCTGTGGTATGAGACTTGAAAGCCCCTTGCTGGGGTGCGAAACTTGAAACCCCCTCATGGGGTTTAACACTTGAAATGGAAACTCCCTCCTGGCATATAAGTGTCATGGCTGCCAACACTTGAGAATCCTGGAGGGAGGCAGGCCTACTAGGCACAATAAACTGGGGTGGTCTTAGGAATGACCTTTCCATGAAACTCAGTAGCACAGGATAAAAGTAAAATAGAATTTATTCACAAAAGAAATATAATCAGCAAGGTCTCATATAAAGTCTCAAACAGCACAGAGAGATTCACATATGCATTAATATGTATAGGAGAGAATCCCCAAATATAGATAAGCAGTCTTTAGCATATAAGAAGTAACGTGGTAGGGAACCCCGAGTCCAGAATGAGGCTAACACCTCAGGATGACATTAAGGACCCTTGCCAGGATAGAACCCTGAATAATGGGAATCCGGAGCAGAGCGGACCCTGCAGAATAGTATAGTTCTGGGACAGGACCATGCCCTGCGGTGCAGTGAGAGACGAAGCAAACTTGAGCCTTGTGGAGTAGTGAAGTCGGAGCAGGGTTAAGCCCTGTAAGACGATGAGATTCCAGAACAAGGTTGAGCCCTGTGGCATGGCTAGAGTTCAGAGCGGGGTTGAGCCCCATGATGCATAGAGTATTGAAGCAGGGTTGAGCCCCGTGATGCGGAGAAGATTGTAGTGGGTTTGAGCCCCGTGATGCAGAGAAGATTATAGCAGGGTTGAGCCCTGTGGTGTGGCTAGAGTACAGAGCGGGGTTGAGCCTCATGATGCAGAGAAGATTGTAGCAGGGTTGAGCCCCATGGTATGGCTAGAGTACAGAGCGGGGTTGAGCCCCGTGATGCAGAGAAGACTGTAGCAGGGTTGAGCCCTGTGGTGTGGCTAGAGTACGGAGCGGGGTTAAGCCCCATGATGCAGAGATGACATTAACAGTGCAGTCGACAACTGTAGCAAGGATGAGTTCAATATCTATTGGAACAAAAAGGCAACAGGTAAAATGCAGCAAAATGATGAAAGCACAATGATGGAGCAAAAAGCAATACTTAGACAATAGGAATGCTGGGCTCTGTAGTGCAGTGGACAAATGGCATCAGAAGTTCATCTGGAATATAACAAACTCCACAGCAATCCACAGGCACAGCAGGGATCTGGCAGGAATCCAAGAAAAGACCTGAAAGCAATGTTGCATAGACACTGAGCCACAGTTAGTAACAGGCTTTATACTAGAGGTCTGTGATCCATAGGAAGATTCAGAACATGTGACTCAAATGGAATCAGGTTTGAAATAATGAGCAATCTAGGAATCCCACAATCTGACGACACCTGGGAAACAGCTGATCACTTTAACACTCTATCCCCTGAATGAGAAGTATGCCAGCAAGCAGGATAGCTCCTCCAATGACCACAATGGAACTTTGGCAAAAGTATTCTATCTTTATGTACTGCAATAGTTGCAGTCCTGACAACGAGACTTGGAACCCCCTCTTTGAGTGAAAAGCTTGAGAGCCTCTCTAGGAGTGTGACACTTGAAACTCCCTTTTGAGGAGAGAGACTTGAAACTTCTTGTTGAGGTGAAAAACTTATGACTCCATCCTGGGGTAAGAAACTTGAAGCCGAGACCTCTTCAGAGGTATGCAACTGTAATATTTCTCCAGGAACTGGTGAAACATGTGTGTCACTTGAAGTTGGCAAGTCAAGTGTCTCCCTGGCTGCAGATGGGTTAGACATCTTACCTTGGTTCCCAGATCTGGAGTAAAAGTATCTTGTTATAGGACCCCAGTCAAAAAGTTCAACCTTCTTTAGCATAGTAGATTTTTACCCTTGCCCGAGACTGAGGGAACTAGGACTACAGATGGTGAATGAGAAAAACTAGTGACATGAACACTGGAACGCAGACCTTTGGTATCAGAATAAGGCTGGCGGATGGTAGTCTTTTTAAAAATGGTCGGAGTCCCAAAGTACAAACACAGAAAAAACTCCCTGCACCACTGGCATTCAGCCTCAGAGAGCTTAGGACATGGGAAACTCTGATGTTTTACTTTATTCTGCACAGAGGAGGATTTAGAAGAATCAGAGGTAACACCAAGAAACTTAGGAATAAACTGAAAACTTTTTGTGAAGGAATCTTGTACTCGCTCCAGAAATTGCTGAAAGGTAGTCTGATGTCTGGACTCAAAGATGTTAGAAAACTGGGGGGGGGGCTGAGGAAAAATCTTTGGAAGAGATGATACAAGAGGAAGCTTCACAAAGGACGCTGCAGGAGAATTTGGATTTGTTGAGGCTAGAGTTAACTTAATGGTAGTTAATTGACTTGTAAGTGCCTGGATACTTTGTGCCAGAAGTTTTTGCACTGCTTCCTGACTTTGGATACGGGAGGCAAGATCTTGAATAGCCTCAATACCCAGAGAACCCACAACTTCCATATTTGGACTACTCAAACTGTCACGTTTAGCGTCCTGGAGTCCCCTGCTAAGGGGCTGGAAGTTGTGGTCCTGGGCCAATGAAGGAGTCAATGTTCAGTCTCCTCATCCACAAGCATCGGATGTTGTTGAGACCTGACCTAGGGTGCGGAGTCTAACCTGCTAGGAGGTGTTCACCAGTGGCCCCTCCAAGCGGGATATGGGTTTCAGCTGAACCCGGCAAGCAGGTCGAAGTCCCCAGGTCAGGGATCCGATGCGAGTGGGAGTAGAGAAAAAGACACCAATTTGGCCCACTGGAAATATAATCCATGTATCACTAGTACAGAGAAGAACAATAGAGAGGTTTCTTGAAGAGGTGCTGTGGCAGACCAGAGGAAGAGAATCCACTGAGGGGTAGGTTGTGCAGCTAGCACTGGAGGGAAGTGAGGATGCAGTCACTGAAGGAGAGTGGTGATTGCACCAGTTTGGATAACATGGTGTCTGTACACTGATGCACGGAGATATGACACTTGTAAATAGCTCACACAGGCAAAGGCATATGAATTAGCACACAAAGGCAAAGTGTACTGTATTACTTCTGTACAAGGGTAAGGCTCTCATAAATAGCAAACAGAAGAAAGGTGTTCTATCAATCTGCTGCACAAGGATATAGCACTTTGTACATAATACACTGGCAAAGGCACTTCAATCGGCACACACAGGCAAGATGTTCTGTCATACTGCTGCACAAGGATATGGCACTTTGTAAATAATATACTGGCAAAGGCACTTAAATTGGCACACACAGGCAAGATGTTCTGTCACACTGCTGCACAAGGATATGGCACTTTGTAAATAATATACTGGCAAAGGCACTTTGTAAATAATACACAGGACTCAGTACATAGCAGATGTACAGAGCATATACTGTTTACATTCTCCACTGTGAACATTCTCTGGAAGATTGAATGTGAAGCCTGGACGAAGCAAACAGCAACCATCTGGGAATAATGAAGTTCTTCAGGCAATTACCTGTTCACCTGGAGTCCTGTTTATACCCCCAGGTAGCTGTCCATTGGTTGAGCAAGTGAGCTGAAAACTGACACAGCTACCACTGGATAAGGATCTATCAGGTGATTCAGCCCAGAATCCTGACAGTTAAATTCCTGATAATATTGGTGCACCCTGCACTCATTATAGATACGCCCCTGCTGAGACCCTTTTCAGACTGGTAGTCTGACCTGCCTTCTTGCCAAGTCGATGATGTCAATGTCATCACATGCCAAGCGAGCGCTTGGAGGAGAGATCATCTATAACAGTGGTCAAGGAACAGGGGTAAATTAACCCACATGGGGTAAAAATTAAATTCTTGGGGGTAATGGACGGACAGCCGGGCATGCATATGAATCATTCTATAATATAGAATGATTCATATGCATGCCCGGCTGTGCCGCAGGGAGGCTCTAAGCTGGACGCCCGCTGAGATGTTATTACCAGCGGGCGCCCGGTTTCTTCCCTGCAGCGCCGCGTTAGCCGGAGACTGGAGTTCTCTTCTGAACTCAAGCTTCTGGCTCTCTCCATGCGCACTATGGGAGAGACGTCATGACATCTCTCCAATAGTTCCGAGGAGGAGCTGGGCGGACAGGATGGTGGAGGATGCAGGATTGGGGATTAAGGTAAGTGTATTTTTTTTTTGTACAAGAGGCACTACAGGGGCATTATATGGGGGCACTAATACAGGGGCATTATATGGGGGCACTACTACAGTGGCATTATATGGGGCACTAATACCAGGGGCACTATATGGGGGCACTACTACAGGAGCATTATATATGGGCACTACTACAGGGGCATAAATATGGGGGGCACTACTACAGGGGCATTATATGGGGGCACTACTATATGATTTTCTTCCTTTCAAATCAAGGGGGTAATGTCGGCATATGTAAATATATTTTGGGGTTAAAGGTAAAAAAGTTCCCTGACCCCTGATCTACAAGCACCAGCTCTCATTATGCTGTGAACGGGACCCTGGTTGCATCGATCTCGGTTACCCATTCACACTGAATTGTGAGCCAGATTGACTCGTGTTCAACCCTGCTCGTTACCGGCTTATTTCAACCTGGACATTTCACACTGCACAGTAACCTGGCCCTTTCACACTGCACAGTAACCTGGCTTGCTGCTAACTTGGGTTATTGCAGCAAGTGTGAAAGAGGTGTAACTTATGTACATTTTAACTGAACTTATAGATTCTTTCTCTATGTATAGGGGTCTATGCACATGATTCATTTAAAACATCCATATATGAAAAGATAGGCTAATGGAGGATAGCTAGATATTGAACAGTACGGTGCATAATATATTTGGTTTTCTACTATTGACACTTCAAAGTTAATTAGAGAATTAATACTCCTTATTAGAAATTATACTGACAGGTCATCTGATAAGAATCATTATTCTACTGATAATTTCAATCAGAGAATATAGGGATTTAACCGAAATTATTACTATTATTGTCTATTATCCAGGAGATGGAATACATTAGGTGAATATCAGTATGATGTAGTAAATTGTCAGTTCATAATTTAACATATACACATCATGGAGCATATTTAAAGGTACACACATAAAATTAATGAGCAATATACTTCTAATATATAAACGAATCACAGTGGGACACTATTTTGGTTTTTAATAGAACTTTATTTTTCTTTGATTATTTTAAATCACATGTAGATATATTCATGTTTTGTGTAATATTTTTCTGGTCTTTGTCCTAATTAGACATTTTAAAAAATATGTAAATACAAGTGAAGTTTTATATGTTCTATTTACAAAAAATAAAATCTTTTTTGTCTTTCTGTGCCACAAACAGATAATACTTTCCTTTCCTCTTTTCTGATATTTATGTGAGTTATTATGAGGCAGCAGCCCCGATAAAATTGTATTTATACTTATACCAAAAACGGGGTTAAACTAAGACATGAGTGGGTCTGGTTCTCAGAGAACCGGACCCACCTGAACTTCCAGATCCGAGGCGAGAACCGAGTCCGGCTCGGGATTTCCCGATTGACTCGGATCTCAAAATGAGGCAAAACGTTGACATCACGCTGTTGGAATCTCGCTGATTTTGGATTCTATAAAGGTCTAGGTGATCTGCGCCATTTTCACTCCAGGTGTGGATGGTGAACTGAACAGACCTGTTGCTGTCACTGTCTGTGCCAGTGTGTTGTCCAAGTTAAGATTAACCTTGCCTCATACTGCCCATGACAGGCTGAACATAAACTATAATTCTCAACAAATAGATATTAATAAACTTCTCTAGATCACACACATACGGCCTGAACAGTGTGTGTATCTAATAGTGGATTTATGCTATGTAAGTGGAATGAATGTCTCTCACACATAAATATGTTAACTTAGTGGAGATATAAGCAATAGCACAGAGGTGACATATATATGATATATAATCAGATATCAGGATAGTGAAGTACGCTCAACCCAATAGGTTATAATAACTGGGTCAATTACCAGCCTTGTTATAACTGGGCCGAGCGCACTAATAGGACCTCTGAACAGACACGGTGAATCCTCTGGCTGATATATATACTGTTTGAACTATGTGTACACCCAGGCAATAATTTATATTATAGGATGTGGAATAAATGCTTTTCAAACTGAAGTACGTTGATTTGTGCTTTAAGACACAGACATCTACATTTGGAATCTAATGTTTCAATATTTTATTTTCAGCGGACAAAATGTATCTTACCAGTTAATGTTGATACAAAGAAATACAACAATACAATAATACCAGAGCTAGCATTGATCTGTGTGCTGTATGTTAGAACTGTGAACTCAAGTGAATTTAATATCCACTGGTGACAAAAAAATTGATTTACTTATTTTTGTTTATTCAGACCTTTACACGTGAATTTATCAGGTATTTTAAACCATTATAATAATCCATAACAGGCGAGCAGCATATAGTGTGTTAGCTACATATTTTATTTTCACTTTTCTTATATTTCACAATTTTTTAAATATTTTTTCTTTTTTTTAAATATTTCACTGAACAAGGTTTTTTCCTTTTATTCAACAGTATTAAAATGTATGTTTTAATTAAGCAATATTTTCCTACTTGTTCTCCACACTGTACAATTTCTTTTTCCTTTTCTGTCTTTAGAATTTGGCATATATGTTGTCCAACTTGTCCTGTTGGGGCTGGGGCTGAAGTCTGCTGCTGTGATGTCCTTAAAAGGGCTGGGGCTGCAGCATATAAAGGGGGCTTCATTGGGCGCTGCAGCTGCTGTGTCACTTGTCCTGTCAATCAAGGGGCTGCTGCTGTGTTATATATAAGAACTGCTGCTGTGTTGTTGTTGTGTCCATCATGGGGCTAGGGCTGCAGTCTATAAATGGGTACTGTGTTGTCCAGGGGGGTGCTCTGTCAATCAGGTGTGCTCTTCCCCAGTGTAAAAAAAGTATAAGTGTTTTTTTTGTGCATTAGCAACTTAGCTGCACTATTATTGTTTATTGACACTGCCAGCCAGACCACAGTTTATTGTCCACGTATTTGTGACTGCACTGCAGGTGGTCTGTCCGCACTCGGCAGGGGTGCTTTGTTGTCCATAAAGAAGGGGTGCTGTCTGTGTTGTTCATCAGGGGGCTGATGCCTCGTTCAGTGGTGTTATTCTTTTCTTATTCATAAAAAAATCCTGTGACACTGTAAGTAGTAGCACAGTGTGTTATTCTTTTCTTCTTCATAAATAATTTTGTGACACTGTAAGTGGTAGCACAGTGTGTTATTGTTATTCATAAATAATCTTGTGACACTAAGCGGTAGCGCAATGTGTTATTCTTTTCTTATTCATAAAAAATATTGTGACACTGTAAGCTATTGATACCGCAGTGTAAAATGTTAAATTGGTAAAAATTGACATGTGTGCTGTACCCCACTTCATTCGTGTTTGTTGAAATGGAGAACAATCAATTCAGACAAGAGTAGGAACCACATACTAGTGCTGGAGCTGCTGCCAGTGCCACTAGTCAAGATGATACTAGTCCATCTACATCATCTACTAAAGCCGATGCCCAAGGGCATACAGGGCTTAAGTCAGGGCAACTAAAATCAAGAACCAATCTTTTACAGTGGTAAAGAAAAATACATCAAAGGGAAAGTTAGCTGCAGAAAGATTGGCAATATGCCTTTAACCACACGAAGAGGCAAGGAAAGGCTAAGGTCTTTGCCTTTATTTATGAGTGATGGTTCTGTCTCTTGTGATCATGTAGGCACAAGTGAACATGCTGACATAGAAATTGAGGATGCTTCTATGGAAGTGTACCAGGATGTGCAGGATAATTGTGTGGCTGATGCTAATAAGGATGTTGTTGATGAGGATGTTGTTTGTGTAAATAAGGCACCAGTGGAAGAAACAGTTATTGTCCATGATAAGGAAAAGCCCATTGTCATGCATGGGCACAAGACCAAAAAATCCACTTCTTATGTGTGGAATTATTTCTACCTAGATCTAGACAAAATTTGTCAAGTCATCTGTACCCTTTGTAAAGCCAGAGTAAGTAGAGGAAGGAACCTTAAACACCTAGGAATCTCCTCCCTGTTATGTCATCTGCATCATATCCCTCCAACAAGTTTTTTCAAAATTCAGAAACTTTGGCTAAAAAAAAGTAACAACAAGCAGTCCAGCATCAGCTAGCTCTCTTCCTGCTGGATCTTGCACCTGCCATCTTCACCACCAACACCTTCATCAACAATATCAATCATGAAGCGATTGGTTTGTTTGAGCCCCCACAAAACATGCTACCAATTATCAGCTTGCATTGCTGCAATGATCTATAAGTGCACAAACTGGCTTTACAGGGGCAAGATGTTGTCACCATTATCATCCAATTCCTCACTCTCATCAGTGTGTACATAATCTTCACATAATATTAATTCATCCTTGCTGGAATCCACTACTACAGGTGCCTCTGTAATTTTTGGATATAATTGGCATTTAATTTGTCATTCATTTTGATGAACATCATCTTTTCCACACTTTGAGGAAGTATCCTCCTACAGTGATCGATGACAAGGTTCCTGACTGTGTGGAAAACTCGTTCTGAGTACACACAGGAGGGTGGGCAGCTCAAGTAAAGCAAAGCCAGTTTGGGCAAGGGCCTCCAAATTGCATTTTATTTCCTGCCAATAGTCAAATGGACTGTCTAACATGCCTATTTGGATGCTATCAATAAAAAATTTAAAATAGTCCTAGATGGAGTCATTGTAGATGTCTCATTAATTCAATTTAATTGTAGGCAATTCCTATAGATGTCAATTCCAACCAGATGTCAAAACTTGATGGGTTGACTCATCTGTATCACCACTGGGTCTTTCGGGAACGTTTAGCTTTTTCTCAGCAGATGCTCTTGCTGGATAAACTAAAGGAGAAGCCATAGCTGCATCATGTGCCACCTGAGCTGACAATTTGCTTACCAACAGGTCTTTCCATCTCTTCAGATCTGCACAATGTATGATTTAACGTTAGATCTTAAATTTTACATTTGCTGTGTTCAGCTTGTCCACATATCTGTGGTTAAGTGGACAGTGAGTAACATGTCATTTTGGAGGCCACTAATTAAGTTTTTTTAATGTCCCTGTACAAGTTGGCAATTGCTTTTCTAGTGAAGTGGAATCTTGATGGGATTTGGTAGCGGAGACACAGGACCTCAATTAACTGACTTAAACCCACTGCATTATTGGTGGATATTGGGTGCATATCTACTACCAGCATAGATCTTATGGAGTGATCCGCTATGTAACTGGGTGACTGCTGTCATACTTGCTCCCCCTTGCAAAGGATTGTTTAACAGTCAATTGTATTTTAAAGTACTACTAGTAGTCTTCCTGGTCCCCTTCTGGGATGAAAATCCACTCCCAGCAGCAGCAGGCATAGTGCTCAAGGATTCTTCTGGGGCAAAGACTGATGTGAATGATTTCAATATTTTTTGTAAATGCCTCCCCTCCTCCCTCAGAAATTTGCTTCAGAATCAAAGAATGAAATTAAGTTTACAACTAATCAAATCTTCCTTTCCTTGCCTTTAACTACATACATACATACTCCAACTCCATTCTACAACTCCCTCAGGTCCTCAGGCCTGAAGTGCATTTTTGTAAGTTGAACTGCCACTGCTGCTGCAATCTTTGACATGCGGTTGCTGAATGCTAAAATGTCCAGATATGTTTATGGCCACAGACAGCATCTCCTGCATGCCCCTTTAATTAAAAAAAAAACTATATGCTGATCCACCAATTTGATTTTGTGGGCAAAACATGGGACATATTGTTCACCCATGCTCTCCCCTCCTCCCTTATAAATTTGTTTAGGAATCAAAAAAAGAAATTACTTTAAATTTATTACCAATCAACCCTTCCTGTCCCTGCCTTCAACTACATACAAACTACAATTCCCTCAGGCCTCTTGATTAATGAAAACATATGTTTCCTTATGTGCCATGTTGTAAGTTGACCTGCCACGTGTTTGTGCCACCCACTGCTGCCGATTAGCTTAGCTTAGTCAGCCAGCTGGCTGTTATTGAGGTTAATAATATTGTAGGAACAAAATAAAAACAAATTGTGTAGATTTTAGCAGTTTTTATAAATTAAAAAAAAAAAATAAAGATCCAAAACCAAAACACACAAGGGACGATTTTAGCAAAACCAAAGATCCAAAACCAAACCACGGAGATTGGCACACATCCCTAGTTATAATAATAATAATAATAATAATAATAATAATAATAATAATAATTTTATTTATATAGCACTTTTCTCCTAAAGAACTCCAAGTGCTTTACATTTACAGTACAAAATACAAAATAAGCTTAAACAAGGGACATTAGTGAAATGCTTGGGTGAATAAGTGAGTCTTGAGTCTATTTTTGAAGGATTCTAGAGTGGAGGCCTCTCGAACTGTGCGGGGAAGTGAGTTCCATAAGGTTGGAGCCACAAAACTGAAAGCTCGACCCCCAGACGAATTCCGTGAGATTCTAGGTACTGTTAATAGTCCTTCGTCAACGGATCGGAGAAATCGAGTGGGACAGTAGGGAATCAGAAGCTGCTTCAGGTACCCTGGGCCATTGTCATCAAGGGCTTTGTAAGTTATTAATCCAATCTTGAAAGCAATTCGCCATCTGACAGGCAGCCATTGAAGGGAGTAGAGGATGGGTGTTATGTGGCTGGAATGGGGCTGGTTGGTTAATAGCCTGGCAGCTGCATTTTTTACCATCTGGAAGCGGTGTAATTCTTTTGCTGGGAGACCGAGGTAGAGGGCGTTGTAGTAGTCTAGGCATGATGATATAAATGCATGTATGACTTTAGACAGATCTTCTGAGGGAATTAAGTGCTTGATTCTGGCTATGTTCCTCAGATGAAAGAATGAGAATTTGATTGTGGCTGATACCTGATGTTTAAGTGTCAAGCCACTATCCAGGACAACACCAAGATTCCGCACATGTTTACTGTTTTGTAATTCTGAACCCCCAAGCGTAAGTCCTATTGGTTGGCTATGCTGTAGCCCTGTCCTGTGACCTATCATAAGAACCTCTGTTTTATCAGGGTTCAGTCGCAGCCAACTGGCACTCATCCACTCCTGAAGCTCAGCTAGGCAGCCATTTAGGGTTGTTATTGGGTACTTTGTACCTGGAGCAAAGGACAGGTACAGTTGTGTATCATCCGCATAGCAGTGGTAAACCAGGCCATGATGTCTGATTATTTCACCCAGTGGCAGCATGTATACTGCAAAAAGCATGGGAAATAGTATAGAACCCTGTGGGACACCGCATGGAAGTGACACTGGTGATGAAGAGTTTACTCCAGAAGAAACTCTCTGTGACCTGCCAGTGAGAAATGATTTGAACCATCTAAGGACTGTGCCATCCAGTCCACAGAAATTTTTCAGGTGCTCAATTAGAATCCCATGGTCCACAGTATCAAATGCTGCTGAGAGATCCAGAAGGATTAAGATTGAACAATCACCTCTGTCTCTTGCCATCAGAAGATCATTAAGCACACATACCAGAGCTGTTTCAGTGCTATGTCTTCTCCTGAATCCTGACTGGAATGGATCATAAATATCATGGGTAGACAGGTGGGTTTCCAGTTGCATTGCCATCACTTTCTCAATGACCTTTCCTAGAAAAGGATGGTTTGATACTGGTCTATAGTTGGTCATGCAGTCGGGGTCTAAATTAGGTTTTTTAAGAAGTGGTCTAACAATTGCTTCCTTTAGTGGTTCTGGAAAAATGGCTGTTTGCAAAGCATAGTATAAAGCATAGTATAAATGGCTGTTCATACTATGTAGTGCTAAGTTAAAGATCTTGTTCTCTGTTTTTTGCATCTAATATTTTTATTATCAGTTGTTGTTTTTTTATAGTGTTAGTGTATATATGAAAAACCTCTCTCACTCTCTCTCTCTCTCTCTCTCTCTCTATATATATATATATATAAATATAAATAGAGAAGGTGCAGCACTTGTATATCACGGCATGTTTAAATCAGCAACGTTTCAGTGCTCTTTTACTCAGCACTTTCATCAGGCTTAAGCCTGACGAAGGTGCTGAATAAAAGATCACTGAAGCATTGCTGCTTCTGGCTCGGGTTTTCCCAAAAGACTCGATTTCTGGAACGAGGCAAAATGTCATCATCCTGGTGTCTGATTCTCGCAAGACCCGGACTTTGCACATTTCGTGCATCCTGCCCCACCATCTTCACTCCAGTGCTGGAGAGGGTAGTGAGAGGACATGTCTCAGTCTCTAGTGTAGTGTCTGTGGGAAAGTGGCATGACTGCTCTGCTGTATCAGTCCAGTCCAGTGGCACTGTTCTGCTGTATCAGTCTAGGGGTGACCTGCTCTGCTGTATCAGTCCACTACAGTGGCACTGTGCTGCTGTATCAGTCTGGGGGTGACCTGCTCTGCTGTGTCAGTTCAGTCCAGTCCAGTGGTGCTGTGATGTGCTGTATATTCAGTTCAAATAATGTTTACAGGGGCTGCCCTGTGTGGTGTAGGGGTACGCTGCCCTGTGCTGTGTATTTACTGCTGTCTATTTAATTAATACAAATCATTTTTACAGGGCCTGTGTGGTGTAGGGTTATGCTGCCCTGTGCTGTGTATTCACTCCAGTCGACTCTATTTCTCTATATATCATCTTACGCAGCAACAACAGCAGCGTCACCAGTAGCAGCATCTCAGAAATGCCAGCTTGTTTCAAGGTAGGATACGCTGTGTATCACTAGTTTCAGTAAGAGGCACACCACTGACAACCTCTTAGAGAAACTGAGGGAAGTCATCACCCAAAGGCTTACCCCACTTAGACTCTCCTGTGGATTTGTGATATATGACAACACCACCAATATTGTGCGGGCATTACATCTGGGCAAATTCCATCACGTCCCATGTTTTGCTCACACAATAAATTTGGTGGTGCAGAATTTTGCTGAAAAATGATAGGGCATGCAGGAGACGCTTTGGGTGGCGTGAAAAATTTTGTGCCACTTTCGCCATTCAGGGACTGCGTGCTGAAGACCGGAGCATCAGCAAACACTCTTGAACCTGCCATCACTTGAAGCAAGAGGTTGTAACATGGTGGAACTCAACCCTCTGTATGCTTTAGAGGATGTAGGAGCAGCAAAAGGCCATTCGAGCCTATACATCCACCTATGACATAGTCAAAGGAGGGGGTATGTACCTGACTCAAGTGCAGTGGAGAATGATTTCCATGTTGTACAAGGTTCTCCAGCCCTTCGAACTTGCCACACGTGAAGTCAGTTCAGACACTGCCAGCTGAGTCAGGTCATGCCCCTCATAAGGCTTTTGTAGAAGCAGCTGGAGAAAGTGAAGGAGGAGCTAAGAT
Organism: Taudactylus pleione; assembly: GCA_031769625.1. Taxonomy (NCBI): domain Eukaryota; kingdom Metazoa; phylum Chordata; class Amphibia; order Anura; family Myobatrachidae; genus Taudactylus; species Taudactylus pleione. The sequence goes on from JAUIMM010000778.1 coordinate 166,154, forward strand.
GGAGCGATTCTGCTCGGTATGTGGGACTTGTGGATGAAGCCCTTTATTCGCTTTGCCAGGATTCAAGGGTGGTCAATCTGCTGAAATCAGACCACTACATTTTGGCCACCATGCTCGATCCTAGGTTTAAAGCCTATGTGGTGACTCTCTTTCCAGGAAACACAAGCCTGCAGAGGTGCAAAGACCTGCTGGTGAAAACACTGTCAGCTGAAGTGGAAAGTGACTAGGCAACAGCTCCTTTTTCATTTTCTCCCACAACTGGGGCTGCTAGGAAACAACTTACATATCCTAACCAACCACTGGCGGTGACGCAGGGCAGGCAGGACCAAGTTTGGACATCAGGTCCAGACTGAAGGATCTGCCAACAATTTCTTACACGTCTACTGTCACTGCATATGATGTTGTCACCATTGAAAGAATGTTCTATGATTACATCAGTGACAGCATCCAAGTAGGCATGTCAGACAGTCCGTACCTATACTGGCAGGAAAAAGGCAATTTGGAGGCCCCGGTACAAACTGGCTCTATTTTACCTAAGTTGCCCCCCCTCCAGTGTGAACTCCGAAAGAGTTTTTAGTGCAGCTGGGAACCTTGTCAGTGAAAGGCGTATGAGGTTTCTTCCACAAAATTTGGAGAAGATGATGTTCATCAAAATGAATTATAAATTCTTCCAGGAAGACCAGCCTCCAGAAAGTACAGAGGGACCTGTTGTAGTGGATTCCAGCGGGGATGAATTAATACTCTGTGAGGATGAGGATGTACACAACACTGAAGAGGGTGAGGAATTGGAGGATGAGGATGAGGACGACATCTTGTCTCTGAAGAGCCACTTTGTGCAGGGACAGATTAATTGCCAGATTGTTTTGTGGGGGCCCAAACAAACCAATAATTTCAGCCACAGTTGTGTGGCAGACCCTGGCACTAAAATGATTGGTTTGTTAAAGTGTACATGCCCTATTTATACAACATAAGGGTGGGTGGTAAAAAAAATCAAATTTTGTGATTTTAGCTGTTTTTATGCTTTTTTCCAAAAAAAATACGGATCCTAAACTGAAACCAAAACCAAAACCCAGAAGGGTGGTTTTGGCAAAACCAGTCCAGACCCAAATCATGAAGAAAGATCCAGATGCAAAACCAAAACTCAAAAGCCCCTAATATATTTAGATATAGTTTTAGTGGCATGATGAGGGTGGACCACCTGGGGTGTGCCCTGAGCAGAGGGGTCACCAGTATGGGTGCTCACCATCAGGGATGGACTGTACTAGCCTTGACCCCATACTTTTGCGCAGGGGCAGATTACCACGTGCCATTGTCTGGTGCATATACTGTATCCTTAGCAACGTGCAGTCCAGTGTCTTCATTGCCATTCAGCAGAGCAGCCATGTGACTAGACTGTCACTGCAACAACTGCACCCATTAATTAACCCAACAGCGTCGCTCATATGAAGTGCTGATGATGCTTGCTTTCTGTCAAAAGTGGACTCAAGGAGCTGTTATCCTCAGATGGAAGAAACAAAGGAGGTCCTTCTTCTTTGGTAAGTAAACTACTGAGGGGAGCTGGAAGAACTAATAAAATCTGGATAGGGGAGCCCTGTAAGGGACATACAGATGCAATTATAGACACAAGGGATGATGGGGAGCATTTTAAGGACATTAACTGGCATACAGACCAGAGTTAGAGAGTAGGAGCCACACAATAAGGAACATCCAGGAGGGCAGAGGAAACAAACCATGGGGGTAACTATAAGGAATATACAGACTTGGGGGTCATTATAAGGAATATAGAGACAAGAGGTGTCACTAATAGAAAAATACAGGCAAAGGGGTCACTATAAGGAATATACAGACACGGGAAGAAAATACAGACCATGGGGTCACTATATGGAATATGCAGGCAAGGGGATCACTATGAAAAAACAAACAAGGGGGTCACTATAAGTAATGTGCGAAGGGATCACTACAAGGAATATAAACACATGTGGGTCACTAGAAGGAAACTACAGATAAGGGGGTTACTATAAGGAATATGCAGGCAAAGAGATCTCTATAAGGAAAATGCAGACAAGGGGGTCACTATAAGGAATATACAAAGGGATCACTACAAGGAATATAAACACATTCAGGGGTCACTATAAGGAAAATACAGATAAAGGGGTCACTATAAAAAATAAAGATGGAGTCACTTTAAGGAATATCAGACAAGGGGGTCACTATAGTGAAAATACAGACATAGGTGTCACTATAAGGAATACACAGACAAGTGGGTCAGTATAAGAAAAGTACAGACAAGGAAAGCACTATATTGAAAATATGACAAGGGGGGTTACTATAAGGAAAATGCAAACAAGGGGAGGAACAGAATGGCAGCTGTCATACTTAGTTCCACTTGCAAATGATTGTTTCACAATCAATTGTTGTTTTAGATATTAGGGGGTAAATTTACTATAGTGAGAGTTTTTAGAAGTGAGTTTTAAAAGTGATGTTGCCCATAGCAACCAATCAGATTCTACTTAACATTTAACTAGCACCTTCTAGAAGACAATAGCTAGAATCTGATTGGTTGCTATGGGCAACATCACTTTTAAAACTCACTTCTAAAAACTCTCACTATAGTAAATTTACCCATAGGGGTAGATTTACTAACATTTCTAAAAGAAACAAAAAGTGGTGTTGCCCAAAGCAACCATTCAGATTCTAGCTAACATATCTCTATTGTATTCTAGAAAATTATAGAAGGAATCTGATTGGTTGCTATGTGCAAAACTACCACTTGTCTGTTTTGGATGCGTAAGTAAATCTACCTCCTAGTCTACTTGGTCACTTTCTGTGATGAATATTCACCCCGAGCAACATCCGTAGCCTGCAAGGATTATTCTTGTGAATCCTGGATATGGGAGTAGTCAGTTAGCCTTTGCAAATTTAATACCTCTGATTATTAATGAGGGGGTTGATATTGAAGGCGTTGACATGGAGATTGCATGTGCTGGAATCTATGCATGCTGCTGCTAGCTGATGCTGGACTGCTTGTTATTATTTTACAGGTTTTTCAGATTTTTATAACTAATTTGCATGAACATACTGCAAATTATGTAACAGTGAGAAGTTGCTTGGATGTTACCTACTTTGGCATCACAAAATGTATAAATGGCTTTGCAAATGTTGTTAGGAATTGGAGAAAAAATATTCCACACAAAAGAGGGGGCAGATGATCTAGACAGTGAAGTGACACTGGGCAGATCTTCTGAATAGCCCAGAATTGTTGCACTGTAAAGATATACTGACATGGTTTTGGACTCCTAAATAGCACAGATTATTGAAAAGTAGAAAGATGCTGTGTTGGTCTTCTTAATAACCCAGATTAATTGCATTGTGAAGAAATTATGAGATATCTTCCAAATAGCACAGATAAATGAGCTTCACTAAGCAGCACAGAGCAGGTTTCCAAGTAAAGATTACAACCTTTCTAAACATTTCAGCAAGAAAATGGTGTAAGTTAATGTCAATTGGGCCACCGTTAGAGATTTTTCTCACACAATAAAAATTATTTACTGGGATCTAGGCACTCATGAAGTTTGAAAAAAGGCTATACCTGACAATGCCAACAACAACTCCTGGCACATGATTCACAACATAATGTATAGCTATAATTACAGAATTGACGACCTGCACAGGAGCTACAACACAAAGGGACAAGAGGCCCTCTGATTATTAATGGCATAAATACATTTCTCAGTCCTTCAATAAAGGGGCCATAATTCCATAACCACAAAGATTTCAAATAATTTGCAGTAATTCCTACTACTACCACCAACAACAAAAATAACAACACAGTTGTCCCTGACAGCCGGGTTATCAACAAGGCAGTTTAGGTGGGCGACTAGGGTCCACCCACCAAAAGCAAAATATTTTCCTTTTGAATTTTCAGGCCGTGGCTTGGTGTAGGGAGGGACTGGGCTCTGCTGCATTGTCACATGAGGAGGATAGGTGGGCATTGTCATCCCTTCTCAATCCTTGTGCAGCCAATCTAATCACCTACAGTAGATGATCCATGGCTCAGCTTGCTACACAAACCACAGTGTGTTTGGGGCCAGGCTGCTGCTTAAAAGCAAGCACAGGCTCAGTTTCTAATATTGGCTGTGCAGGCTTTGGGTAGGAATGATAATCTCCGAAAGTAGCCACTACTAATGTGTACAAGACAGTGTTTCTCATGGACTACACCGCTGGTGATTCCAAAATCCAGGCTGCTGAGGGTGAGCCCACCAAGTTTGTCCCCAGTGTTCTGTTTCTCAGGAGAGGGGAGCCTTGACACCCAAGCATGCACAGAGAGAGCCAGACAGATCCTTTTTTTTTGCAGGAAAAGTAAAAGTTGCTAGGTAAAACAGGTGATACAGTATATGTTGGCAGCAGAGAGCTTACAAGGTGGCCCTGCTGTAAAGAACAAAATTAGGGAGTGAATGCATGGATATACAGTAAATGGAGGAGAGATGGGGTGTATGGCAGTTAGATGCTGGCACCTGGCATCAGGCAATAGAGGGCTGGCATAAACATGTAAATTGGTAACACATAGGATATGGATGTGACGGCTAAGAAGCGATGCCTGGTATGACAGCTATGGATTTGGATATGCTAGATGAGATTTCAGTGACGGATAAGAAGGAATAGCTTGGTATACTAGCCAGAATGGGGAAGAGTATGGGCTTTATTTATGAAGCAACAGCTTTTGTAAGCTGCTGCTTTCTGTTGGGCTGTAGACAACAATTTAAAATGACACCCGCAGTCAGTGACTGTAGGTGCTGTTTAAATTTTCACCATCAAACCAGTGAAATGCAACAGCTTACAAAAAATGCTGCTTCATAAGTAAATCCCAATGTGTTTAAAATGTGTTTTTGTTCCACTGTATGTTTGTATGTATCTTATTGCTTATATTGCTTATATAGTGGATGCCTTGATGGGTGTGAGTTTAGGAACATATCCTGGACCTGATTATGAGTCAGATGTAAGTAAAATCCAGAGGTAGCTTGTGATTTCAGCATACTGCACATGCACAGAATCAGGAATACGCACACTGATGGAAATTAGACACCTCTTTATGACCGATCTTTTGCACACAGCATGGGATGGGTGATAGTGATGATGACTGTAGTGATGGCGGATTCTCGTATTGGCATAAAGAAGGAAACAATACATTTTTGCATGCAATACTACACTATGGGCCTGATTCACTACAGATCGCTTTTGCAATTGCAGCTGCGAAAATATGCTAATGACTGCAATTGCTAAACCAGTATAGGGACGCCCACTACCACTTTTGCACATCCGTAATACCTTGCAGTTCTGCGTATACATTGGGAATATCAAGTAACATCGGCTCTTCAAGCACAATTACGCCAAGTCTGCTCGTCCTCAGACGTTGCTAACCTTGTTGCACGCAGTGAGTACACAAGCTGAATATGGCATTGAATTGGCTAATTTATGCACTCTCATGCAATGGCGTTCAAGCAGACAGGCAAGCCTGCATTTATCCGACCACTCTCCCATTACCACCCCCAAACACTGATGTCCTGTCCCTCCATCCGCGATGGCTTACTGTCTGCATGCATAATCGCAGAGCGATCGCAATGCTAACTCACGCATGCGCCCTACAAAGCATATGCATGCGCAGTACGCACCATTGACCGATCTGCGTATGCTGTTGCAGTTGCCATCCATAATGAATGAGGCACTATGTTATAGTATGTTTATGTTCCTTCTCTATATGTTATGAAAATTATCATTGTTATTGAGAGCGTCTTTTGGAAGTGACAACAACAGACCATAAACTGAACTATTAAGGGAAGTAACTCTCCTATAGTTATACTGATATATCACTACCTCATATTGTGTGTTGTTCAGCGCACCTGCTTGATCACTTTATCATTATACTGGCATAAAGAAGGAGTCTGCCGCCGATATACAAAAAAATGGGCTGCGGATGCATCTGATTCAGAATCAGGTCCTCTATTAGGGTAGATGTGGTAATTGTATTATTAACACTGGATACACTTAATAGTAAAAATCCATTTATGTATTCAGTATTTACATTTATATAGGTACCATCAGATGTGAACTAAACCATCGGGTTTGCATACAAATCTGGACACAGCTGGTATTATAAAAATATCAAACATGGCACTAAAAAATATCTAAGCCTTGGTCTGTTTCTTCCTACTCCTCTAAGTGTTACAATATCATTATGTCATGCCTGTGCTGGTTAAATGCTTCAGTAAGCCTGGGCAGATGAGCTGCTGCCATGCCAGTTGATCTGAAGGCTAGGCTAAGAAATCTCCAGAGTGAGAAGCCCATGGGGAGAACAAAGGGTTTGGGTGACAGAACCATTTGACAAGAGAATTGAGGAATTGAGGTAGGTGAGAGACCCATGTTGTGGAGGATGAGATAGTAATAGAGTGAATGTGGAGATGAGAAAGGGCAGAATTATGGTGGTGGCGATGATGATGAGTAGGAGGAGGACAGGATAATGATAAATAAGACATATTGATAGGTGTATTATGAGGAGAAGATGCAATGGACTGATGTTAAAGAAACTGAGCTTGAACCCTTGTGACTTATCCAAAAAAGAGATGCCATTGATATAATGCACCAATATCACCAAAGAGTTAAATGCAATTGATATAATGCAACCATATCACCAGAGTTAGATTCCATTGATATACTGTAATTTACCTATATCACCAAAGAGTTTAGATGCCATTGACATAATGCACCCATATCACCAAAGAGCTAGATTCCATTAATATAATGCATCCACATAACCAAAGAGTTAAGTTATTTTCATATAATGCACCCATATCACCAAAGAGTTAGATGCCATTGATGTAATACACCCATGTCACCAAAGAGCTACATTCTATTAATATAATTCACCCATATCAACAAAGAGTTAGTTTCCACTAATTTAATACATCCATATAACCAAAAAGTTAGATTCTATTAATATAATGCACCAATATCACCAAAGAGTTAGATTCCATTGATATAATGCATTAATATAACCAAAGAGTTAGATTCTATTAATATAATGCACCCATATCACCAAAGAGTTAGATTCCATTGAAATAATGCATCCATATAACCAAAGAGTTAGATTCTATTAATATAATGCACCCATATCACCAAAGAGTTAGATTCCATTGAAATAATGCATCCATATAACCAAAGAGATAGATTATTTTCATATAATGCACCAATATCACCAAAGAGTTAGATTCCATTGATATAATGCATCCATATAACCAAAGAGTTAGGTTATTTTCATATAATGCACCCGTATCACCAAAGAGTTAGATGCCATTGATGTAATACACCCATATCACCAAAGAGTTAGATGCCATTGAAGTAATACACCCAAATCACCAAAGAGTTTAGATGCCATTGATGTAATATACCCATGTCACCAAAGAGCTAGATTCCATTAATATAATGCACCCATATCAACAAAGAGTTAGATTCCACTGATACAATACATCCATATAACCAAAAAGTTAGATTCTATTAATTTAATGCTCCAATATCACCAAAGAGTTAGATTCCAATTATATAATACACCCATATTACCAAAGAGTTAGATTCCATTGATATAATACACCCATATCACCAAGGAGTTAGATGCCATTGATATAATACACCCATATCATTAGATGCCATTGACATAATACACCCATATCAAAAAATAGTTAGATGCCATTGATGTATTATACCCATATCACCAAAGAGTTACATGCCATTGATGTAATACACCCATATCACCAAAGAGTTAGATGCCATTTATATAATACACCCATATCACCAAAGAGTTAGATGCCTTTGATGTAATACACCAATATCACCAAAGAGTTAGATGCCATTGATGTAATACACCCATATCACCAAAGAGTTAGATGCCATTGATGTAATACACCCATATCACCAAAGAGTTAGATGCCATTGATGTAATACACCCATATCACCAATGAGTTAGATACCATTGATGTAATACACCCATATCACTAAAGAGTTAGATTCCATTGATGTAATAGAACAAAGAAATCTTTATATCTCACACTAACTGACAACTTGTTTCAAATGGGCAGTTTTTAAGACTTTGGGAACTATTAGAGAAAGATACCTTTTTATGATACTAAACAGACACCAGCAAAATATTACTTAGCTTGCAGGTACATAAATCTATGGTGTGTTTTAATTTTGCATTTACTTTCCTCCTGCCCATGCTGCCGGTCAGCCATGCCATTAGTAAGGTAATTTATTTGGAAATATGTCACCAGCACCATTCTTCTGAAGTAAACTGTAGACATATGGCACTGGTCATATCTCAGAATATATGGCACAGTGCCAGGGACTTTGTGATTTCGCTTTGGTGCTATTTATTTATTTTGTAGGTAACCCATTGAAATCTGCATACAGGTCCCCTCCTTTCTTAAAACACCCCTGTCTAGTATCTGTAATCAACACAGAGGCAAAATGTTAGTAAGCCACAAGCTGAATAGACAAGGGTAGTAGCCAACATGCATTCATTTGCACTGAGTATTCTGTAAACAAGTGATCTAGATATGATAGTATTTGTTGGACTTAAAGGTAATTCATCTCTGGGTTAAAGATGAAATATGCTAGCTTCCATCTTGAAACATCATGAAACACATCTATAACAGTAATGATCCATAGAGGCTATAAAAAAATAGAGAGACACAAGACAATGCTGCTTGATGCTCTGAGGGCCTCACTACTGTCATCATCTTTCTCACAGTAAAGTACTATAGTAGAGCAATTTATGATGGGTAAGCTACATATATTTGTTTTTCCACTTGTATGTGGAATTAATATTAAATGTGATTTTACAATCAGACAGGCTATATTAAGAGTAAAGACAGTTGATAGGAACATCAAACTAAGATTTGTCTGCCAGTACATACACCTGTGCTTATGCTAGATAAACTACACATACATGGCTGTAAATGAAAAAGCTGGAATAATAAATCAGAACTGTGAACAATTTCCACCTGGGGCTACAACTTCTATTGCTCAATGTTGGCAGTAATGACATCCGGTACATTACAACCTGTGCAGAGCCTAAGAAACTGAAGTCACTTGGGAGCAGTTACACATTATAATAAAGGCAGTTTAGGCAACCATTCCAGGCCCAGGGAAAAAGAGGGTCCACAGAGACATTACTAAAGCCTCAATAACTTCTGAGTGCCCACTACAGAAACCTGTTTCTTTAGTTTTTATGTCATTATTATTAGCTGGCATGAGTTGGAGGGGCCTAGACTATGCTTTACTGTACAAATATGGAAATATTCCCTAGGGTCCCACTGCTGACATCCTTCAGTTATTAGTGCAAGTCCGATATTCCTTCAGTCATTGGTGCAAATCCAATAGTACTGCAACCAATGTTGCAGTTCTGATATACCTCAGCCATTGGTGCAAGTCCAATATCCTTCAGTCATCAGTGCATTCCCGTTATTCTTCTGTCATCGGTGCAAGTCTGATATCTTTCAGTCATCAGTATAAGTCCAATATTCCTTTGGTCATCAGTTCATGACAATATTTCTCAGTTATCCCTTTTAGTGCTAGCTCAGGTGACCCAGTCGGGGCCACGATAGACCCATCGGGTGCAGCTGAGCCCATATTCCCTTGTGGCATTTCCTGTTGAAGACCACCAGTGGGGAAAGACTCCGCACCCTGCTCTGGGTCTTCGTCAACACCTTGGCGCTAGTTTTAGTTCCTAATCATTCTTCTCCGTGACAGAGCTGTAACTAGAATTTTTGGTGCCCTGGGCCAGAAAGGGTATTGGTGCGCCCCCCATTTTTCAAAGAGGGACATAAGATACACCCGAAAAAGGGCCATGGCCTCTTGGGGAAGGGCCTAACAAATATGATTTGTCCTGTATGATGATGAAGGGGTATTGATCCCTTTGTACCACTGTTATCCAGGTGTCACTGCCAAATACAATGTGAATCCAATGGTTGCAGTGATGATACACAATGATTATGCCAAGGTGATGGATTTGAATGCCAGGTATGTCAGTATTTTGAAATGTGTGTGTAAATAAATGAAGATGTGCTAAAGGTGCTTAGGGAGGTGGCCAGATGGAGGGGAAGTAGTCCAGGGAGTAAGGAGATGCTGGGATAAAAGAAGAGGAAGCTACAAGTGAGAATGATTATAAACAGAAAATTGACAGGTGCTGACAAACACTGCCCCCTGCCATGTAGTGCCTGTGCCATGGCACATGTCACACTACCCTAGTTACAGCAACTCCATGGTACCAGCTAAGAGCATTCTAGCTTATGCGAAGAAACTACATTAGGCCACCAAGCTTCTCACACACCTCCAGTCAAAACCCACATGACCCAAGCACAGGGTTTGGGACAAAACCACAGGAAATTGTCATACATTACCCATACATAGTATGTACAGATGGCTTTATTGAGGGCATGCAACAAGGTGTATCTGCAGCCATGGCATCGCCTGCTGAGACTTACCCATAGTCCAGCACGGAGATACCCTGGCTGCTAAACCTCTTGCAGCGCTGACTGTGAATACTGAAAAAGATAGTTTCTTCCTATACGGAGGAGTTTTTGTTTTTATAAGAAAGATGCCGGTGGTGGAATCTGGGTTCCCACTTCCTACGAACCTGTGGAGTCCTGGTGCTGTAGCCGTCTAACAGGTCTCGTTTGTGATGGTAAAAGTGAGCCACATTCAGACTAGGATCACAATTATATCAAGTTATTGTTTTGTAACCATCACAGAGGTGAGCGCTAACTGCAATTTATACCTTTGTTGCATACTTCCTAAAGACTGGACATTTCTAGCAATCAGCTTCTCCCAACACCTGGGAAGCCCCAGCTGCACGCAGATCACACCACCCACGGAACTGTGGTGACTACGAGAGAAATCATAGATTTCTCAGAGGAAACCTTTTTTTTTAATTAGATAAAGCAAAAAAAGCCCTTTGATCTGGAGATGTGTGTGCAAACCCCCATGTTTTGGCTTTAGTTCTAATTCACCGTCATATTTTGGTTTTGCCAAAACCACCCTCGTGTGTTTTGATTTTGAATCTGTATGTTTTAAAAAAATTATAAAAACAGCTAAAATTACACAATTTAGGCCTGTTTTTATTCCTACGGTATAAGTAACCTCAATAACGTTAATTTCCAAACATTTTCAGTCAATTTTGACCAGCTCGCATTATTGTTTTCACCCAGTTTAGTCCAAAAGGTTGCACCAAGCTAGCTGGATGACTAAGCTAAGCGACAAAATATAAAGAAAAAAAATATAAAATAAAAAAAATATACATAAAAAGGACCAGTATCTACTACAGTAGTTCATGGATTATAATTACTATTAGGAGTCATATATTCATGCCGATAAAAGTCCTTTAATAATTTAATAAATACTGGCCCTGATTCAGAGCCGGACGCTCTGACAGTGCGCTCGCTCTGAATCAGGGCCATCTTTCTTGTTTTTCAGAGCGGCCTCCTGGCCGCTCGCATAGCTGTGGGTGACCACCCACAGCTATAGCGAGTGGCCAGGAAGATGGTCGCGATGGTCAAGACCATTGCGACCATCGGGCTTGTGACGAGACCCTTGAAGTAGGGTCTCGTTGCCGCAAGCCCCAGAGTGCTTTCGGCTCTAACAGAGCCGAAAGCACTCCCACTGACATCACTTGTGATGTCAGTGGGGCCGGCCCCAGACGGTAGGCGTTCCCATGGGAACGCCTCCATCTGGGAAGCCACGCCCCAGGCCCTCCCACCAAAGGGGGCATGCTGTCACTCAACATCGACAGCACGCCCCCTTTGGTACGAGACCCGGAGGCCCGGGGTACGAGGCCCGTTGCTATCCGGGTCTCGCGCATGTGCACGACAGAGCCAGCTCCGCCGTGCACTTGCGCACTGGGCCACCATCGACCCGCTTGCGAGAGCATACCGCTCACGAGCGGGTCTGAATCAGGCCTACTGTGTCATCTGCAACTGGAGATATAAGTTTCTCTCCAGCAATCAACTTAAGGTGCTTACACAGTAGACAATGTGCTCATGATGCGACTTCATGAATGATTTCCCCTGAACTCTCCCCGGCAGCTCCCCAAGACTCCAGGACACGATTTGCTGCTAAAAAGTGTATTGTGCTTCGTTAATGATTTCCAATTGTTAGATCATGTACAATAGATTTATAGCTTACCAAAACACCTGACGATTATCTTACAGATTTCAGCCAAATTTAAATAATGTGTAAGCCTAACTAGGGGGTATAGAAAGCAGATGCCATTTTAGGTCTGTGCAACACTGCTCTGTGACTAGTGAGGCTTGGTGTATACCTGCTGAATGCTGTACATTGCTATTGTGCTCTGCTTTGTTTTGCCTGGCTAAACAAAGTGCTTCTATACTACATTTTATCCTGTGTTCTATCCTGCATTCTGTGGTGATAGATCCCTTTCATTGTAGAGTACTGCTAGCCTATGCTGGGGCTAAGGTGGTGAAGGAGATGGCCCAGCAAAGGAGGAGAGCATGCTGGACCAAGGAGTGGCTGCTGCAGAGGGATAGTCACTCTCAAATGGTGATTCAGTCACGCTGGTGGTGATTCAGGAGAATAATCTGGATGATTATCGCAACTTCCTGCGCATGGATGATGACACCTTCCAGGAGTTGCTGTGTATGGTGACCCTCTATATCCGGAGGCAGGATACTAAGCTGCGGAGGGCCAACCCTGCTGAGGAGAGGCTTGTGAAAGGTCCCTGACTGACCTGAAGTTTGGGTCCCTCATATCCCCTCAAGCATTGGGTGTCATCATCCCGGAGACCTGGAAAGCTATTGTGAAAGTGCTGCAGTCCCAGTAAGAAAACACACTACACTTTTATTTCATGAGAAAGTAAAGAAAAAATATTAAGAAATATTTTTTTTATGTAGAAAATTAGTGGCAAAAAACATATTTAAATAGTGAAATATTTGCTGCCAACATGGATGCATATAAATAAAATTGTCTTTATGATAACAATATAAAATTTGCATAGCAAACATGGAACATAAAACTTTGCAAATGCATATTTTTAAAATGTAATATGTGTACATAATGCAAAAGGCAATTATCAACAAGTTTTATCAGTCCCAATAGCTATGCTGCTCTATGATGGTAGGTCTGACGCCGATGTGAATAGGCCAAGAAACACGTGGCGCAAGTCCAGATCATGGCCTTGGCATCCAACAATCTGCCCTTACAACATGTGTTTAGATATTGTGTATATATATATATATATATTGTGGCAGTATCACCAGAGATGGCACTGATGAGCAGCTGATTCTGTGTGGGGCAGTACAAAAGCATCGTGGGAAGATGCCTAATTGCTGCCTTGTGGAGAGAGCTCAGGTGTGGGCTGATGAGAAGGCAGACCAGTCAGGCTGCTGCTAGAAACAATCTATGTGAGACTGTGGCAGCCAGAGAGCCCAGTGAAGCTAATCAAGCCATTGGTTGCCAGGAGGCCAGTGTCTGGACCTTGCAGGAGGCAAGGTGGGACCATAAACCTCTCAGACTGTGTGACATTGAAGCAGCGGGGCTGCAGACTGAGGAAGCCAGGACCTACTGTATACCTGGAGGATACAGGGAAGGCATAGAGACTGTGAGAGACTTTATTGGCAGATTAGCTGCACCCTTATAGAGAGGGTTCAAGAAGTGAGTTGACGCCCTAAATAGGGGCTAGGTTGTTTATTATTTCTGTTTGTTTCCTGACTTTCCATGCTGGAAAGCAAAGCATCATTTATTTACTTGAAAGCTGTGTGTGGACCCTCATTAAGCACCTAAACACTGCACTAATCCACCCTCTGCCAAGCTAATTACCCCCAAGTTATCACAATATATACAGCAGAAAGTGCAGCACTTCTTGCAACGTAGTAAAAATTACAGACTCTACATCAACATGTGGTTCGGCAACGTTTCAGTGTCCTTTATTGTGGTACTGACAAAAGAGGCACAGTAGGAGTGCATCTGCTTCTATACCAAGCATCCCCTTGGACAGGAGTATCATGATAATCCACTGTTTTGTTATCATACTTGCTGTGAACAATATGTTTCTGTCTTATATATATATATATATATATATATATATATACATACAAATACCCGTGCGCTGATCACTTTAAAATCTGTCCTTTTATAAGATCTCAATAGTCCAGCACAAAAATCCCGCACAGTTTAGTGAGGTTATAGCACTCAGATCCTAGGTTTATGGACCGCAGCTCTCCTTCAGATTACCCTATATTCACTGGACACAAAAGATCTGGTGTATAAAGAGAAGAAAGAAGGGAGCGCTATATCGTGCATGAATAAGTTTATTACAGGCATAACTATCCACATCTCAAAACATATAAGGATGGACTCGTAGCAAATTAATATACACTGTGGGCTGGATACCACATGATATATACTGCACCCATAGGCAGAACTCCGTCCCGGCTGCTGATCTCCTCTGTCTCCACACCGCTCAATCAGCCCGCTCAGTATCGTGATCGGTGACCTCCGGAGCCTCTCACCATGAGGAGGACACCAGGGGGAGAACACACTGCGTCAGTCAGGCCACACTCTAACGCGTTTCATAATCAACTTCGTCAGAGGGATGGCCTGGCTGACGCTCTAACCTCACTATATGGTCACACTGAGCCAATCGCTGGAGAGCCCAATCAGCTCATTTCCATAAGTAAACAAGACTTTCTTGTCAGCATGTCGCTTCAGTGATCCCATATTCACAATTAACCTCTCATACAATAAAATTACAATTCGACACGGCAAGATACAAATTTTACATAACATCAGTATACTTTTCAACCAATGTGATTTTTTTAAAAATATTTTTTGTAAAATATATTTTTGTTGAACACATCATAACATATGTCATCAAGTACAGATATATACATTTACTTCCAACAATTTATGTTCGATAATTTGAACCAGAGTTCTTTAAAAAAAAAATTACAAATATGGATTGAATGGTTTCCTATCTGTTAAACATATCCAACCCTAAAAAACATACATTCTTGATATTTATTGGTTGACGTGGCAGCTTCCACTTATGTGGCAAATTTTTCCTTAAAACTTAATACAACAAAATTACATATATATTACCATTTCATAATTAGAAGATACTGTATACATTATAAACAATAATTAGCAGTTAATAGTTCTATATGTATATATAATCCATATCCACTCTGCACAATACACATTACAGGATTTAATGAACTTGGCAGCTCTTATTCATATGCCATATTTTACATTAAATAGACATTCAAGAATAATTATAGAGTATAAGTATAGGCCAGGGTCTAATCTATGAAGGGAGTGATTTCATACCCTTCATTTAGACCACTAGGAACTTGGGTATTAAGGGTAATAATCCAGAATGTTTCTCTCTTTGTCAACTCTTTTTCCCTATCTCCCCCTCTTTTCAATTTCCCCACCATTTCAATCCCCTTAAAAGTGAATCCCGTTATATTACCATTATGACAGGATTTAAAATGACAAGGTAAACTATGATTCAAAACCCCATTTTTTATATTACGAACAAGTTCCATTATACGTATCTTCAGTGGTCTTTTTGTCTTACCAATATATATTAGCTTACAAGGACAGGTAATCATATATACAATATAAGTGGAGTTACAATTAATATAATTATTTATTGTATATTCTTTCCCTGAAATTCCATGGAATTTTTTTACCTGCCTTTCTCCATAACTACACATTTTACAACCTCCACACGTATTAAAGCCCTTGATCTCACATACTGATCTTTTAGGTTCTTCTTTTGATCTTACTGGTTCAAGTAGACTTCTAGATACATAGGATTTCACATTTCTTGCCCTTTTATACACTATATTTGGATATTCAAGGAGGAGAGGGGATAAAATAGGATCTAATTTAAGTATATGCCAACTTTTTCGAAAAATCTCTTTTATTATTTTATCTTGACTATTGTACTGCGTAACAAATGGACAAAAAAACTTTTATCATTGGAATTCCCTTCTTTTACCTTATATGTCAATAATTCTTCTCTAGGTCTCTCTCTAGCTCTTTTTTTTGAATTATCAATTAAGTCTTTTGGATAACCCCTTTTATCAAATCTCTCTCCATATATCTTTGCCTGTTCATCAAATTTTTTTATACTTGTACAGTTTCTCCTGAGTCTAGAGTATTGAGAGAAAGGAATATTCTTTTTCCATTCAGAATAATGACAGCTAGTGAAATCCAAATAGCTGTTACTATCAACACTTTTAAAATGTGTATAGGTATGAATTTCATCTCCTGTACCGGTATTTTCTATATTTAGAACTAGATCAAGAAATTCAATCTTTTTATTATCAATTGTATGCGTAAATTTTAGATTATAATTATTCTTATTAATTCAGTCCATGAATCCTATAAATTGTGTTTCCTCTCCATCCTATATTATTAATATGTTGTCTATAAAACGTTTAAACAAAATAATATGTTCCATGGTTACCCCTGTAAATATCTCAGATTCCCATTCTCCCATATATATATTTGCTAGACTCGGTGTGCAAATCGTGCCCATAGCTGTCCCACACGTTTGGACAAACCAATCATCTAGAAAAGTGAAATAATTATATTTCAATACAAACAATAAACATTCACATATAAAGTCTATCTTAGTTCTTTCTATATTTGGATCTTTTTCTAAGGTCTTTCTCACTGCTTTTATACCTTTATCATGCGGGATTGACGTGTACAAAGATGTTACATCTATTGTACACCATTTATATGTATCACACCATTTTATTTTATTTATAATCTGTAATATATGTGTTGAATCTCTCACATAAGATTCTAGTCCAACCACATATTTTTTTATATATATATCCACGTATTCAGAGATTCTGGAAGTTAATGACCCTATTCCAGCAATTATTGGTCGTCCAGGAGGTCTAGTTAAATGTTTATGTATCTTGGGTTTCTGATAGAATGTTGCAATTTTAGGATGTACATTATAAAGATAATTATATTCTTCTTTTGTTATACATTTATTTGTTAATCCTTTTGTGAGGAGCAGATTTAATTCTTTGAGATATTCTTGTGTTGGATCTTTGTCTAATTTCTTATACAACTCTACATCATTTAATAGTCTATAAGATTCAAATGTGTAATAGTCTCTATCCATTATTATGATACCTCCCCCCTTATCCGCACTTTTAATTATTATCTCCTGATTATTTGCCAGATTTTTTAAGGCATCCATCTCTCTTTTAGTAAAATTCCTCTGCCTATTTTTCAATGTAGTATCTAAACCTTCATTTTCTTTTTTTATCTTTTGAGAGAATAACTCCACATAAGGGCCCTTAGATTCAATTGGGTAAAAAGTGCTTCTTGGTTTTAATCCAGAGCCAGCGGTTTCAATATCTCTATTTTGTCCCTCCCAGTTATTAATATATGCATCAGACTTCCTTAAAAAATGTCTTTTAAGTGTTAACTTTCTAATATATAGACTCAAATCAATATAGAGGTTAAATTTGTTAATAACACATGATGGAGCATAGGACAAGCCTTTCTCCAATACTTTGTTCTCATCAGGTGTTAACTGGTATTTAGAAATATTGAAGATACCTGTTTTTGTCTCTGATTCTACATGGTCATCTTTTTTGGATCTCTTTTTGGCAGCTCTTTCGCCTCGTGATCTCCCCACCTTCGTTTTAACCCTAAAGGGGTTATATTTCCTAGAAACTGATGTTGATAATGTGGGCGGTTGGGTTTTCCTAAAATATTCCTTGGTGAGTTGGTATTATCAAATCCCATTGTCAAAGGTTCAAATCTGTTTTTGTGCATAAAACTTCCTGCAGTGATATTTTTAGAGATATTGGACCCTCCCCTTTTTGGGAACTCCCAATTTCCTTTATAACTGGGTCTACACTCTCTTTCAATATGAATCTGACGAGGCAAGAGAGCTACCAAAAAGAGATCACCCTTAAGTTCCTAGTGGTCTAAATGAAGGGTATGAAATCACTCCCTTCATAGATTAGACCCTGGCCTATACTTATACTCTATAATTATACTTTAATGTCTATTTAATGTAAAATATGCCATATGAACAAGAGCTGCCAAGTTCATTAAATCCTGTAATGTGTATTGTGTAGAGTGGATATGGATTATATATACATATAGAGCTATTAACTGCTAATTATTGTTTATAATGTATACAGTATCTTCTAATTAGGAAATGGTAATATATATGTAATTTTGTTGTATTAAGTTTAAAGGAAAAATTTGCCACATAAGTGGAAGCTGCCATGTCAACCAATAAATATCAAGAATGTATGTTTTTTAGGGTTGGATATGTTTAACAGATAGGAAACCATTCAATCCATATTTGCAAAAAGTTTTTTAAAGAACTCCGGGTCAAATTATCGAACATAAATTGTTGGAAGTAAATGTATATATCTGTACTTGATGACATATGTTATGATGTGTTCAACAAAAATATCTTTTACAAAAAATATTTTTTTAAAAATCGCATTGGTTGAAAAGTATACTGATGTTATGTAAAATTTGTATCTTGCAGTGTCGAATTGTAATTTTATTGTATGAGAGGTTAATTGTGAATATGGGATCACTGAAGCTACATGCTGACAAGAAAGTCTTGTTTACTTATGGAAATTAGCTGATTGGGCTCTCCAGCGATTGGCTCAGTGTGACCTTATAGTGAGGTTAGAGCGACAGCCAGGCCATCCCTCTGACGAAGTTGATTATGAAAGGATGTGGCCTGACTGACGCAGTGTGTTCACCCCCTGGCATCCTCCTCATGGTGAGAGGCTCCGGAGGTCACCGATCGCAATACTGAGTGGGCTCATTGAGCGGTGTGGAGACCGAGGAGATCAGCAGCCAGGATGGAGTTCTGCCTATGGGTGCAGTATATATCATGTGGTATCCAGCCCACAGTGTATATTAATTTGCTATGAGTCCATCCTTATATGTTTGGAGATGTGGATATTTATGCCTGTAATAAACTTATTCATGCACGATATAGCGCTCCCTTCTTTCTTCTCTTTATACACCAGATATATATATATATATATATATATACAGATGGGTCCACATATTTCTAGCCTACTTGCACTTTAAACAGCCCTTATAGTCGCACCATGCCGTGGCATGACTCGGTAGCACCAATCATCTTTTTGTGTGTCTTTTTACCTTCAAATGCATCTTAGTCGCACGATGATACGACTAGATAACCCAAGCAGCTTCTGAATAATATGATATGCAGCATGTCTAAGTTCTGTGAGCAATTGCGAGTGTATCTGCATGTGAAATGCTACATTAAAGTGTCAGTGGCGGTTATACTATAACATAGCATTTCAAATGCAGATACACCTGCAGGGGCACACAGAACATAAGCATGCTGCATATCATTTTAATCAGCAGAAGCTGCTTGGGCTATCTAGTAATGTCGTTGTGCAAATAAGACACAGTTGAAGGTAAAATTATGCACAAAAAGATGCTCAGTGCTACCAAATCACACTGAGCTCCTGCAATATGTGTGGTGCACCTTGTAGCGCACGGAGTAGAGATGTATGTGGGTTCATCAGTATATATATATATATATATAATTTTATTCATTATATTTTGTGATATAATATCGTGGTGAGAGGGGTGGCCTGAATTGCCCACATTCCTGTGGGATTAGCTCCCTCCAAGAAAGCCTAGAATGAAGCCTGTGCAGTTTGCAGCAGCAAGGGATATTTAGAACTACAGGTTTTCACAATTACACAGGCCCAGCTGCAGTTCATCACTGAGAGACAGAAAGAGTTTAAAACTCTCATACGCCCACTGATGCTGAATAGCAGCCAGCAAGTAGGCCCAGGCGAATGTAGTGCTAGTGAGCAGGCCCACCAAGAGCCACGGTGGGCCCGGGTAACAGGGGGCATGGCCTAATCGCAGCAGGCATGGCCACACCCCCTTCAGAATAAGAAAATGTCAGCGCCACAAAGCGGCACTGCGCTGGCGAGGGGGGCGCTCTGAGCCCCCTCAGCCCAGTGCAAAGACAGGGGGGTACAATCAGTGTGATCGCTCACCCCCCCAGGCAAAGGAGACTGCTGCAGCTGCTGCTAAGCAGCCATGAGCAGTCTCTCACTGCAGCTCGGCACACGCCGTGTGCTGGACTGCTGTGAGGGAGTGGGGTTGGCTTCGGACCTGGGCCCCCGCTGGGCCCCTCAGGAAGCGTGGGCCCGGGTAATTTGTACCCGCTTCCCCTTCTCGGCGCCCCTGCTAGTGAGCAAGGGCTATGCTGAGAGAGCATGGCTGATGGTGGCTGCAAGCCACTGCAGTGGACTGGCTGCTAAGCATGAGGAGTTCTGGGACCTTTTATGTTTATTTGTTTATTTTTCTGTATGTATCTGTGTTTTCAGGCCTATCCTGTTCTTAAATGTCTGCTACCAGCCAAAAGATACTGTATATTCACCAGAAATCTGCCTTCCAAGTCCTTATTTCTACAACCCATTTTAAAATATGTATGTGCAATTTACTGTGTGATTTTAAATGTAATATTTTTCAAGATATCACAACAGCACAGTTTATATTTTCTTTTTATTGTACAATATATGTGGGGTTTTGCAATTTACCCTTTTCCTATGCTGCTGCAGGTTGTTTTATATTAACAGTTGTACTTTGATCGCTAAGGTATTTATGTTATAAGCTAAGCTATAATAGTGGGCAGCACAAACATGTGGCAGTTCAACTTCAAACATGGCAAATCTAGGAAACAGAGTATTGTGTATGTATGTAGTGGAAGGCAGGAAAAGGAAAGATGGATTGATTTCTAAGTTAATTTCATTTTTTTGTTCTAAAAATTTTTTTTTATCGTTGGTGTATTGGAGACAGTAATTTTTTGCATAGATGATTGATTGATTGATTGATTGATTACATAAAAAAAATTAAGATGTGTGAGGCACCTCATCATACCTGTTTAAAACTGTGTTACAAATTAGTACATATTTTAAAGAAAATGGGTGCTACAGTGGATACCATAGCTTTGTACAGTATGTGGATGATATGCTTCTGTTCTCAGCTGATGCTGGTGACTTTTGCAATTTGCTGAGCACCGTAGATACATTTGAACTGTGTTCTAATCTTTTGATAATCTGTAACAAATCCACTAATTTGTCTCTTAAGGGCTCCACTGTGTCTGCTCAGGCTCTAGCTCAATTCCTGCAAAATAGACACAAATAGCCCATAATTAAAAGAAAACTGGAGCAAGGTGGAAATGTCCTAGGGCCCTCCAACCCATCCTTATTTTGTATATTTAAAAGGACATGCACAGTTTAACAAATTAAGCACTTCAGTGACAGGCATTGCCACTTTTGTGGCTGAAGTGAATGGTTTGTTTGGAACCCCACAACACAATCTACCATTGGGCAAAAGACAGCTTACAGTGTTGTTTATAATGGTCTTAAGGCAGCTAACAGTGTTGATAATGATGGGCTCAGAGCAGCAAAGCTAATAGTGATGACAATAATCTCTACAGTAGCAAGATAATATTATTATAATCCACATCAGTGTTTACATAGTCTTCACAAACTATTAACTCATCCCCACTGGAATCCACCATTAGAAAAGATTATGTACTTTGATGAAATTGGGGGTAAAGGTCTACCTCATGGAATTCATAGTTAATTTTGATAAACATCACCTTTTCCACTTTTTGAGACAATAGCATATTCTACACCATCAAGTTTATTGTGTTAGCAAAATATGGGACATGTTCGAAATTACCCAGCTGCAATGCTCTCAAAATATTTCTGCCATTTTTAGAAGTGACAAATCCTTAGGAGAGTTTAAGGGGGTAAGCCATGTTGCTATGACATCCCTTAATATTTCTAAGAGTTTGAAAACAGTATACCTCTTAGTGAAGTCGGTGATATATAGAGTAATACAAAATAGCGGTTGCTCATATCAGCTTAATGGTATTTAACAGGTGCTTGTAAGGAGAGGGGTTTACGCTGAATTACAGGGGAAAAAAAGAAAAAAAGGTTTCCCCCAGCACACTGCAGAAAAACATGCAGCAAAACTTGAATACTACACGATAACAGAAATTCAGAGGTATTTGTTGCAAACATTTGCAAATATATGGTTAAGTGTCAGGCCAGCGTCAAGGCTCCTCTATACTGACGTCCCTGATAATAGCACCCACTCTGGATCATATAATTACATACTGTTGTGCCACATGATAACAGCACATACATAAATATATATATATAAGCTGAGAGTCATCTCACCTATTAGGTACCCCAGAAACCTCCAAATAGCAATACAGGAACCAGCACACACTCCCAATGCTGGTCCCATCCATGCTTCTCAGAACAGTAGTACAAAATAGTGGTTGCTCATATCAACTTAATGGTATTTAACAGGTGCTTGTGAGGGGAGGAATTTACTCTGAAATACAAGGAAAAAGAAAAAGGTTTCCCCCAAGCCCACTGCAAAAAAACAAAAAAAATCAGCAAAACTTGAACACTACTGTCACGAGGGCTACGAGGGGTCGGGGTCAGCGTAACTTACCTGTCCAGGCATTCTAGTGGGGTCGCTCTGGCGGGGGCACAGGCATATGGAGATCTGTGCTGCATGCTACAGGGGTCTGGAGGCATACTGTCCTGGTTGCTAGTGTGAGTATAGCACACTCTGGCAGCACACAGTGCCACATGGGCGCCGCCATCTTGGATTAGGTCAGGTGGCTCCTCTTGGCCAATCCACTCAGAGCATTCCTGGGAGTCATGGCATCCTTTTCTCACTTCCTCCAAGTATTTAAAGGTTGAACTGCAGTTCTCCTTTGCCAGTGCAACGTTATTCCTAGCCTAGCTGGGTGCTAGTACTCTGAACTCCATGCGATTTCCCTGATCTTGCTGAAGTCTTGCATATCTATTGCTCCAGGTTCCAACCTAATAAGACACTCTGTGTATCAGCGGTGCTACTACCTGCTACCATCCCCAAAGGGAGCCTTGTTTCAAAAATCTGACAGATGGAGATCCTCCCCCACTACCCAGTTACCTGTTGTGTGTACCCACAGTCTGTTTAGAGTATACACCTCAATCAGGATCATTTCTTCACCAGCAGGTCACCCATGAGCAACACTTCTCAGACCAGCATCCTTTCAGTTCCAGATGTCTGCCCTCATAACCTCTCCTGGATCCACAAGTACTCGATCCTCCCATGACAACTACATGATAATAGAAATTCAGAGTTAATTGTTGCATACATTTGCAAATATATGGGTAAGTGCCAGGCCAGTGTCAAGGCTCCTCTATATTAGCATCCATAATGCTACATGATAATAGCACCCACTCTGAGTCATATAATTGCATACTGCTGTGCTACATGATAACAGCACATACATAAATATATATAAGTCGGCCTGGCGCTTAACCATACATTTGCAAATGTATGCAACAAATACCTCTGAATTTCTATTATCATGTACTGTTCAAGTTTTGCTGCTGGTTTGCTGGTGTGCTGGTGGGAATCCCTTTTTTTCCCTGATACATAGCGTAGCCTGCCTGGGAATGAGCTAGCATTTTGTACCTACTCCCGTTGAAGGTGATACACCCACCTAGTGGGCTGTCACAGTCATGAAATATTTAGTTTGCCCAATACAGATTGTTCACTTATCTGTGGTTAGGTAGACAGTGGGCACAATAGCATTTTGCATGCCAACAATTAGGTTTTTTTAATGTACTGGTACAGGTGACAAATTGATTTTCTGGTTAAATTGAACTGAGATGTCATTTTCTAGTGGGACCACAGGACCGCAATTAACTGTCTAAAATCAGATAGATTAATGACAGATATTGGATGCAGATCTAATACTAGCATAGCAGTCATGGCTCAGTAATCCACTTTGCAAGTGGGTAATAGCTGTCATACTTGCTTCCTCTTGCAAAGGATTGTTTAACAGTAAATTGATTTTTGAAACAACTACTAGTAGGTAAAGAGGTATCTTTGAATTACTGTACAAACTGACTGTGCATTTTATGCAGCACACTTGCTGCAATGTCGGCACTGCTGTGCCACTAGGAGTTTGTACAACATGTTGCTAATTGGTACACATCAGTAAGTGCAGGTCATTGCAGCACTGTAGAAAGTGGTGTGTAGCACTCACACAGTGATGGCATGTCTTATAAATTTGTGGTGTGGTGTAAGCAGTAGTGTAAAAAACCATTACTGAACTACAAGTCTCTGGTGGCAGAATGGAATAAGAAAAAAAGAATATTCTTTTACTTTGGTGTTTCCATTCAGTATTTGCAGTAAGCACTAACTGATTAATTAAAAAATAAATAAATGAAGCAAGCTGGGCAGAGACTTGTAGTTGAGTGTTGATTTCAAAAACATCAGTGCCAACATTGTCGCAAATGTGATGCAGAAAATGCACATTCAGCATGTAATGAAAATACACTTCTTTCTAGGTTAAGATTTGTGGTTCAGTGATAGTTTTATACAACACTGCTCTGACCCCACTACTAATTTCATAGTCATGTCATCACTGTGTAAGCGCCACACACCACTTTCTACAATGTCGCAGTGACTGGCACTTACTGCTGTATACCAATTAGCGACATGTTATCCAAGTTCCTAGTGACACAGCATTCCAGACTTTGCAGCAACTGTGTGGCATAAAATACACAATCAGTTTGTAATCCAGAGACACCTCTTTCTGGCCTGAATATTGTAATTCAGTGATGGTTTATGTACCACTGTACAGACCCCAATACTAATTTCTAAGCCATGCCACCACTGTCTACAGTGCCAAGATCACTGGCACTTACTGATGTGTACCAATTAGCAACATGCTTTATAAACTCCTAGTGGCACAGCAGTTCACCTAGCAGCTGGGGGAAGGTGTGCTACCAATGGTCAACATTCCTCTCCTTTTCATGGCACAAGATCTGTAATTGCATGGGCAGACCTTGAGCTGACTGCTTAAAATTAAATTGCTGACAAAATGTCCTTTATCATGTTAATGAAAGGCTCATGCTGGCTTTGGGGGAAGGGACCTAGAGGACATACCAAGTTTGTAATGTGATCACACTACCCACCCCAAAGATTTAAAACAGTACAGTAGCCCACCCCCTCAACAATCACCACCATTCATTCCTGTAGAATACTATTATATAATAAAAAAGTATTTTTTTTACTTTGGTGTGTTTCCTGTCAGAATTTTCAGCTAGAACTAAATGATAAATGAAAAAAATCTCTAATAGTATGTACTTAATGTGTCCCCTTACAATCTTATTCACTGCATAAAACACTATAGAGTAAGCCGCGCACACACTGATCATTGATGCATACTGTAATCTTACCCTCAGTACAAGTTGCAACACAGGCACTTACAGCAAGTGTACTACAGAAAATGCACATTGAGTTTGTAATCTAAAGAAATCTATTTCTTCACTGAGACTTGGGGGTAAATTTACTAAAGTGAGAGTTTTTAGAAGTGAGTATTAGAAGTGATTTTGCCCATAGCAACCAATCAGATTCTACCTTCTAGAAGATAATAGCTAGCATCTGATTGGTTGCTATGGGCAACATCACTTCTAAAACTCACTTCTAAAAACTCTCACTTTAGTAAATTTACCCCTTTTAGTTTTGTGATGAATTTCTTAAGTGCCCTACAGCTTTCTCTTTTAAGTGCAAATATATTTAAAGTAAATATTAGCTATTTTCACTCATCAATAATTATTATATTACAACACTCGCCCAATAAGGAGTCATCTTCTGTTATCCTGCTACACAGGATAATATTTTTTCTATTCTGCAAATCTATTATACTCCTGGGGAGCACCACCAATCAGACTACTGGGAGGATTTTTTCTCTACTACTACAATTGTGTTGGTTTTCTAATAATAATAATAATAATAATAATAATAATAATAATAATAATAATAATAATAATAATAATAATAATAATAATATTTGCAGTATATTCCCTATCCTGTGCAGAGTCTACTTGTGTTTTTTTCTTTTTAGATAATTTGGAAATTGTGTCTTTCCCTGAAATTACACCTGAGATGGCTCAGCCTCTCATGACCCCAATAACTATTGAGGAAGTGCTATTCAACTCCTTAAAGGGGAAAAGGCTTGAGGACAAGATGTTCTAAGTGGCAATTTCTACAAGATTCTCTTGTCAAGATTGCGTTATACATTGGTACGAGTCTTCACTGCCCTGCTTTCCTCCAAATAATTACCTCTACACTTTAATTCAGCAATCTTAAAAGTTTTACCTAAGTCTGGCAAAGATTTGTCTCTCCCAGGTTCTTACCAACCTATCTCCTTATTGCATTTAGAGCATAAATTGCTAACTAAAATTAATGCAGATCAAATTAAAGTCTTGTTAGCACAAATTATTCATCCTGATCAAATGGCTTTATCTGAGGTCGCCACTCCGAAGTCAATATCCGACGGGTCATCTCAGCTATCCATTCCTCTACTTCTTCTACTACTCCCCAATCTAATTTGATACTTTTTGGCATTCTTAGAAGCCAAAAAGGCCTTCGATTTAATTGAATGAGACCATTTATTTCAGACTCTTCTACAGTACGTCTTGGTTTCCCTGAGTCAATTGTAAATATTCTAATTTCTGATATTGTTTTATTCTCATCTCCAGGCCCAAGTGTCATGCAATGGATTTATATCATCCCCAATAACCATTTATAAAGGAACAAGACAAGGCTGCTCTCTTTCCCACCTATTATTCACAGTTGCTCTGGAACCCTTAGCAATCGCACTACAGGCCTCTTCCACTTGTCGGGACATCAGAATTGGTGATGTTGAATTAAAAATAGCCCTATTTGCAGATGACATGCTATTATTCGTCTCTGATCCTAACTCTTCCATTCCTAAAATTCAAGGATAATTTCAACCTTTTTGGGCGAAATCTGGATACCATTTTAACATCACTAAGACTTAGCTTCCCTCTCTATGTAACCCTCTAACAACTATCCTTATAATCTCTAATTCCTTTTCTTTTAGAGTGGTTTCTTCCGAGACTTCATATTTGGGTGTTTTAGATTACAAATGATATTTTTAAATTATATCATGAAAACTTTTCTCCACCAATTACAAAAATTATAACTTTGTTAGATTATTGGAAACTCCTCCCACTTTCAGTTATGGGATGAATCACTGTCATTAAGAGTATTTATTTCTCCCAAAATATTTTATCTGAAGCAAATGTTGCCCATTAGCTTGTCCATGTGAGATGTCAAACATCTGAGGAAAACCATGATGCAGTTAATTTGGCAAACAAAAAAAACTAAAATAGCTTTGAACAAGCTTATGGTATCTATTAAATTGGGAAATCTGGGAGTACATGAATTTGCCTCTTACTCACACTCTGGTGAGATTTACGAAGCAGTGGCTTCTATAAGCCACTGCTTCCCAGCAGTTTGCAGGTACATAATTATAATTGGACCTGGAGTCAGTGTAAAGCTGTTAAGCCTCAGGTAGGACTTAGCTGGGTATTGTCCCGCAACCGCCTTGAGGGCTGGCATTACGTTGTCTAGATGTGGCCGTGTAGTAGCTTAAACAGCTGATAAGATTTAAGTGACTAAAGCCTGTGAGCCAGTAGGTTGTGGTGTGGACTTTCGGCAGTGCAGCAGTCTGGAGGGCTGGAAGTGACTTGGCTGGCTGTGGCCTGTGGGCCTGAAGATGAGATGCAGCCTCTGGGCTGGTAGCAGCCTTGAGGGATGGAAGTGCCTTGGCTGGCTGCTGTAATAGAACACTACAGGAAGTGTGCTGGCCCATGTACAAAGGACGCTGGATAGCAACTTGTGCCGCTGAGTTGACATAAGCCTGGGTACAATGGTTTGGGTACTGAGGACGTTTGTGGTGCGGCCTGTGCCGCCGTGTTGACACAAGCAACTGACGCTGGAGTGCAGCCTATGCCGCTGGGTTGACACAAGTGCAGTACACTGGTTTGTGTATGGAGGACACTGGTGTGCGGCTTGTGCCGCCAGATTGACACAAGCAACTGATGCTGGAATGCAGTCTGTACCGACGAGTTGACATAAGCGCAGTACACTGGTTTGTGTACAGACAATGCAGGAGTGCGGGCTGTGCCGCCAGGTTGACAAAAGCATAAGTACACTTGCTTGCATACAGAGGATGCTGGAGTGTAGCCTGTGCCACCTAGATGACACAAATGGCAGGTACAGTAGATAGTAAGCAAACCATGCCACCCAGATGACACAAACGGCAGGTATACAAAATAAGCAGGAAGACTGGATACTCCACTGGATACAGGAGACAAAGCCAGTACCAGAAACACATGAAATGCTATCACCGTCACCAGAGCAGCATTCACAGCAGAAGGAAATGGACACAGGAGCCAATCTGGACCAATCCCAGAATGGACAGGAGGTAGGCAGATTTTCTGCGAACGCTGGCCTGACGTTCACTCTGCACAGTATTTTCAGTGCGGCGGCTTGTGACAAAAGCCCGGCGTGCTTTACACTGACTCCGGGTGCTGCTTTAAATATGTACCTGCAAACCAGCGGGAAGCAGTGGCTTGCTGTTGACTGATTGCTGGACAGGGATGTTTTCACAGACTCTAAGGGTGAGATGCATCAAGGGTAAAAATGCGGTCAAAACCCGAAAATATGGGTTTGACCTCATTTTTCATCTGCACCAAGCTCCAGAGTGTGAAGCACTCCGGGACTTGGTTGCGGTGGGTAATACTATCTTCCTGATGGCATTATGCATCCATAGTCCATCCACCACAAAGGGCCACTCTTACCGACAAAGTGGTCCTTTGTGGGGATTGTCATGCATTCCGGTGTTACCAACACCGGCATGCATGCATTGACAGGTGGACTGCAATATGAGTTTGATGCATCCCGGCCCAAGTTTGACAAAGCTTTATTTTTCCCATTTTCACCAGGCGCTCTCCTACACAGTAAATCTTCAGATATCCTGTCTCATATTTTACATAGCCTGTTATTCCATGATACTTATTACTCATGGATATCCCCCAGGTTGACGTATTGTGTCCCTCTCTGGGGTACCCATCATTTCCCCCTTCTCTCTCTAATAGTAATTTCTTAGTTGTGATACGGGATTGGTTGATACATCTAAGGTTTTTGATACAGGAGGTGATCTACTCCAGTTTTCTTATTGCAAGATAAATTTAATCTTCCACATTCCAACTTTTACATGTTCCTACAAGTTACGCATTATACCTCCTCTTGTCATACCACAACAGTTCTAGATCTCTTACATAAGGTGTTCAAATATTGTGAGTATGCCACATGCCGAATCAGATATATTTACTTGGAATTAATTAATATATCTTCAAAATATAATTGGAATAAATTACTTTTAGAATGGCAAACAGACTTACCGAATCTATCCCTCTCATTCCAATTATTTAACCACTATGACTCTACTATACAATGAGGATCTTAAATTCCACATACCTTGAAGAGGTGCATTTACACACGCTTCAAAGAGCCTATGTATCCTCTGCTCAATATGCTTATTTTAACCACACCATGTCAGGGGAATGTTTTAAATGCCACCATAGTACTGCCTCCATCTTTCATTGTGTTTGGGAGTGTGGTATGTTTAGATGCTTTTCTAACAAAGTGCTATCTCTAATTAATTATATTTTATAAGTAAATTTGCAACCAGACCCACTGACCTGCTTATGTGCAAACTTCCCAGGGTGGAATTTAGGACCCTACAAAAAAACAGCAATCCCCATCCTTACTATGTTTGTCAGGGAGTCAAAAAAACTTATTTTAAACCATTGGTTATCCAGGTCTACTCCTTCATAAAATGAAGTAAAGAGGAAAATGCTACAACTCAAAAAAAAAAGATGTTATTGGATTCTATAAAAAGTGGGGTATTTCTTTCCATTCTTCCCTTCCATGGTTCCTTATGTGTGACCCTTTATCCATGTTTTTCTGTTTT
Source organism: Taudactylus pleione (assembly GCA_031769625.1). NCBI lineage: Eukaryota > Metazoa > Chordata > Amphibia > Anura > Myobatrachidae > Taudactylus > Taudactylus pleione. Next base: position 196,158 of record JAUIMM010000778.1, read on the forward strand.
TTTGTTTTCTTAGTTCCACATGTCATTTCAAATATCCTATTATCCTAACACATATGCAGGTTCTTATTTAACATTTCCAATAAGTGTGTTTGGATGTTTAATTCTAATTCTTATACTATTTCTAGCATTCACATTATATTTACTGGCTGTGGACACCATGTTTGTGATGTCTTTGTATTTATTAGATACCTGCATTTTGATGTTTTGTCATTTGGTTGTTTTATTTCTTTATTTGACAAAATTGTCATATCCAAATCTGTTTTTGCTTGAAAAATCTATAAAACAGATAAAACAGATTTAAAATAAAACAGATTTAAATAAAAACGGATTTTTGAAAAACTTTCCCATATGTCAAAACATTTACCAACTCTAGTTACTTTTTGTAGATAAACTTTCAATTAGTCCATTAAAAAGAGAGAGAATAATTTTCTTTAAACAATTAAAATCTAAAGTTATTTTGGTTGAAATTAAACTTGAATTCTTTTTTGGCAGCGGCACTCAAGGCAATAAATAGTTTTCGGTCTCCACTATAAATCCTTTGGTCCCTGGGCAGCATTCCCAATATGGCCCAGGCTGCAGGACAAGGTAAGTAGTTAACCACACGATCTAGGCTGCAGGACAAGGTAAGTAGTTAACCATCATGATCTGTCTAACAATTATCTAAAAGGACCTTACTAGAGTACAAGCTAAAAACAATGAAACAAATCTGCATTGTCTTCTTGGCAACAGGGGAATCTATGAGAGGAAGACAAGCCCATCAGGGAACCTCGGTGAAGACTAATATATGTTCTGTGGAAAATATTTTAAAAAGCTCCTTATGTGAATATATATCAGGAATGATATGAGTCAACCTGTGTTATATGCTAAAAAATTATGCAGCCATAGTGGCAACCCTGTCCTGATCCTCCCCATAATCTAGCGTGTCACATAGAAATATGTAATTATTATTATTATTATTACCAGTTATTAATATAGCGCACACAAATTCCACAGCGCTTTATAGATAATAGTTGGCCATTCACATCAATTCCTACCCCAGTGGAGCTTACAATCTATGTTCCCTATCACATGCGTGCACACACATTCACACTAGGGATAATTTTTTTGTTGGGAGCCAATTAACCTAACAGTATATTTTTGAGTGTGGGAGGAAACCGGAGTACCCGGAGGAAACCCACGCAAGCACAGGGAGAATATACAAACTCTGCACAGTTAGAGCCGTGGTGGGAGTCAAACCCATGACCTCAGTGCTCTGAGGCAGTAATGCTAACCATTACACCATCTGTGCTGCCCATATAGAATGTATAGAATTGACCTTGTAAGAGGGTGGTGTTTGGGCTAACAGTGAATCAAATAAGTTATTCCAGTCTTGGACAGCAAAGTAATGAACAACCTGACTAATATAATACTGAGCCTTATAGTATGCAAAAGGATAAGATGCCAGAATCCATGCATCTCGAATGCTTGTTGGAATGTGAGAGGCTTTCTCAACAGCTCAACAATAGGTCTAGCAAACAGCCTATAGAGCAGATACCACTCTCCGCCCAGTTTACAAAGGGGCAAACAGCCTGGCTCTTTTTTTTTCTTTAATACTGCTCACCCACTGCTCTGGTGGTCTTCCATTCAGGCTCCCCCATGTTTACAGAAAGCAACTATACAGAGCACAAGCAGCTTCTGTAGTTGAGTGACAGTGGGGAGACTACCCTGACGTAAAGGGGAGCTCAGTATCTCACCTAGGAATAGCTAGTGTCATAGAATCAATGACACAGGTCCTGGGGCCATTCCTGACAATGTGTGACAATGCCACTGAAGAGTTAAATGTAGTTTCTTACTAGACAACTTATATTAAAAGTAAATAGTGCATAAGAACATTAAACAAAGCTTATTATGCTGGTAGATCTGTTACTGTTGCCTGATATAATACATATGTGTGACAGTAAGAAGTACTTATATAATTAATGAGCCAAGTACATAAAAAAGTTTTTCATTACATGTGGCTGGTGTCTGGACCTGCTAGGTCTTGATAGTTTCTCACCTCATATCACCTCTAAACTCACCTCTCCTGTCAATTACAGTCTCACCTCTCCTGCAAATTACAGTCTCCCTCTTTCTCCCTCTTTCAGCATCTGACCGGCGCTTGCAGCATATCTGCACATGCAGTGGTGAGAAACTCCCAGCAGAAACTGCAGTTTAAATTAGGGGTGAGCGGGTTCGAATTTCTGAAATCCGAACCCCCCTGAGGCCCCCCGATCCGAGGCCGATCCGAGTCAGGCTCGACTTTTCCCGCCTGACTCGGATCTGAAATTGAGGCAAAACGTCATCATCCCGCCTTCCGGGTCTCGCGGGTTTTGGATTTTAAATAAGGTACACGCGTCGGTGCAATTTTCTCACTCGGCTGTGGACAGTGAAGAGGGAGGGTGGGAGTTAGGACTGGCTGGGCTGTGTAGTGTAGTGTAGTGCAGTGCAGTGTTGTGCAGTGCTTTGCTGCGCTGTGCTGCTGTTGTACATAGGGGCTGTGTCTACTCCTCCAAAGTCCATAGGGGCTGGGTGTTTTGTGCTGTGCTGCTGTTGTCCATAGGGGCTGTGTCCACTCCTCCAAAGTCCATAGGGGCTGGCTGTGTTGTGCTGTGCTGCTGTTATCCATAGGGGCTGTGTCCACTCCTCCAAAGTCCATAGGGGCTGGATGGACTGTGTTGTGCAGTCAGTTGTCCATTGGGGCTGTGTCCACTCCAAAGTCCTGTGCAGTGTCCCAGTCCTAAAGGGGTGCTGTAGTGTTGTCCAGGGGGTGCTCTGTCTATCAGGGGTGCTCCCCCCAAGTGCAAAAAAATAAATATTTTTTCTGTGTTTGTGAATTGTGTGTGCAGTAGCCGCACGTGCATCAACAAAGTAGGGCCAAGCGTGCGCCTGTGTCATAAGTTAAGGGCCGGCTGGCTTGACCATTAAAGGGTGCTGTTACCACCAAAGTGCACTCCAAACAAAATAAAAAAATATTTTCTGTGTTTGTGAATTGTGTGCACTGTGGCTGCACGTGCATCAACAAAGGAGCAGCGCCAAGCGTGCGCCTGTGTCCCATAAGTAAAGGGCCGGCTGGCTTGTCCGGTAAAGGGTGCTGTAACCCCCAAAGGGCACTCCAAACAAAATAAAAAAATATTTTCTGTGTTTGTGAATTGTGTGCACTGTGGCTGCACGTGCATCAACAAAGGAGCATCGCCAAGCGTGTGCCTGTGTCCCATAAGTAAAGGGCAGGCTGGCTTGTCCGTTAAAGGGTGCTGTAAACCCCAAAGTGCACTCCAAACAAAATAAAAAAATATTTTCTGTGTTTGTGAATTGTGTGCACTGTGGCTGCATGTGCATCAACAAAGGAGCAGCGCCAAGCGTGCGCCTGTGTCCCATAAGTAAAGGGCCAGCTGGCTTGTCCGTTAAAGGATGCTGTAACCCCCAAAGTGTGCTCCACAAAAAATAAAAAATTCTCCTTTTTTTTCTGTCTTTGTGAATTGTGTGGGCTATAGCCGCACCTGCATCCTCAAAGCAGCAGCGACAAGCGTGCATCTGTCTGTTAAAGGGTGGTGTAACCCCCAAAGTGCACTCCATCAAAAATAAAACATTTTCTTCTCTGTTTGTGAATTGTCTGCACTGTACGTGCATCCTCAAAGCATCAGCGCCAAGCGTACGTCTGTCTGTTAAAGGGTGGTGTAACCCTCAAAGTGCGCTCCACAAAAAATAAAAAATTCTTTTTTTTCTGTCTTTGTGCATTGTGTGGACTATAGCCGCACCTGCATCCTCAAAGCAGCAGCGACAAGAGTGCATCTGTCTGTTAAAGGATTACATCGGTGACAGGATCCACGTTGGCATGTCAGACAGTCTGTACCTGTAGTGGCAGGAAAAAGAGACAATTTGGAGGCCCTGGTACAAACTGGCTCTATCTTACCTGAGTTGCCCCCCCTCCAGTGTGTACTCTGAAAGAGTGTTTAGTGTAGCCGGGAACCTTGTCAGCGAAAGGCGTAGGAGGTTGCTTCCACAAAATGTGGAGATGATGTTCATAAAAATGAATTATCAACTCTTCCAGGGAGACCAGCCTCCAGAACGTACAGAGGGACCTGTGGTAGTGGATTCCAGCGGGGACAAATTAATACTCTGTGAGGATGAGGATGTATACAACACTGAAGAGGGTGAGGAATCGGTGAATGAGGAGGATGAGGACGACATCTTGCCTCCATAGAGCCAGTTTGTGCAGGGACAGATTAATTGACAGCTTGTTTTGTGGGGGCCCAAACGAACCAATCATTTCAGCCACAGTCGTGTGGCAGACCCTGGTTCTGAAATGATTGGTTTTTTATCCTGTTTATACAACATAATGGTGGGTGGGAGGGCCCAAGGACAATTCCATATTGCACCTCTTTTTTTTTTTTGCATTATGTACTGTTTGGGGCCTAGTTTTTCAAACTGCCATCCTGTCTGCCACTGCAGTGTCACTCCTAGATGGGCCACGTGTTTGTGCCGCCCACTCGTGTCGCTTAGCACAGTCATACAGCTACCTCGGTGCAACCTTTTGGACATAAAAACACTATTGTGAGGTATGAGGTGTTCAGAATAGACTGGAAATGAGTGGAAATTAAGGTTATTGAGGTTAATAATAGCATAGGAGCAGAAAAACAAACACATTCTGTGATTTTAACTGTTTTTATGCTTTTTTTAAAAAAAATTCAGATCCAAAACACAAAACCCAGAACCCAAAACACGGAAGGGTGGTTTTGGCAAAACCAATCCAGATCCAAAACACGAAGAAAGATCCAGATCCAAAATCAAAACACAAAACACGAAAAGTGGCCGGTGCACACCCCTAGTTTAAATCACTCAAAACCAATAGCTACAGTTGTCAGGATGTTCAGTGCCACTGACCGTTCATACATAACCTTCCCACTGTGGTGCCTCCCCACTTTGGTGCCTGCGTGCAGCTTTGCAATTGCAATCCTTGATGAATCAGGCCCAATTTGCACTCTGCATAAAGAGAGGAACCTGGCACATCGCTTTATAGCCAGTCATTTCAACATACTTACCTACATTGTAGATAAGGGTACCTGGGAAGGGTCCTTGGCTGGATTATTTTGGGGTGCCTTGCGCCTCAGATGTGAACCCCTTAATGTTAGGGATGCCGGTATAGAGGAGCCTTGACGTTGGCCCAATGCGTAATCATTTATTTGCAAACGTATGCAACTAATACCTCTGAATTTCTATTATCATATAGGATTCAAGTATTTTTGCCAATATTGCTGCAGTGTGCTGGAGGAAATATCCCTTTTTTCCTCTGGATCAGTGTAAACCCTGCCATTTACAAGCACCTGGGCAATATCATTAAGCTGATTTGAGCGACCACCATACATTCTATCTGCACGTAAGGGAAAACCTGGTTGGCATGGGGGCACATGATGGTAAAGCTACTGGGCAAGAGGGTATACAAGATAAACCAGAAGGAGGGATGGGAGCAGGGCCAGATTAAAGGTGGGGCGACAGAGGCAGTCATCCCGGGGGCCCCCACACACCAGAGGGGCCCCCACACAGGGTCGACATGACCCTGCCAAGAACAGGTGTCCAGCGGCACCTGTTCCCGGGTATAGGCTCTGGAGCCGCTCTGTTCGACAGGCTGCATGCAGCAGCACAGTCAGTGTTGCTGCATCAGCTGTCTAATGGAGAGAGAGGGCCAGCTTCACTGTGACTAGTGGATAAATTCCTCCGCTGGTCGCATTGGGGGCAGAGGAAACACAACAAGCCCCGCCACCATATCCACACAAATCACATCATTAATCACGGGGGATGGAGCCTAACGAATTGAGGTGGTGCCGGCCAGGTCCTTTTGCAACCTACTGCTGCTTCAAGTGTAAGTGTACTGTTTTAGTGTGTGTGTATGTATGTACAGTATGTATGTATGTATGTATGTATGTGATATTGTGCATATGTGTTGGTGTGCATACTGTGTATGTATGTGTTAATGTGTATATATGTGTTAATGTGCGTATACTGTTTATGTGTATATGTGAGTGGTGTCTTTGTGTGAGGCTTCAGGGGGGGAGGGAGGGGGTAGGCTCGGCTCTTTGTGGCTTGAAGGGGGCCTCCACAGTTAAGTTGCCCTGGAGCCCCCATAAGCCTTAATCCAGCCCTGGAAGGGAGGCATGTGAGAGAATAGCTGTTGGATAGAATGGCATGTGAGGAAAAAAGGTTTGGGTAGAGCAGAGCCGGATTTAGACCTCATGGGGCCCTAGGCTAGATACCAGTTTGGGGTCCCCTCCCCCAAACAATCCATTTTTTAAATTTAACAAGTTATTCCATAGAAGACAAGTAGAGAAACACCCAAGTAAAGGAAAAAAAATATATACACAATCTCCACTAGAAAAAAAATACACACTATATTCACCACAGAAAAAATAAAAAAAAAGACACAAACACTGTCTGCCACAGCAAAAGAAATAAACACACTAAGTCCGCCACAGGAAAAAAATATACACACTATGGGCCTGATTCAGACCCACTCGCGAGCGGCTGTCCGCTCACAAGTGGGTCGATGGTCTGCACTGAGCATGCGCACGACGGAGGGACTTTCCTTCGCTCGTTGTGTCCGATCAAAGGGGGCGTGCTGTCAGTGTTGATCGGGAACGCCTCCCGTCAGAAGCCGGCCCACTGACATCACTAGTGATGTCAGTGGGAGTGATTTTGGCTCTGATAGAGCCAAAATCACTCCGGAGCTTGCGGTTGAAAACCTCAACCGCAGGCTCCGGCTCGCAATTTCGATGGTCGCGATGGTCACGACCATCGCGGCCATCAAAATGCACGCTCGTATAGCCTGTGGGTGGTGACCCACAGCTATACGAGCGTCCAGGAGGACGCTCCATGAAAATGGAGCCCGGCCCTCATTCAGAGCGTGCGCTCTGCTCAGAGCGTACGGCTCTGAATGAGGGCCTATGTCCGCCAAAGAAAAAAAAAATACACACTACGTCCGCCAAAGAAAAAGAGAGAGATGCAGGCCTGCAGCTTTATGCCGCCATGAATTTTCAACGGGGGTCGGCACCGACGATTACTCCCTGCTCCATGGCTGCAATCTGGCTCTTCTAGCTTTCCTGGGGGCCGGCACCTGGGACAGTATCATGCATGATAACGTTGCGCGTCGTGACGTCATCCATATACCCATTGCCCAGAGTATTGGACCAGAGCAAGTGACAGCACTGGTAAGGGGGAGGTGTTGGGGCGGCATAATAAAAATTTTTGGCCTATTTGTGCAATGCGCTGTTCGGGCAGCTGTTCCATTTAGTTTGCTAGGGCCCCATTTTGTGCCCCTGAACCTCAGGGCCCCTCTAAACATCAGGGCCTGGGATGTGTGTAGCCCCTTGTCGCCGGGCCTTCTCCTGGTCTTGGAGCTGGCACCCATCAGGCTGCTTCCGCCTGCCGGAGTTTTCAGCTAGCCAGCCCAGCAGTGAAGTGCGCTGTACACTATTTGACACTTCCTGTGGAGCACCTGATCCCCAGTTAATATCCTCCACACAACCCTGGCAATGGCCCCCTGAGAGCCGCCGTGCCCTAGGCGGGTGCCTTTGTTGATGAGTGTGAAATCCGGCCCTGGGGCAGAGGGATATTTATGAAAAATGCTGGCCGGGAGATAATTATGTGAAGAAAAAAGTAGTGGGCAGAAGACCATGTGAGAAAAAAGCTGGTAAACTGGAAGGCAAAGGGACAAGTGAGGGAAAAGCAGCCTGGCAGGGGGCATGTAAGAGAAAAGCTGTTATGTAGGGGGGCTTGTGAGAGAAAAGTTGTCATGTATGGGGCTTGTGAGAGAAAAGCTTGTGAGCAGGGAGGCATGTGAGAGAAATCCTGGAGATTTTCTTGTTTCCATTATTTTTTTCCACTGATTTAGAGTACAGACTTTAAGTATTGTTTAAAGGTAAGTAAAAGTAAATATAGCACAAAAATAAAAATTGCAAAGTAAAATAAAAGCAAAAGATCCATTCACCAGTTGCAGGAGTGTGTGTATGTGTGTGTGTGTGTGTGTGTGTACACAGTTACAATTGTCAGTTAGCAGAGAGACCCTGTAAAATAGATAACAATCATGAAGTAAAGCTATGAAACTGAGGATACAAACGTTAGCCACACTGTATCTGCAGAAGGAGAAACCACATATAAAACATTTTGTGACCTTGCTTGGACCCTGGGGCATCTTTAGAGAGGAGAGGGCCTGTGTACATTCCCCGTCTGGGGCCCCCTCCTCTTTCCCCTGTGGCCGGCAGCTGACTGACTCGGCTGGCCGGCCACCACAGCATCAGTAGAC
>JAUIMM010000780.1:1200000-1552500 GCA_031769625.1 Taudactylus pleione
CTAGGAAGTAAAGCACAGCCAGGTGCATCCTTTGGAAGCGTCAGGCAGCTTTGCAGCAGTGCCACTGACTTCAGGATGCCATTGCAGGCACCCTGCAACCAAAATACAAGGAAGTGAAGGTGCCACCGCCAGGCACATCCCTAGATATGGCTCTGTCAAATGCCAGTATCTTTCTACACATATCAAGGGCTTTGGCAGAAATCTACATAGCCTGAAAAAAAAAACTATCGTGTTTTTACCAACATGTGGGGCCATGTGGTTGAACAGTGGTTAGCATTGCTGCCTCATAATGCTTGGACCATGGATTTTATTCCACTGACACATACTGGTAGTTTAATTGTTTTATTAGTAGCTTTATTATTTCAGAACTATTAATGTCACTTTGTCAAGGCAGCACCAATTGGGACCTTGCACTGTTTCTTGGTAGTTTTGCAGACATTTAGGTATGCATAGTGACCCTCATATTTTTGTGCTTCCAACGCCAAAAAGATGTCCTTCGATATTTTATTCCAGTGTTGGCAATGATGCAAATTTAACAGAAACATATCATAAATATTTATTTTCATTCTTAGTAGGATATAAACATTACTAATACGTAGAGTAAATAACTAACAATGTAATCTGGTTTTGTGATATTTTCCTTATCTGAAATGGAAAAACAATCTCCCTGACCTTGGGCATGCTAGTTATGCTGTGCTTATTAAATGCATTTTCAGCAGTTGATATGCCTGCCAATAGCACAATTATGCCATCTACAGTTTCCCCTGTCCAATTTACAGTTATAAATAAAATGGTTTTTTTTTTGTTTGTTTTTTCACTGTAGAAATATAGTTTCTCAAGACACATTTTAAATATAACTAGCACTGTAAGGAACACAAACCGCCTTTAGATAATACATTTCAAGAGATGTATTGCAAAATGTGACCCCTCACTTTTTGTCTCACTATTCCCCATAGCTATAAGTGAAACCTCAAGAGAAAGTGTATATTGCAGAGTAGCAGTAATTAAAAATCAATCACATAGAGCAGCTTGCTATGTTTTAACACCTCTTTACTGATGCTCAGGGAAAACAAGTAATCCTTTTAATAAATTACAAAGAGGACACCAGTGGTGCATGTATAAAATAATCTTGCTATTCTTAATGACAATTGGTAAACTAAAAACATAAAAAAAATACAAAAACTAAATGTCAGGGCTTTTATTATATGTTGTTTATGATTATATATATCTAAATTCTGATCTGTATTTAATTTTAAGTCATTATTTTTTTCTGTAATATGTATTGTTTTATTATATGCATAGTTTTATTATGATGTTGCTCATCTGTAGATATTTGGGTTAATCTGTGTCTTATCTTGGAGGTGCCAAGGTAAGACGCATTGGGGCTTATTCTGTATGACCATGGATGTCTGTTTACTACCCTACATTCTAGTAATGTGAGAATCCATATTAGTATAATAAAAATATGTGCAACTGCATGTAGAAGCCTGTCCCATCCATTGCTCTTACATCCGCTGCCACAGCCATCATCATCATTAGTATCTGGATTTACACCAGCCCCATGATGGGTACAAGAGATCCAACTGACACAGGCGTCCTATCTCCTTTCACCCAACATGCCAACCCTACTCCCAAGACATTCACACGACAAGGAAGAGTTCCCATGTGATTATAGTTGTCCACAGCTGCAACTAGGGTGGTGCAGTTAATGTGCTCGCACATGCCCTGTAGGCGGTACCGGCCGCCTCCACCCATGTATGTGTCACCCAACCACTGACTGCCTGCTGGCTGCTGCAATGTATAATAGTAGTGGTGTGCCCGGCTCCTTCTATCCCGATGCACCACTGCTAATATACATTACAGTTGGCAGTGCTGCAGCTGCCTGCCTGTCCCAGGCGCTTCGCCCCCTAACCCCTCCCCATTTCCTGCAGTGTCTGCAGGGACTGGACTTCCGCCGGGCACAGTCAGGATCCTTTCCATGGCTGCTGCTGGGCACAGTAACACAACAATAAAGGTAAGCAGCATGCTGCTCCTGGGAGGGAGGGGAGGGGGGAGGAAGGTGGAACCATGAGAAGGAGGATTGAGGAGGATTGAGAAGGAGGATTGAGAAGGAGGAGGAATGATGAGGAGGATGAATGAGTAGAAGGGGCTCTACCATGTCATTAAGTGTTTAACGGACTCTACTGTGGCATAATGTGTATAAGCAGCTCTACTGTTGTGTACCATGTATAAGGGGCTTTGCCATGGCATAATGTGTAGAAGGGGCTCTACTGGGGTTTAACGTGCAGGGCCGGCTCCAAGGTCTATTAGCACCTTGTGCGAGAAATGTTGGAGTGCCCCCCAATACTTTTGTTAACTGAACAAAATTAATATATTTCCTATGTTTTAATAAAATAAATTAATCCACAGGAAAAAAAACACAGGGCCTGATTCAGAGCCGGTCGCTATTTGCGCTCGCTCGTCCAGAAAATAGGGGTGGCTATTCAAATGAACCGTTCGCTGTTTGCTGTCTGTTCACGCCTCTAGGTCTGAACGAGCGAACAAAACTTGCGGTCGTTTTTTGGGAAACTACGCCCCCTGGCCACTCGCATCCTACGTCATGTCCGCTATTTATTAGATTAATCAAGTACATCGAACAGGGTATGAACTGCTCGCTATTCTTGTGGTTGGTTTTTGCTACCACAATTTTGCGAGCAGTTCTGGCTTAAAAAAAACCCAGTGACGTGGTCAATGACGCAGCTGTTTTAATTATGCACACCCATAAAATGCCCGTTTTGACCTTTAAGCGCGCCTGCGAACGGATCTCCACTCCCCGTTTTCAAGCACCTTCCCCTGTTACCACCCACATACGCCTCATCCTGTCACTCAATTTATCAGGCATTCGCTATTTTGCGAGCACATGAATTTCGGCCGCACTGACTGGTTCACGCATGCGTATAATGATCCGTACGCATGCGCAGTTGGACAAACATCGCTCGGAGCGAACGAGCTGCCGCTTACGAGTGGCTCTGAATCAGGCCCACAGTTTCCTCTAAATTCAAATGTATGTATTATTTACTGATCATGGAGCATATTTTAATCTGAAATGTAGATGTGACCTGGTTGGGTGGGTCACATCTATATTTCACCTTACAACACACATACTCCACCTGCTCACTGTAGTCAGACACAGTGCTCCTCAGCCCATACTTACTCCCTCAAATAGTAGCGATCTACCTGAAGATTGCACCTTACCCCCATTATGTAGCTGTTATTAAAAAAGAAAAAACAGAGATATACAATATACATTTAAATGGGATCATTAGTATAATTTCCCTGCATTGGTTATGGGCACAATGATCCCTATGGCTACATGCATTTTCTGAAAAATATCATTGTGTTTTTATCAACAAGTAGATCTTACTAACTGCTTTGGGGCTTATTTACATTTGGATGTTAGTCACTTTTATGCAGTACACTCCCATCACATGTATGACACACCTCCCTGAGGTAACAGTACACGCCCATCACATGTATGACATGTCCCTCAGATGTAGCAGTACACGCCCATCACATGTATGACACGCCTCTTAGATGTAGCAGAACACAAACTTCACATGTATGACACGCCTCTCAGATGTAGCAGTACACGCCCATCACATGTATGACACGCCTCTCAGATGTAGCAGTACACGCCCATCACATGTATGACACGCCTCTCAGATGTAGCAGTACACGCCCATCACATGTATGACACGCCTCTCAGATGTAGCAGTACACGCCCATCACATGTATGACACGCCTCTCAGATGTAGCAGTACACACCCATCACATGTATGACACGCCTCTCAGATGTAGCAGTACACGCCCATCACATGTATGACACGCCTCTCAGATGTAGCAGTACACGCCCATCACATGTATGACACGCCTCTCAGATGTAGCAGTACACGCCCATCACATGTATGACACGCCTCTCAGATGTAGCAGTACACGCCCATCACATGTATGACACGCCTCTCAGATGTAGCAGTACACGCCCATCACATGTATGACACGCCTCTCAGATGTAGCAGTACACGCCCATCACATGTATGACACGCCTCTCAGATGTAGCAGTACACGCCCATCACATGTATGACACGCCTTTCAGATGTAGCAGTACACGCCCATCACATGTATGACACGCCTCTCAGATGTAGCAGTACACGCCCACTTTACTGCCACACTCAGTTGTTATTTCTCAGTCTCCCTGAAATGTTTTTTCAAAAGTAAGCAAGCATACCTCAGCCACTCTTCATCCACTTCACTGTGTATAAGTGAAGTGACTTACACACAGTGCTCCTCAGCCTGACAACAATGGCCACCCCCCTCCCCCCTCAGCCACTGTTCAGTCCCCACCCACATCTCAGCAAATTCCCATTGAAGTCAATATCACAGTCACAGACAAGGCTCCTTAGCTAGCCCCCCCACCCCACCCCCATCTCTCAGCACCTGCTGTCTGCAATGCTGAGTAGAGTGACTAACTCAGCTGACTCCGAGCTCAGTCACCACATCGATCTACCATCTCTGCACACTTCACTTTAACTCAGGGCAGGCTGTGAGTGCGATGCAGACAGTCACTCACCAAGTCTCTGAGTCACCGGGCTAGCGGTGTGTCTCCTCAACACATCAACGTCTCCTCTGACCGGTCCTGGGGTCACGACACTGGCTTTCACCTAACCCACCTCAGTGCAGTACTCCGAGTACGCTCACTGTTCCCTGTGGCCTTGGACAGCTGCCACCCACCTGCTGGCAGCAGTAAGCTATAACCACTGTAGATAGAGCCCAGCCATTAGTAACAGTCCATTCCACTGCCACCGCCTGCCAGAGTCAGAGACCGCTCGGGCAGAGATGGCATGAGACATCACAACCGGCCCTCCCAGCCCAGCACAGCACTACCCAATCCTGGCTGCCTGACTGGTGGTTTAGTATAGGGCAGCCGTGGGTGGGTGTGTCCTAATGCCAAAGGAAGTGGATGAGATGGACAGTTAGGCCCTGGTAGACAGCTGCAAATTGGTGTGCCCACTTTGGGTGGCATCCTTGTGCAGCCACTCAGGTGGAACATGCCTAGACCTGGCCCTGGTAACATGTATAATTGGCTCCACCATGGTGTAATATTTATATGGGACTCTACTATGGTGTTACATGTATAAGTGGCTCTACTGTGGTGTAAGGGGCTTTACTTTGTGATATAACATGTATAAGTGGCAGTACAGTGCGGTGTTGTGTGTATAATGGGTACTACCATTTGGCATAATGTGTATAAGGGGCACCACTGTGTGGCGTAACATGTATAAGGGGTATTACTGTGTGAGGTAAGGTAAATAATGGACACTATTGTGTGGTGTAAAGTGTATAAGTGGCTCTACTGTGGTGTAAAGTGTATAAGGGGCTCTACTGTGTGGCATAACATGTATAGGGAGCACTACTTTGTGGAGTAACATGTATAAGGGGTACTACTATGTGGCGTAATGTGTATAAGGGGTATACTGTGTGGTGTAATGGGAATAACGGACACTATTATTTGGTGTAATGTGAACAATGAACACTACCGTGTTGTGTATTGTGAATAATGGACTTTACTGTGTGGTGTAATGTGAATAATGGACATTACTGTGTACTGTAAGTGACTAACGAACACTACTGTGTAATGTAATGTGAATAATAGACATTACTGTGTGGTGTAATGTGAATAATGGACATTACTGTGTACTGTAAGTGACTAACGAACACTACTGTGCAATGTAATGTGAATAATAGACATTACTGTGTGGTGTAATGTGACTAATGAGCACTACTATGAGGTGTAATGTACATTTTTGCTATTCTGTGGCTATACCCCTTCCCCATTAAGCCATGCCCCTATATTTTTGGTGCGCACTGTCCCTACTTTGAACAGGGAGGTGGGGTGCACCAATTCTAGTTAAAGCTCCGTAGTCGCTGTCTAGAATCGCCAATTTCAAGCCATACATACTAGCCATCTCCGTCCATGTGTAAAGCCTATTTCTTGCTTTGGTGCATGCGCTGTATACTGAAATATGCAAGATTTATGCGCATTTGTGACTTGCGTGATGCTCAGAATCAACCTTTTTGTTTCTGCTGTAATGTTTAGATTTAAAGGGAAATTCAACTCAAAAGTGTTGTTAATGTTACTTAATTAAAATGTTAATGTTGTATACTGCAACCTAGTGCACTGTCTCCTTATACTTGATAGAGGACATTTACCGGAAATTGTCTATAAAAATTACACATTCAGAGGGGCATATTCAATTGGGGGGTGAGAATAACAAAAATCCCGCACCTGTGAGGTTTTTCCTCTATTTTGGGCGCCAGGAGGTTTTTTTCTCGCACCTCCAGAGCAAGTCTGATTTTTCCTAAAATCGTTAATTTCAGGAAAAATCAATGAGACTTGCTCTGGGACCCCCCCTGAGGACTAATTAAGCAATTGGAAGTTTCTAATTAGCTTAATCAGTCTTTAATTACTTACCTTTTGCAGCGCTGTATTCTGCATCCAGTGTCGGGTCTGCAGCAGCAGTGAGTATGCAGTGTGTGTCAGTGTTTGTAAGTGTGTATTTGTGAGTGACTGTGTGCGTGTGACCTCCGGTGTCCCCCCCCAAGTGTATGTATGCCCCCGATAATGGGTGCTGGGAGAACTACATCTCCCAGCAGCCCTTGTGCATCCCTGCAGCCCCTGGAGCCTACCAGCAGCCCCCAGGACTCCCAGCAGCCCCCTCCCCAATAAGAAGATGGAGTGGAGGCCACTGGGAGCCACGGAGACCCCGGAACAGGTAAGTGTAATTTTTTATTTTCTTTTTTTTACCCAGCATGGGGTTTTCAGAGTTGAAAACCCGCGACCACTTTTTTAAAATCGGATACCACGGGTATCAGGAGCGTGCATACCCGCGTTAATCCAAAATTGAGCACAACGTTTTTTCCTCGCTAAACCCCGCGCTCAATTGAATATGCCCCATAATTTGGCTGCCATTTGATAGGCTTCCAGTACCTGCCCTTCCTTAGCAATATCAGTTCTGTATAGTATATAATATATAGATTGTTGCTGTTTTTGATATATAACTAATTTGTAATGTATAATAATTCGACTTCACCTACCTAATAATATATGAAAATATTCATAATATTTAGCATCGTTCATATTGTGACTGCAATTTCTAGTAAAAGGCACTTGAGTACACGCAGCACATATATTTTGCTCATATCCACCTGTTTGTCCAGTTGCAGCTATGCAGGTGCACAGTCCGTACCACTTACAGTATGTGCAGATGCTGTGCATTACAGTTTACATGTCCATGTTGTGTACTAGTAATTAGTGTATCAGCAAAAGTAAAAACACCACTTTAAAGTTGGAATTTTTAAGCCTTTGTGCAATGTGCTTTGTTTAACCTGAAATTTTGCTTATTGAACCACATTTTTATTCTAACGAAGTCAGGAGAATAAGGGGTCTTAGGTTTGTTGTTTTTTGCATCTAAAGAGGCTTCTGTGACAACTGCTAAATTAGGAATTCCTCCTAATATGCATTACGCACCCATTGACATTCATAATAACTTCAATTCCCATTAAACAAAATATTATTATATTTTAGTTCATAATCAGGAGCATTATTGCTGCTAGACTACATTAAGCAAGGAATGACCATCCTTCCCTAATTTCCTCCTTAGGAAGGAGGAATATTTTTATTTATTTATTTTATCAATTATTTGTATTTATATAGCGCACACATATTCCGCAGTGCTTTACAAAGAATATTTGTCCATTCATGTCAGTCACTGCCCCAGTGGAGCTTACAATCTATATTCCATCAACATACTGTATACACTTGGGTTACTTTTTCTTGTCGGGAGCCAATAAACCTACCAGTATATTATCGGATTGTGGAAGGAAACCAGAGCACCAGGTAGACATCCAAGCACAAGCAATACATATAAACTCTACATAGTGAAGTAATACCTGATGAGGAATTGTGCTTTTAAAAATCTAAATGCCACATTGTATGTGTAATAGCCCATGGACTGCAGGCACGGTGAGTTCCGTGCGAGACTGCCCAATGTTTTAAAGTACCTGGTTTTGCCTTTCACATGACTGCTACTTTAAAACGTCGGGCATTCTTGCACGGAACGTGCCGATGCCTCCTGTCTGCAGGTTATTATTACTCCATATCTGATAAAGCAGATTAGATATCAGGACTTGCTATATAAATATATATATATTGTGACACAGTTAGGTTAGGGGGTCCCACTCCTGGGTAGAGGACTCCTTCCTTACACACACACACAGCAGCAGGGAAGCAGCACACCAGTCTGGATGCAAGTACAAGCTGGTCGGCGCCAGTCTTTATTGTACAATGTCAGAAACATAAAGAAAACATAAATATAAATCCTAGCCCTGTCGGGGCACTAACTTCACAGGTAGTTCCCTCACTACCAGAACCTGGCAGGGCCTAATGCCCTTGCCAGCAACAAAAGCACAGTACAACACTCACGGTTAGGTTTCCAAGTGTCTCTGAGCAAACTCCCTGCCTGCTCTCCCAGGTGAGACAATCAGCCCTAAACAAACTAGGCTTATATTGGCCACTCTCAGGTGGAAAACTAACAATCCTGTTACCAGGCTGCGAGAACCAAAACCTGGAGTGGCCGTGGGTGGAGCCCTCCCTCCCCTCTCACCCACAACCCCCAGGTCCCAAACCGGCTTTTCAAAAAGCCAAAACTCAAGCCTGCTACACTGCAGACTTTCTCCTGGGGGTTTAAAACACAAAAGACAGGAATCTGGGACAAATGTACCTGCCACAGACCACTTTACCAGTGATCCTATCACAATATATATATATATATATATATATATATATAGTTTTTTTTTTTTTTTAAAGGTATTAAAGTAAATTGAAAATCTGTAAACAAATAATAACCACACTAATCAAATGCACAAACGTATCGTACAAATACATGCAGTCTTCAGTAATAGATTGTATCTATAGTCTATATCATATGTAAAACAGCCCTGCCGCAGACAAAAAAATGTTCTAATGATTAGAGTTGCAACTTAAATTCAAATCAACTATTCAAATCAACTATAATCAAAACTGGAGCTTCGCAAAAATATAAAAATGTTCACTGTATAAGGTGCCTCTCACAATATATAGAACAAACAAATCAGTCCCAATGGAAACTGTAGTCGGTAGTAATATAACAGTCTGTTCCCGGACATTAATAGAGTGGTTGTTTAGTTACCAGAATATCCTCCGGCTGATGACACACTCGTCCATCCAGCACATACATAGTGGTGGCCACGTGACTCTGCTCAGTGGATGCATAAGCCGCTATGACCACGGCATGCACATGCAAGGTGCTCCTACACCAACAACAAGCCCCAACTGTGGCACTCAGGTGTTGAGGGCTCCGACAGTGGTGTTGAAAACACACAGAGATAATGGGATGCTCCAGTAGCAATCACAAATAGTGGTACAACCCAGCTGTGGCAATGGCAGGGCTAGGGCCTTTACAGGAAGTGAGGCCAAGACCTCAGTGTTTGAGGCAGTAACGCTAACCATTACACCAACCATGCTGCCCATGGAATACTTGCTCTCTTGCACTTACTGTTAATTTAACACACTTACTGAACAGTCAAAACATTTTTTAACATGTTGCTAAGAACAATGGCATAGATGTGTTACCAAACTTCAAATGCACTTCTACTTTACTGCATAAAACTAGATAAATGGCTTTTGCAGGCATGGGAGAGAAGAGCACCCAGGTAAGACGCATAATTTGTCTGCTGACTGTGTGGTCTGAGGGCCTGGTTCATCATGGATCAGGGGCACATCTATAATGGGTGCAGGGTGTGTGGGGAACATGGGCCCCTGGGTCCAGGGGGGCCCCATACCACACACCCTGCACAGATAGAATTACTTACCTCTGCGGAGTCGCACATTGGCGCAGAAGTCCGGCGCTGTAAAAATTACTTAAAAATGGCCGCCGTGGCCATTTTCCCATCATTTGCACATGCGCAGTACAGGGAAAATGGTTGCCGTGGCCATTTTCCCGATGACCAGTGCATCCTCTATACACTCTGGGCGCACTCTAGTGCCCAGAGTCTATAACTCCGGTGCTGGCCGCGCACAGCTCAGTGCTCTGCCGGCCGCCGGACAGAGAGGAGGGGGCCCATGTCCGAGACTGCACACGGGCCCCCTCCGCTCTAGAAATGCCCCTGTCATGGAACACAACTACAACAACATATGCAGATTGACTGATGGTGCGTACTGCGCATGTACCGTAGTGAGCGGGTGCAGGTTAGCATTGCAATCGCAATGAGGGCCTGATTCAGACCTGCTCATGAGCACTATGCGCTCGCAAGTGGGTCGATGGTGGCCCAGGGCGGATGCACAACACGGAGCCGGCTCCGTTGTGCGCATGCACGAGACCCGGATAGCAACGGGCAAACCGTCGCTCTGGGTCTCGTACCAAAGGGGGCGTCCTGTCGATGTTGAGTGACAGCACGCTCCCTTTGGTGGGCAGGCCAGGGGAGTGGCTACCCAAACGGAGGCATTCCCATGTGAATGCCTCCGTTTGGGGGTGGCCCCACTGACATCACGAGTGATGTCAGTGGGAGAGATTTTGGCTCTGTTTGAGCCGAAAACTCGCTCTGCCAGAGCGTCCGGCTCTGAATCAGGGCCTGAGATTACACACACAGATAGAAAGCTATCACAGAGTGAGTGATGGGACATCAGCGTTTGGGGGTGGTGACGAGGGAGTGGTTGGAGAAACGCAGGCGTGCCTGTCCATTTGAACGCCTTTGCATGGGTGTGCATAAATTAGCCCCTGCGACAGCATACGCAGCTTGTGTACTCACTGCGTACGATGAGGTTAGCAATTTCTGAATAAGGTTAGATCTGCTGTGATTGTGAGTGCGGGGCCGATGTTCCCAATGTATATGCAGGACTGCAAGGTATTACTGATGTGAGAGAGTGGTAGTGGGCGTCTCTATGCTGGCTGTGCAAAGGCATTGTGATAGCGTTCATTAGCATACCGTCAGAGCAGGAATGCATGCGTAATCGCATTTGCCTTCGCAATAGCGGTCCGTGATAAATCAGGCTCTGAGTGTCATATTAATGACCCACCCCCCACCATATATTTTTAAGGCACTCAGGGCCTGATTTAGCAAAGATCACAACTGCAAAGCTGCACGAAGGCATATACTGTAGTGTGTAGTACACGCAGGCAGCGTTGCAATTGCAATTCTGGCAATAATGAAAATGCAGCAGAATGTGTATGACACCCCTGTATGACACCTGCTGATGCATTTGTGATCCCAGCACTGCGACAGAGGTCACAGGCTGAGATCACGATCGCGACCATCAGTGGTTGATGGTCGTGATGGTGGATGGCGCCAGGTGGCCGCCCAGCTGAGTAAGCCTCAACTTGCTCAGGCTGGCCAGCTTGCAAGCTCCGGAGAATATGTACATCCGCGCAGTCTCTGGGCTGTCCATGGAGCAGACATGCCGGCCGCCCCCGTGACCCCCTTTAAATGCCTCTGCCTGTCAATCAGGCATGGCATTCAAGAGCTTGCATCCAATTGGCCAGGACCCATTCTGCATACATGCAGAATGGGTCCTGCGCACTGCTGAATCAAGCCCTCAGTATCTTCCCCGCACTAGGACATGTACAGATCATAAGGGGGCCCATTTATCAAAGTGTATTTGAGGTAAAATCCTCAAATACTAAGCATCCTCTATATGTATGAAGGAGGGACATATCTCCAATACCTGCTGTGATCCCTCCATTGCCGCTGGCAGCCGCCTCCCCCATAGGTTTCTACGGGGGTTGTGATACTGCCAAGTTTACCAATATTCAGAATGCCATGTATTCTAGATATGGCCACCGCAGCTAACGCCATCTGAAGATATCGTTACCCACTGTAGCCTATGGTCTACACCGCGCACTATTAGCCGGCGGAGGGATCCATCGGAACCCTCCCCTTCTATGGCGTATGTGCATGTGGAGTCCATGGGTCTGCGAATGCTCAGCACCCCCTGCACTGGCCGGCAGCTCTCTGGAGACATCGCAGGGATGGGGCTCCTTTCAGAGCCTGTGTCCCTGCATGTCACGGATGATACATCCGGCCGATAGGATGGCTTTTTGCAATGCGATCATGGGCGTTACTGGCATGACCTGATCGCATTGCAAAAGCAATCATTGATAAATGGGCCCCGAGCAAGGGCATTTCTAGAGAGGAGGGGGCCCGTGTGCAGTCTCCGACATGGGCCCCCTAATCTCCACCTGGTGGCCGGCAGCGCACTGAGCTGTGCGCGGGCAGCATCAGAGTTATAGACTCTGGGCACTAAAGTGTGCCCAGAGTCTATAGTGTATGCACAGATCACCGGGAAAATGGCCACGACGGCCAACTTCCCTACACTGCACATGCGCAAACAATGGGAAAATGGTCGCTGCTGCCATTTTCCAGTCGTTTTATAGTGCCGGACGCCAGTGCCGACGTGGGACTCCGGAGAGGTAAGTAATATTATGGGTGCAGGGTGTGTGGTGCCGGGCCCCCCTGGACCCAGTGACCCGTGTTCCCCGCACACCCTGCACCCATTATAGATACACTCCTGGCCCGAGATGTGGTACCAGGCTTCAAGATAAAGTGGAAGGAATGTGTCTTCAAAACTGAACAATTCTGAAAAGAAGTTAAAAGGTTAATCTAATGAGAACTCCACTCTAAATAGCTGCATGCACAAGGTGCAGAATGTTTAACAGCAGATTACATCTCTAAAAGTATAATTTCCTGATCACTCATCTTGGAGGGAACATTACGTTTAAGGTTTCTAATACACACAGTCGTCTAAATGAGAAATGTGATAAAAGAATTTATCTTTCACACTTTCTGATTAATTTCAACTTCTTACCAAAGAGCCAACATTTTAAATGGACAAGCTATTATGTGGACAAGTTGAATCGGATCCCATTTTGCTAATCTCTGTTTCCTGGCTGCAGCGAGAAGACTGACAAGAATCCAATTGCTACCTTAGTGACGGGATGTGTTAACATGCACTGACTTAAATAACAGTAGCATTTGTGTGATTGCTACATTCCATTCTTGCAACATGCAAGGTATAGAGCACTCAATTAAAATGTACCCATTGTTATCATGTATGCCTATCTATAACATGCCTGAGCTTTCATTCTTCAAATGCATCATTAAATTACTTTTGGAAGTAGCTTTCTGAATAATACCCAATTATATGAAACAGAATGTGAGATAAGATGATGGCTGTACGTGACGAAATACGAGCTGCAGTGTGGGGGTATGAGCTCACCCGGGAGGCTGCAGTGCGTTTGTGGTAATGAGCCTAATGAGTGGGTCCATATTGTTACAAAGAAATGTGCAGTGGTGGTTTGACTTAAATTAGCACTATCTCAGAAATAAGGTAGCATATCACTGATAAAAATGTTGCTTGCAGTTTTATTATGGAGATTTTTATTTCATATATTATATTATTAATTTGAAAGTTATACAAAATAAATAAATACATTTAAGTAATTAATTAATACATAAATACCCGTCAGTCTACATTCTCTGATGTATGTCCCAATTTAGTGCTCTGCAGGCAGCCCTGTAACAGGGTGCCGCTATGCCCTCTGTGCTGCACCCGCCGCTGAGCAATGGTCAAGCACTCCAGGGGATGGGTGGGTGGGACCAGTGCACTAGCACGCTAACAGATGCTCCAAATGACAGAACAGACACTATGGAACTTTGCGAGAAGACATAATGGACCTCGCTCTGAATGAGCGCAGCCGCATCTAAAAAATGATCCAGCCTCCTGGCTGCTCGCTAAGCTGTGGGTTACCACCCACAGCATTAACGAGCGGCCAGGATGATGGTTGAGAGGGTCAAGACCATCGTGACTATCAGGGCTTGCGACAAGACCCTTGTGGTAGGGTCTTGTCTGCAGCAAGCCCCAGAGAGCTTTCAGCTCTAATAGAGCCAGAAGCTCTCCCACTGACATCACTGGTGATGTCACTGGGCCCGCCCACAAACGGCAGGCATTCACTTGGGAACACCTGCATTTGTGAAGCCACCCCCTGCCACGCCTACAAAATGGGTCGAGCTGTCAATCAACATCGACAGCCGCCCCTTTTGTAGTGAGCCACGGAGCGAGAGAATTTCTCTCTTGCTCCGGGGCTTGCGCACACGCAGTGCTGCCGCTGTGCATGCGCACAGCCAAACATCGACCCGCTTGCGAGCTCTCAGGCACTTGCAAGCGGGTCTGAATTAGGGGTGAGCGGGTTAGGATTTCTGAAATCCGAACCCCCCCGAGCCACCCGATCCGAGTCCGATCCGAGTCAGGCTCGACTTTTCCCGCCTGACTCGGATCTGAAATCGAGGCAAAACGTCATCATCCCGCCTTTCGAGTCTCGCGGGTTTTGGATCCTATATAAGGTACCCGCGTCGGCGCCATTTTCTCACTCGGCTGTGGACAGTGAAGAGGGAGGGTGGAAGTTAGGGCTGTGTAGTGTAGTGTAGTGTAGTGCTGCTGTTGTCCACTACTTCAAAGTCCATAGGGGCTGGCTGTGTTGTGCTGTGTTGCTGTTGTTAATAGGGGCTGTGTCCACTACTTCAAAGTCCATAGGGGCTGGCTGGACTGTGTTGTGCAGTCAGTTCTCCATAGGGGCTGTGTCCACTCCAAATTCCTGTGCAGTGTCCCAGTCCTAAAGGGGTGCTGTAGTGTTGTCCAGGGGGTGCTCTGTCCATCAGGGGTGCTACCCACAAGTGCTAAAAAAATAATATATTTTCTGTGTTTGTGAATTGTGTGCGCAGTAGCCGCACGTGCATCAACAAAGTAGTGCCAAGCGTGCGCCTGTGTCATAAGTAAAGGGCCGGCTGGCTTGTCTGTTAAAGGGTGCTGTAACCCCCAAAGTACACTCCAGTCCAAACCAAAAAAAAATTATTTTCTGTGTTTGTGAATTGTGTGCGCAGTAGCCGCACGTGCATCAACAAAGTAGTGCCAAGCGTGCGCCTGTGTCATAAGTAAAGGGCCGGCTGGCTTGACCATTAAAGGGTGCGGTAACCCCCAAAGTACACTCCAGTCTAAACCAAAAAAAAAAATATTTTCTGTGTTTGTGAATTGTGTGCGCAGTAGCCGCACGTGCATCAACAAAGTAGTGCCAAGCGTGCGCCTGTGTCATAAGTAAAGGGCCGGCTGGCTTGACCATTAAAGGGTGCTGTAACCCTCGAAAGTACACTCCAGTCCAAACCAAAAAAAAAATTATTTTCTGTGTTTATGATTTGTGTGCGCAGTAGCCGCACGTGCATCAACAAAGTAGTGCCAAGCGTGCGCCTGTGTCATAAGTAAAGGGCTGGCTGGCTTGACCGTTAAGGGTGCTGTAACCCCCGAAAGTACACTCCAGTCCAAACCAAAAAAAATTATTTTCTGTGTTTGTGAATTGTGTGCGCAGTAGCCGCACGTGCATCAACATAGTAGTGCCAAGCGTGCGCCTGTGTCATAAGTAAAGGGCCGGCTGGCTTGACCGTTAATGGGTGCTGTAACCCCCGAAAGTACACTCCAGTCCAAACCAAAAAAAAAAATATTTTCTGTGTTTGTGAATTGTGTGCGCAGTAGCCGCACGTGCATCAACAAAGTAGTGCCAAGCATGCGCCTGTGTCATAAGTAAAGGGCCGGCTGGCTTGACCGTTAAGGGTGCTGTAACCCCCGAAAGTACACTCCAGTCCAAACCAAAAAAAAAATTATTTTCTGTGTTTGTGAATTGTGTGCGCAGTAGCCGCACGTGCATCAACAAAGTAGTGCCAAGCGTGCGCCTGTGTCATAAGTAAAGGGCCGGCTGGCTTGACCGTTAAGGGTGCTGTAACCCCCGAAAGTACACTCCAGTCCAAACCAAAAAAAAAATTATTTTCTGTGTTAGTGAATTGTGTGCGCAGTAGCCGCACGTGCATCAACAAAGTAGTGCCAAGCGTGCGCCTGTGTCATAAGTAAAGGGCCGGCTGGCTTGACCGTTAAAGGGTGCTGTAACCCCCAAAGTACACTCCAGTCCAAACCAAAATAAAAATTATTTTCTGTGTTTGTGAATTGTGTGCGCAGTAGCCGCACGTGCATCAACAAAGTAGTGCCAAGCGTGCGCCTGTTTCATAAGTAAAGGGCCAGCTGGCTTGACCGTTAAAGGGTTCTGTAACCCCCAAAGTACACTCCAAAACAAAAAAATATATATTTTCTGTGTTTGTGACTTGTGTGCACTGTGTCTGCACGTGCATCAACAAAGGAGCAGCGCCAAGCGTGCACCTGTGTCCCATAAGTAAAGAGCCGCCTGGCTCATTTCTTAAAGGGTGGTGTAACCCACAAAGTGCACTACTCTCCAGCAAAAATAAAAAAATATTTTCTGTGTTTGGGTGCGCTTTAGTATATATCAATATAACATAAATGGAGGACCAAACTTTCTCCGATAAAAATAAAATAGGGAAAGATCAAGAACCACTTCCTCCTAGTGCTGTTGCTGCTGCTGGGAGTTGTTCATCATCCCAGAGAGGAAGTAGGAACATCACTACTTTTACTAAACAATTGACCGTCCAACAGTCCCTAGCGATGAGGATGAAGTACGACAGCAGTCATCCTGAAGCAAAACGTATAACTGCCGCCATTAGTGCAGTGGGATTTAGACAATTGATGGAGGCAGTGTGTCCTCGGTTCCAAATCCCGTCTAGATTCCACCTGCATCCTCAAAGCAGCAGCGACAAGCGTGCATCTGTCTGTTAAAGGGTGGTGACACCCTCAAAGTGTGCTACACAAACAATAAAAATATTCTTCTTCTTTTTTCTGTCTTTGTGAATTGTGTGGGCTGTTGCCGCACCTGCATCCTTAAAGCAGCAGCGACAAGCGTGCGTCTGTCTGTTAAAGGGTGGTGACACCCTCAAAGTGTGCTACACAAACAATTAAAATATTGTTCTTTTTTTTTCGGTCTTTGTGAAATGTGTGGGCTGTAGCCGCACCTGCATCCTTAACGCAGCAGCGACAAGCGTGCGTCTGTCTGTTAAAGGGTGGTGTAACTCTCAAAGTGCTCCAAAAAAGAAAAAACTATTTTTTTAATGTGTTTGTGACTTGTGTGCGATGTAGCCGCACTTGCATCCTCAAAGCAGCAGCGACAAGCATGCGTCTGTCTGTTAAAGGGTGGTGACACCCTCAAAGTGTGCTCCACAAACAATAAAAATATTCTTCTTTTTTCTGTCTTTGTGAATTGTGTGGGCTGTAGCCGCACCTGCATCCTTAAAGCAGCAGCGACAAGCGTGCGTCTGTCTGTTAAAGGGTGGTGACACCCTCAAAGTGTGCTACACAAACAATTAAAATATTGTTCTTTTTTTTTCTGTCTTGTGAATTGTGTGGGTTGTAGCCGCACTTGCATCCTCAAAGCAGCAGCGACAAGCGTGCGCCTGTCTGTTAAAGGGTGTTGTAACTCTCAAAGTGCTCCAAAAAATAAAAAATTTTTTTTAATGTGTTTGTGACTTGTGTGCGATGTAGCCGCACTTGCATCCTCAAAGCAGCAGCGACAAGCGTGCGTCTGTCTGTTAAAGGGTGGTGACACCCTCAAAGTGCGCTCCACAAACAATAAAAATATTCTTTTTTTTTTTCTGTCTTTGTGAATTGTGTGGGCTGTAGCTGCACTTGCATCCTCAAAGCAGCAGCGACAAGCGTGCGTCTGTCTGTTAAAGGATTACATCGGTGACAGCATCCAAGTAGGCATGTCAGACCAGTACTGGCAGGAAAAAGAAGCAAATTGGAGGTCCCTGTACAAACTGGCTCTATTTTACCTGAGTTGCCCCCCCTCCAGTGTGTACTCCGAAAGAGTGTTTAGTGCAGCCGGGAACCTTGTCAGCGAAAGGCGTAGGAGGTTGCTTCCACAAAATGTGGAGAAGATGATGTTCATAAAATGAATTATCAACTCTTCCAGGGAGACCAGCCTCCAGAACGTACAGAGGGACCTGTGGTTCCAGCAGGGACGAATTAATACTCTGTGAGGATGAGGATGTACACACTGAAGAGGGTGAGGAATCGGTGGATGAGGAGGATGAGGATGACATCTTGCCTCCGTAAAGCCAGTTTGTGCAGGGACAGATTAATTGCCAGCTTGTTTTGTGGGGGCCCAAACGAACCAATCATTTCAGCCACAGTTGTGTGGCAGACCCTGGCGCTGAAATGATTGGTTTGTTAAAGTGTGCATGTCCTGTTTATACAACATAAGGGTGGGTGGGAGGGCCCAAGGACAATTCCATCTTGCACCTCTTTTTTTTCTTTGCATTATGTACAGTTTGGGGCCTAGTTTTTCAAACTGCCATCCTGTCTGCCACTGCAGTTTCACGCCTAGATGGGTCACGTGTTTGTGCCGCCCACTCGTGTCGCTTAGCATAGTCATCCAGCTACCTCGGTGCAACCTTTTGGACATAACAACACTATTGTGAGGTGTGAGGTGTTCAGAATAGACTGGAAATGAGTGGAAATTAAGGTTATTGAGGTTAATAATAGCATAGGAGCAGAAAAACCTTCAAATTCTGTGATTTTAGCTGTTTTTATGCTTTTTTAAAAAAAAATACAGATCCAAAACACAAAACCAAGAACCCAAAACACGGAAGGGTGGTTTTGGCAAAACCAATCCAGATCCAAAACACGAAGAAAGATCCAGATCCAAAACCAAAACACAAAACATGAAAAGTGGCCGGTGCACACCCCTAGTCTGAATGAGACCTAATATCTCTCCCAACACAGGACAGGAGCCGTGATCTGCTTGATGGATAGGGTGAGTATGGCTGGTACCAGCCCCAGGGCATCCCACCCTGTGTGAGGAACCAGCTGCAACGTCCTCCTTATGGCCCTGCCTGAAAGAAGACCTTTATTTTCACTGTGATTTTTCCTGTTCCAATCTCTGTGGAAACAGTAGGCAGCACAAAGAGTGAAAGTTATGGAGGGTGTTAAGTTATTACTGTATTCAGTTTTGTTCTTGTTTTTTTATTATTATTATTATTAATAAAGGAGTTACCGTACAGCTAAGTTTGAAAAATACCAATGACAAAATACTTATTATTAGTAATCTTAGAAGTTTGTCAATCCCCAAAATGTTGGAAATTCAACAAACTAAAAGGTTAAAAACATTTCTAAAGCTATCACGTTTGCCCCTTTGTTTTATATTTCAGCAATTATTATTGGTGACATTGG
Source organism: Taudactylus pleione (assembly GCA_031769625.1). NCBI lineage: Eukaryota > Metazoa > Chordata > Amphibia > Anura > Myobatrachidae > Taudactylus > Taudactylus pleione. Next base: position 1,219,244 of record JAUIMM010000780.1, read on the forward strand.
TGTAACTTGTTTGAAATCTCCAATGGAACCATTAGAGTCATTAAGGGGTCTATTTACTAAGCAGTGTTAGGAGACAGAGTGAAAAGAGATAAGGTGCCAGCCATTCAGCTCCCAAATGTCATTTTTCAAACACAGCCTGTGACATGGCAGTTGGGAGCTGATTGGCTGGTACCTTATCTCATTTCACTCTGTCTCCTAACACTGTTTAGTAAATAGACCCCTAAGTGATGATGACTGAGGACCTGATTCAGGCCCAGACGCTAAGCCGCGATCGCTCACTATGGGCGATTGTCGCCCGTCTGCGCAAGCGTATGTATCGCAGTGCACATGTGCGAACCAGTCACTGTGATTGGGAATCGTGCATTCGTAGCACAAAGACTGAGTGCTACTTTGAGTAACAGAATGTGCAGTTGTGGGTGGTGACAGGGGAAGGTGCTTGTGAACTGGGGAGTGGTGCTGTGAACGCAGATGTGTCTGGGCTTCAAAACTGAGTTTTATGGGTGTGCATAATTAGCATGGAAGCGTCACTGTACACGTCACTTGGTTGTATTTCAGCCTGCAGTGATCACAGTGCTTGCGGTGGGGTAGGGTCTACCTCAAGCACTAAGTGCAGGTCTGATGGCTCTCGATGGTTCTGATTAATCATACACTTCCTGGAGATGAGGTGTGCTAAGTAAGAAAAGTGGGCGTCTTTATGCCGGTGTACGCTCACTCTGCCATCGCTCTCTAAGACATAGAGGGCGTCCTTACACCAGACAGTGCAATCGCAGAATTTGCATACCCGGCCCCTTTTGGATGCGAGCGATCGCGGCTTAACATCCAGGTCAGAATCAACCCCTGAGTTCTTACAACTAATCTCTCTCTCTCTCTCTTTTATACCATCAAGCCTTTACACTGTGCGTTGTAACACTGCTAAATACAAACTTGGAACAGAGCGTCTCTCTTTCTCAAAATGGCAGTTGTGACTATACAAGTAGATACTTTATCTCAGCCAGAGCAGAATTCAGTGGATGTTAGAATTCCCCTTCAAAAGATGGACACAGCTAAAACTGATATAGTGGAGCTTCCTTGTGACATTACAGCTCTCACCAATATTTTGTGTCATACAGCTTTTATCTACTTAAGATGATGGTAACTTAGTCTTGGGAACTTGATAAGCTCTGTATTACTCATCTGCAGAAAACATACACTCTGGCCCCAGCTGAATGTGTGCTTGACCTGGAAGGCAACTACTACTGCCAAGCTGGGCTGCAACAACTCTCCACCCATACACTGAGGGATGGCACGTAAGATGGCATCCACTTCTGTGCAGCAGTAATGAATGCCTCTTTCATCAAGGATTCTCTACCTTCCATCAAGGTATCTTCACACCTCTGCAACTATGGCTCATAGACTTTGCAGGCAAGGTACATCTACACTATTCTGCATCTTATCAGTGCCTCCTCTTGCACTAAACACCTTCAGCACCAATACACCACACAATACATGCTGCTGCCCACAACCTTTTTTCTCCTAGACTTCCCCTTTCACCCCTCCTCTAAAGCCACCTGATGTTTCCTCACATGCATTTTGCTTTCTTCCTCCTCCAGGGCAACCCTGAAAAATATAGTCCAGAATGATGCCACAATCCTCCAGGGTACCAACAAATCCCGAGGGTGCCAGCAAAAATTATACTATTGTGTTTATTGGGTACCCCAAGTGAAGCCAACTGCCCCAGATGTAAATACCTCCCACTCTTTACAAATGACAACAAATCACAAATGACAACAATTCTGCCTATCATGGGACAATGGGACATTGCTCAATGGGACTGTTCTGCCACAAATTGAGATTCTTAGGAGGTACAGTAAGCAAGTGAATAATCCATTTCACAGATATATATATATATATATATATATATATATATATTGCAAAACATAACATATGTTTGCAGCCTGACAAAGGGCATTAAAGCCCGAAACGTTGCGTCAGTGACACTGCGATGAGTTGTTCTTTACCAGACCGCTGAGTGCTGCTACTTGGATTCAATACACATTAGTTTTGCAGCATGAAATTCATTGTATTCAGAATGTATTAAATGTTGATACAGTAATATTATCACACTGGTCACCAGATTATAGTAACTTTCAAGCAAAATGAATATATTTGAAGCACAGTTAAACTACTGATTATAGATTGTTAGAGAGAAATGAACACGTGTAACTCGTATTGCATTGCACAGTTCTCTCCCAGTAAATAGGCAATTCTTTTCATACAGTGCACTTAAATTACTTAAATACTTGTATTGTTGAAAGTAAAGCACAATTATTGGTACTGTAGGTTGGATACATTTTTCAATTGTCAGTAAAGCAACTTTAACACATGCAAAAGTGGGGGTGGAAATTCACCCACTCAGAACATTTCCTTTCTCAGCTGGCGTAGTCATCTAATTTATATTATATGAAGATTCTGTATTTGTGCAAGATAAATTGTATTTTTTTCTGACAATTCAAAATATTTGAAGCTACTTTGTATATTTGTAATACCTAAGTCTAACCTTAACCTTTCATTGTTAAGAAACAGGTAGGCTATATAAACTCTATAGAGAATGTACAGTATAGACCAGAGGTGCACAATGTTTGTAGTGACTCAGGAATATACTGTATGCCATGGAAGGATTGTTTTTTGATTTCTAAAAATGTTTTTGAAAAAATAGGTTATGGAACCAAAAATTATTGGCTCATATGATTTACTTTTAGTACTGTACATTTTAACGTGCAAAAAGAATAACTACAAATATGTATTTTATACTGTACACTGGGACCACAGAATCCTCAATAGCAGATATTCTTTTTATCACTCATTACTACTCTTAAATAGTTCTCTAATCAGCCCCTTACTGGCATTTTTAAAACACATGACAGTAAGGAGCTGATTGGTTGGAGCTCCATTTAAGATTCCACTTTTTTCCTACAGTTTTTGTATTTTCCTATTTCCTGCTTTCTTCCTCTCCCATTACAGTGTCTCCATATACCCATCTCTTTCTCTTACCCTTATCTGTCTTGCCATTCGCCTCTCGTCACTCTTTTGCCTCTCTCCGTCTCCGCTTCCCCTGCAGACTGTCTCTCTCATGCTCCTATGTCACTCTTCTAACCCCACTGTCTCTAATTTTTTTATGTCACGCTCAGTGGTATGTACAGTAGTCATGACTTCAACATGTCAACAGCATAATGCCTACACCATCTAAATATCGATATGGTCTGATTGCCGACATATTCAGAAATGCAACATGTTGATATTCACAATGTCGACACTGACTTTTGTTGACATTGTCAGAATGTTGATATTGTGAAGGTTAACAGCTACAATTCGACATATGTGGCTAGGGTTAGGCTGTGAATACCCCATTGTCAACATTTTACCTGTCAACATCACAATTATGACATTCTGACAATGTCAACCTAGTTTCAGTGTCGACATTGTGAATGACGACATGTTAAATGTTGACATTCCAAACATGTCAACATATTGTTGAATGTCATCAAAATATACCATACCCATATTTAGCACCTCTTCCATGGGCCTGTCTTCATCAGTTGCCACTACCAGGCACCCTGTCATTGGATTGGAGCATGTGGGACATAATGTGCAGAGGTTAGATTTGTCTGTGATGTATTGGAGATGGAGGTTATGCAGCGGAACAAATTTAGCTTGTGTTAGGAAGTGTGTTGCTTTTTTATCAATGACCAGAGGGGAAGATAGGAAAACTGCATGCAAGAGGTTTTTTTTTGTTAGTTTAATTCAATCTCGTTGACATACACTCACACATGGGCACAAATGTGATGGGCTAATTGTAATCAACAGTGAGTTTTATTATATAGATATGCCGCTCGGTGTAATCCTGCACAAGGAACGTCTCATACCTCAGAGTTGATGCTTTTATTTCCAAATGAATCACAGTAGAGTTTAAATGTAACATTTGGAAAATGTCATCTACTCCTGGCCATTTCCTAACTCTGATTATTGACTTTTCCATCCATTTACTCTGTATCCAAACTTGGATGATTCTGGTTGTCCTTTCCTGGCTCAATATCTGCCACTGCTTCCTTATGGCCAACTTGTATTGAAGAGGTTGTTATTTTTACCCCTGCATTAATTCACAATCACCTTCCTGCTTCCATTGGCTTTATGTTGTGCCCTATTTGTCCTTCTGAATTTTCCCTATGTATGGCCCTACCCTTTCATTCTCCCAATGGAGCATTGACACTCTATATCCAATGGACAAACCTGCACATTGCAGAACATACATTAGTTCTCTTTCAAAGCATCCTAGGCTCAATTACTTGTGTTTTTATATATCTCAAGTTCCATGTACCCTAATTTTTTTCTCATGGATAAACATCCTTATCCATGATGGATCATAATCCTTCTACCTATCCCCATATCTATAGTGTTTGCTCATTTATTTTTGTAATTGTTTTTGGTTCATTTATGTTTTATACTTTTTACTTTTTCATGCTGCATTAACATACTTTGCTTCATGCTATAATCAAATACAACTCCTACCCTCATCTAACAACTATTCAATGCAACTTCTACCCTCGTCTATTCAATGCAGGCACTATTCTAGTCAATCTACTATAAAATTCCAATTTCTGTTGGTTACAAAATAACACCATAGATTTCTGGTGGCGTTATAACACACACCCTTCTCCCATCCTCACCAATAATCTCTGGTATTTTTACTGTATCCAGATTCCAGACCAATTATCGCTTTACTAACCAGAACCAAGATGATGGATTTATGATGCAGATCCCCTATACTTCAACCTCTGTTGTTGATAAATTTGGTGTCATTCCCAAAATTAACTTAGCCCTCCTGTGGTGCCTTGCTGTCCCTCAGCAATTTTCAGCACAATTATGGCTGTGCTTGCATACTCTCATATTCTGCAGACAGCTACCTATACTGTGGTCGATAGTTTCAGACATCCAACAATCAGTTCATGTCAAACACTCTGATTCATCAATGTCCAGCACCATCCACCAATCATTTTGCTTGCAGCAGTCAACTGAGTACGACAGAATATCCAGTACCTGTGCAGTGATGCAATTCAAGGCCACAGCTCACAGCAATGAGATAGGTAATGTAGATGACTTAATAGATAATATATACTTTCATAGGATCCGGTCAAAATTCAGACAGTCGCGATGCCGGTGCCTATAATGCTAACACCTGTCAGTATCCCAGCCCCAGCCTCCTGATGATAAGTACTGGGGTTAGGGGGAGGGTTAGGTTTATGCACTAGGGGTTTGTAGGGTATGGGGAGGGAGAGTTTAGGTTTAGGCACAAGGAGGGAGGTTAGGTTTTGGTACAAGGGAAAGAGGGTTAGGGGTAGGGACAGGGGGAGGGTTAGGATACTGACCAACAAGTGTTGGTATCCTAACCCTTTTTTGATGCTGGCATCGTGATTCTATTAGTCAGGATCTTGAGTGCTGGAATTCCATACCCATCCCATTTTCACTGTCTCACTATTATCTACAGCAGGGGTTCCCAACCACGGTTCTCAAGGCACATTAACAGTCCAGGTTTTAGGGATAGCCATACTTCGGCACAAGTGACTTAATTAGTATGGCAGTTATTTTGATTTAACCATCTGTGCACAATCATGGATATCACTAAAACCAGGACTGTTGGTGTGCCTTGAGGACCAAAGTTGGGAATCACTGATCTACAGCATTTTAAGTTTTTTTTTAAATCCAGTTCTCTATTATTTGTCTATAGTATTCTTCACCTACCTCTACCTGAAGTTAAAGCTATATATTGGATGACAACTTCCTACTGTAGTTCTATTTTTTTTCTAGTGCTTTGTGAAAGTACTGTATAAACTATTGTTTCTATCCTGCTCCTGTACTCATAGTTGGTCTCGGAAGTTCCAAGTCACACCAATCAGGAAACTGAGATCAAGGATATCCACAGCCAACACCATAGACATAATATAGTTTTTTCAGCAAGAAATAGTCGACAGAATCATCTCAGGTACATGGCTACATCACACTGGGGGTGTGGCCACATCATAGTGGGCATGCCTATGCCCTCTGGAACTAGAAAAACATTTCATTTCCACATGAATCTTTCTACACTAAATGCAGAAGTAAAATATCTGCCAACCACCCCCCAAATTGGGCAACAAATCTGCCAGACTCTAGTACAGGAACAGCTCCTCCACACAATGCTGTGGTTCTCAGCAAAAATATTAATAAATGAAAATTGTTCTTACCTGCAATCCCTGGCTATGCCAGTGCCTGGTTATGTGGTAATAGGAATTTGCTCCGACTGAAACCATCCTTTCTATGCCACTGACTACAGGTAGCAACATGAGGCCTTTAGTTAGAGAAAAATCAGCACAATACAGTTTAAAGAATATTTTTACCCAAAACTAAAATATTTTTTTCTGAGTTGAATATTAGGCGCTATAAAGGATACTATTCCAAAAATCACTTACACAGTATATACAGACAATACACTATCATTGTTACTGAGCAATAACCATAAAGGTGGCACTGGGCACAACATGTTTGATGGAACCAAGCAGGCTTATGAACTCCATATAAATATAATTATGGGGTACACAGAATATTCTGATAATCCATACAAGAAAACCATTTCTATTTTGTATGAATTTATCACTTACATTTTTAGATTTAAAATATTGAAACATTGGAATTGCTCATCCTACACTTAGGGGTAAATTTACAAAAGTGAGAGTTTTTAGAAGTGAGTTTTAAAAGTGATGTTGCCCATAGCAACCAATCAGATTCTAGCTATTATCTTCTAGAAGGTGCTAGTTAAATGTTAAGTAGAATCTGATTGGTTGCTATGGGCAACATCACTTTTAAAACTCACTTCTAAAAACTCTCACTTTAGTAGATTTACCCCCTATTCTTCAATAAAAACAGAGCTGTAACCCCCCAAAAGTGTTCCTTTACTGCCATGCTGTGTCTATGCCCTTGAGTGAATTACTCAGTATTGTTGGCTGTGGTATTGCTCAGGCCACACTCTTTGATTGCAGTGAGCAGACTCATACAAACAAAGAATAAAGCAATTATTTATATTTATAAAGGTAGGCAGACTAAAATTAAACTGAAACAAAATGAACAGTCAATTAATGTAGTCTCTAAACTACCTTTGACATTTTACAGCTACTCATATGCAATATCTCAACTCTCTTTACTGCCATACAGATGTGTCCCCACTTAACTATTCTTGTGGCCGGACATACACATTACTTTGTTGTCATAAGCTAGACATCTTGCAATAAGATATGACAAGTTTGTACACTACAGTTCTATAGAATACCACCTTGTTTCACCTTATCATGTGTATCACTTCATGCCACTCTAAGGGCCTCATTCAGAGCCGTACGCACTGAGCAGAGCGCACGCTCTGAATGAGGGCCGCCCTCCATAAAAATGGAGCGTCCTCCTGGACGCTCGTATAGCTGTGGGTCACCACCCACAGCCTATACGAGCGTGCAGTTTGATGGCCGCGATGGTCGTGACCATCGCGACCATCGAAACTGCGAGCCGGAGCCTGCGGTTGAGGTTTTCAACTGCAAGCCCCGGAGTGATTTTGGCTCTATCAGAGCCAAAATCACTCCCACTGACATCACTAGTGATGTCAGTGGGCCGGCTTCTGATGGGAGGTGTTCCCGTGGGAACGCCCCCATCAGGGAGGCACGCCCCCGGCATGCCCACCAAAGGGGGCGTGCTGTCAATCAACATCGACAGCACGCCCCCTTTGATCAGACACAACGAGCGAAGGACTTTCCTTCGCTCGTCGCGTCTGGCGCATGCGCACGACGGAGCTCCCTCCGTCGTGCGCATGCTCAGTGCAGACCATCGACCCACTTGCGAGTGGACAGCCGCTTGCGAGTGGGTCTGAATCAGGGCCTAAGTTATATGTGACCAGTGGGATAGTTAGGTGAGGACACATCTGTATCTCCCTTACTAACCATCCGTGAAAGCATTAATCACCCTTATGCTTCCTACTGTACATCTCCAACACTAGTTTCCTTCATTACTTACTCATGCTACCACCTTTCTTGTCTCCCTGCACCTGCAAAATGTTCTTCTCCCTGTACTCTCCTCATTACACAGCCTGTACAAGCTGAAACATTTCTCACACCCACATTTCACATATCCTTAGCCTCTTTCATGTCCATCACTTCCTTCTATAAAGCTGTGGACATCTCCCTAAACCATGGGTCATGCAATTCTTACTAACTTCACATGCTTTAACTATATAAATCCATGTCTTTTCTTTGTCCACACACCTCAGACTGCTGGTTAACAAGGTGATGGAGCAAGCTTTCTAAGGTCCCCTGGCTCTCTCCTTTGGGGGTCTCTTTGACCAATGTTTCTTGCCCTGGAGCTGAAAAGATGGGGGAGTAGGCTTCCTACTTTGCCCTAGATCTCCCTCTCTGTCTTTAAGTGACATATCCATCTTTTCACTTCACATCACAAATATGTATTGCCACAGAGTCTCCAAATTATTTGATACCTTTTTATATTTGCTCTCTCATTTCAATGTACATACCTATATACCCTCTCTCATTATTGAAAAATTAAACATTTCACCGCTGGTGGGTTGTGGGATTCTCATAAAAACCACTTGTGATGTTTTCTGCATTTATGGTGGTCACTTTGATGTTGTCTACATTATATGATGGTCACTGTAATGTTCTATATATTCTATTGTGGTCACAGTGATGTTATCTGCATTATACGGTGGTTTAATAGGTAGAGGGTGACTACTGTCTACTAGGGAGGGTGCTGTGCTGTCTTTGCTCTAGGTGAAAGAATGCCTTGCTTCACCCTTGTCTGAAGCATATTCTTAGATTTCCTAAGTCTGTTTGTAGTCCAATGTCAGAGTAGATATATAGGGATCATTGGATCCTTCACCAGAAGCCTACACAGGCACATGTGTGGCATGATGAGGGTAAGCTGTGTCCAAACCCTGCAATATTGTATCTTAACTGGGATGTGCATTTATCAGAGCCACTATCCAGACAAAAGAATTCTGGCAAATAGCCATGCAAATTCAACAGGGGCCTGAGGGCCTGATTCAGAGCCGGACGCTATTTGTGCTCGCTCGTTCAGAAAAAGGGGCTGGATATTTAAATAGAGCGCTCGCTCTTTGCGGTCTGTTGACGCCTCTATGTCTGAGCGAGCGAATGAAATATGCGCTCGCTATTTTGTAAAAATGCCCCCTGGCCGTTCGCATCATACGTCATCTCTGCTATTTATTAGATTAATCGAGTACATCGAAAGGTGTCTGAACTGCTCGCAGTGCTTGTGGTAGGATTTTCCTACCGCAATCATGCGAACAGTTCAGGCTAAGAGACAACCAAGTGACATGGCGGATGACACTGCTTTGTTAATTATGCGCTCCCATTAAACGCCCGTTTTGACCGTTTGGCACGCCTGCGTTCGGATCTCCACTCCCCGTTTTCAAGCACCTTCCCCTGTTACCACCCACAAATCCCTCATCTTGTCACTCAAATTAGCAGGCACTCGCAATTTTGCGGACACACGATTTCCGACCGCAATGACAGGTTGGCGCATGCGCATTACGACTCATATGCATGCGCAGATGTGCGAACATTGCTTGGAGCGAACGAGCGGCCGCTTACGAGCGGCTCTGAATCAGGCCCAGAGTACCTCCAATGATAAATAGGCCCATGAGACACAAACTAAGCACTAAACAATTGAACAAATGTGTAATTTGAACAAACTATTCATAAGCAAAATGATGCAGATACCAGAGTATCACACCTCAGTTGACCTACATACAACAATCCTATCTTCTTCAGAGAGATTTTTGCACTGCAACAAAGAAATGTGGATAGTGATACATATCTTCTTATACAGCACGCACTTATACATGCCATGCTTGCCTACTCTCCAAGAATGGAGGAGGCTCTCAAAAATCAGGTTACCCAGAAAAGAGGGCAAGTCTCCTGCCCACTCACCCTCCCTCACCCATTCACACCCTCCATGGCTGTCCTAATACAGAGCACAAGTGGGCGGTATGGAAGAGCTGATGATGCAATTTGTGCTGAATTGCAACATTGTAGCCCCGCGCCAGCTATATAAGGTCTGTTTTCTCGGTACTGTATAGCGGGGCGAGGCACGATGATGCAATCATGTCACCACGCCCCCTCTGTGTCAACCTGGTTGCCCACTCCCAGAGGAGCTGGCAGCAAAGTTGGTAGGTATGATACATGCTTTGACAAAACAACCAGTTGTCCTACATTAATCTGGGAATAAAAAAATGTTTTTTTTTTTCATTCCAGCCACTAGTCCCGGCTATTTGTTATTTTCATTCACTGCAGGGTTAAAACTCATCGTCAGTCACATAGGATTGCTGTTTTTGCCACCAAGTTTTAGCAAACTAACCCTGCAATGAGTGCGGATTAGCAGTCAGGTGTTATTATATTATTACCATTTTGTAATTGCTATTTATCATTATACATTTATGTAGCCACAGTGGCTGATACAAAAGTACATATCTTTGGGTAGCAGTTGTGACTAGAAACACCAGGAATAAGAGATTATATAAATCGCTTGTGGCTATTGCATGACACTCAATGGGGAGACATTACATTGTGTGGTTGCCCTGGTCACAATACTCTCTCGCATTAATATTCAACCCAGGCAATCATTCTATGTCACTCTCAGCATAAATTTGATAATCAAAAGATATTCATATTTTCTTGACAAGCTTTATTACCTCTTTAACATTGGTTGATGTGCATGATACCAAACAGTGTGTTTGTAAATATTAAAATTGTATATTAAAAACCTATTAAACATTCTAGCCATTATATGCCGGCCCTTTAATACTGTAACACAGCCAGAAGAGTAAAGATGAAATATCATGTAAATTTGAAAAACAGATCATAGCAGGATTTAGTGAGTAATTTTACAGAACAAAGGCTGTATGTAGAATAGCATATTCCTACATGTAGAATAAAAAATGTTCTTATATCATGGCAGCAGGAAGTGCTCCATTTGAATAAACACATACAGTGTAATCAATCAAGCACAGCTTATCATAACACTGCAGATTTCCTAAAGGTCTTTCTATTTTGGGCTCCGTGTTCTGCAGTCATATTGCAGAATGTCCAAGCATATTGTACACTGGTGTATACAGTATATACATTTCTATCATACAGCTTGAGAGGCACTAGGTGAAAAGTGCTGCCACTCAACTAGACCATGTGTTAAAGGGAATCTGATGCTATCCTTTCATCAGCAAAGAATAGAAAAGTGTTACCTGCTTTCCCCTAGGACATGTCAGCTAGAGAAAATGAAAGTGATACTGTACAGCGAGTGATGCTGCGTGATACAAGGGAAGATTGCAAATATGGCCACAAAAATCAGGTCAAATTCAGGCAGGGTGTAATGTTTCGACTGCATGGGTTAATGATTTTCCAGTTAGATGGTCATGAGTCAGGTATACTGTAGTATTATACATAGATGGTGTGGATACTTGTATAAACTACTGCAAAATATACCTTTATGTTTGACGAATAGATTGCTAATGACAAAGCTCGTTTATTTGACTACAATGTCCATTTAAGGAATACCTCATCCAAGCCGAGAATGTTAAAGGTAAAAATAAAAGGTAAAAATATACTTCACACACATTGAGTTCACTACCACTTGCCTGCTTCATCCCTCACTCCCCCATGACGAACCGAGATGCGGTCATAACATATATTTAGAGATGTACAGTAATCACCACCCATGCACCTCACACCTCACTGGCCCCCTTCCAAGAGAGGAGATCCCCCACCTGCTTCATGTTACTGGGAAACACAAATGTAATGCAGCTCAGCCATAACAGCTGTGCAGTCTACCAAACATCATAATGCTGTAATATACGGTAAGATTGCAATGTTTAACTTCTTGTTAAACTCAACTCTCTGGTTATAAGGAACAACATAATAGATATTAGAAGTCATCCCCTAGATCCATGCTCTGTAGAAGAACACTCCTGGGCTGATTTTATGTTGGGTGCAAACGTTGCCCGGGTGCTGGATTTAAAGCATAGTTAACATTGTTCCACTGCAGGAGGAGCAAATGCAATCATTATTTTGCATGCATACTGCCTAATCTAATATTCTGCACACTCAAACTGGGGCACCCTATTTTTTACAATGTATTGTAGGGTTGGGCTTGTTTGCACCCCTCTCACAGATCTAAGGAACCTATTTATTAAACTATTTTCCCATACAAATCAATATTAGTTTCTGAAAATTGTAAGTAGCTTGCCTGTTTAAGGAGACCTGAATGTACAGCAGATTTCAGAGGGGTGTGGTTCAAAAGGTCGACAGTATATAGTTCGACATTCAGAAGGTCGACTGTTTCTGAATGTCAACAGTAAAAAGGTCAACGTAGTCATTAGGTTAACAATCATTCTGTCGACATGTATTTAGGTCGGCAGGGTTAAATGGTTGACACAGTCAAAAGGTCGACATTTAACATGCCAACACTAAAATGTCAATACATGGTTTATTTATTATTTTAACTAACCCTAAACCTAATCCTAATACAAAGCCTAACCCTAACCAGATATGAGAATGTCGATATGGAAATAATATCATCAGACAACATACTGACAATCACCATATTGACACTGTTGAAATGTTGACATGGTAATAATGTTGACATTATAATCCTAGATATTCCTAGTCCTAACACTAATGATACTGTCAACATTTTTGCTGTGTCAACACTTCATATCTCAACATTCTATCCATGTTGATATTATCCAGATGTCAACATGATAGATATCAGAATTCTAACCATGTTGACATCATAACTGTTAACATTATGAAGGTTGACATAGTGACCATCGACTTCCTGACTGCATACACAGAGCAGCACATTGAATGGATATAAATAAATCATGATATGAAACAAAAGTTTAAGATCTAACTGTCCAAATGTCTTATAATCGTAAGCCACATACACACTTAACGATATGCTCCATGAGCGATATCGTTAAGTGTTTTCTCTGCACTGCCGGGCTCAATGTCATTAACAACATTGAGCATACGCACTGAATGATATCGTAAATGATATAATTCTGTGACAGCACCCTCCCTCATCCCCGTGCTTGCTGAACCTGACAATATCGCCAGGTTATCCTACAAGTATGGGTGGTGAAAGACATCGTTAATGATCCGCAGGACCACGCATCGTTAACAATGTCTTACATACACACTGGACGTAATTGAACGAGATGAACGATAACGATATCATTATCATTCAAATTATCCAATTTATCATCTGGTGTGTATGCGGTTTAAGAGGGGTGAAGAATAAGAATTGTAAATTAACAGATTAATAATTGTAGATAGTGGAGGAGAATGTGTCTGTGTGGCTTTCCTAATGCAGTAACAGTAGCCCAGCGGGACAGTGACTAAAGCACACACATCCACCTTGGTGAAGGCTTCTGGCTACTGAGGTGTTTCTCTTGGTTGCTCAAGTGGCTCCCAGTATTTGTACAGTATTTGTGTTGTGATGTGACTTCATGACATCAAGTAGTGCCTTACATCCGTTCCCTTGAGCAGAGCACCAGGAGGTGAAGTTGCTCAGGCAAACCTCTGAACTGTTCAGCCTCTGACTACCAACCTGGGGCAGAATGAGACTTTTTAGTTACATGAGGTGTTTTAACAATTAATGTAGATTCCTTCACTTTCTATTCCTTACTCCCATTACTTCTTAAGCTTGCCACACATCTAAAGATTATCTGTCCAACCAGCCAACTAGTTGATTGGTTGGAATGAAAATCTGGTAAGGAATACAATGAGCAATTTGCTCCCAAACTCTGGGAAATGGACCAAAACTGTTGTTTGAACAAATAGTTTAGCTCAAACATTTAACAAACTTGTCTGAACGACCATTTTCATCTGTTTTCTGGCATTTAGGAGCAAATTGCTGATCATAATTTACTCCCATACGTTACCAGATTTTCATTCCAACCAATCAACAAGTTGGCTGGTTGGATGTAAGTTGGTCTAGTGTGTGGCCAGCTTAAGTCTTTAATTGTATACAACAAATCTAATTAAAACAACATAAAAGTGTACTTTATTACTTGTATTAAAATGCACAGATCATCCTGCAGGGGATTCAAACTTCAAACCACATGTGTCATAGTCAGACAATAAACATTAAAGCTATCTTTAATTATGTAATATTTGCTTGCACTCAGGTAATGATAAAGCCTCCATCTCTTATCCTCACACTCTGGGCCTGATTCAGAGCCGGACGCTCTTTGAGAGCGCTTGCTCTGAATCAGGGCGTCCCTGTTTATTTTTAAAGACGGCCTCCTGGCTGCTCACTAAGCTGTGGGTGACCACCCACAGCTTTAGCGAGCGGCCAGGTGATGGTCGCGATGGTCATGACCATCGCAACCATTGGGGCTTGTGATGAGACCCTTGTGGTAGGGCCTGGTTCCGGCAAGCCCCAGTGACCTTTCGGCTCTAATAGGGCAAGAAGATCACCCACTGACATAATTCATGATGTCAGTGGGGCCATCCCTAAATGGCAGGTGTTCCTCCTGCCCACCTCTAAAATGGGCAAGCTGTTAATCACAATCGACAGCTTCCCCACTTTGGTGCAAGACCCGTAGCGATGGAGCGCCCATCACTGGCCGGGTCTCGAGCATGCACATGCCGGACCCGGCTCCGGCATGCACATGCACAGTGGGGGCAATCGACCCACTTCCGAGCGCTGTTTGCTTGTGAGCGGATCTGAATCAGGCCCTCTGTCCCATGTTCACTATCTACCCCTCTGTGTCAATCATGTCTGTCTGTGCCTACTCTTTAGCATATAAGCTCACAAGCAGGACCCATGGGGGATGTGCTATTCCTTCCCTTACTATTGCCATTGGCACCCAACTCTTGACTTCTTCCACTACACTGCTTATTTGAGGGTTATGACTGCTGTTGCAGCAATGTTTATATACCATGTACTTATTCTGCAATGTCTTGTACTGTAAGTCACTTTCTCTTGTTCTGCTCAATTGTTTATGAACTGTTTCCAGACCTTTCAATTGTTGAATTATGAAACTTAACATATCTCCAAGCTAATGAATTTTGGATAATAATAATAATAATAATAATAATAATAATAATAATAATAATAATAATAATAATAATAATAACCTTCACTTACTTAATCCCACTTTATTAAAATGCACAAAACTTCAAGCAAAAAATGTGAACACCAAACCTTCTATATCATATTCAGGCATCTAGCAATTGATTAGTAATAGTGTATTACGTGTACACCTAGTCAATATTAAATTTAATTTAAATCCCCCATATATTTAAAATACTTATTGCATAGTCATCCCTCAGAGTACTCAAACTCGCAACCTCAAGTATAGTAGTCAGAAACTTTACACATTAGCTATTTGCTCTTGTGTAGTAGGCCTTGTAATTCTAACTATGGGCCTGATTCAGTAATAGATCGCTATTGCGATCGCAATAGCGATTATGCACGCAGTCTCACTGCAAAGATATGCTAATGATTGCAATTGCAATGCCATACGCAGACTAACATAAGGACACCCCCCTTACCTTACACAAATCTGTAAATACTTAGCAATACTGCAAACCATCTGTAACATCAAGTACAATTGCAGCCTCAAGCACACATGCACAAGGTCTGACCTTAACTCAGGAATTGGTAACCTCATCGCACACAGTGAAAGCCCAAACTGTGTATGGCATCGCAGTGGCTAATTTATGTACGACTCTGCAACAGCGTTCAAACGCACTACAACACCTGTGTTTCAACAACCCCCCCCATCACCACCCTCAAACGGTACTTCCTGTCAATCACTCTGCAATGGGTCTGCGTAGTGACTGCGATCGCAGTCCAGATCGCAGTGGAGTCTTCAGGTATGCGCACTGCAATGCATATGCATGCGCAGAATGCAACAATCGGCCGATTGCATGCATTATCGCAGTTGCACTGATGAATGTTGATAGTGGGTCAATGGTATGCAATCGGGAAGCTGGCGGACCTAATCCCGGCAGCCAGCTTCCCAACTGCTTTGTCCCAGTGAGGGTTAAATGACAGACATTTACATTTAGACACCTGTCATTTTACCAATGCCGGGAGACCGGCGCCTGGCATCCCAATCGAAGGGACACCGGGCACCGAGCGCGTACAGCCTGGGGGAGGAGGGTTAGGTTTAGGGCTCCCGGAGGGGACTTAGGGTTAGGCACCCCCTGAGAGGTTAGGGTTAGGCTAGGGGGAGAGAGAGTAAGGGTTAGGCACCCCTGGGGGGACTTAGGGTTAGGCACCCCCCTGGGGGACTTAGGTTAATGTGGCGGGGAAGGGGGGGTTAGGTTTAGGCACTTAGAGGAGGGATTAGGGTTTGGCACTGGGGGGAAGGTTAGGGTTAGGCACCCCTAAGGGAGTGTTAGAGTTAGGGGAGGGAATTAGGTTAGTCTATACTTACCTTAGGGTCGATCGTGATTATCACCAATGTTGGGCAGCCGCTGTCATAAATCATACTGATTCCGGGTCAATCAATCACAAATTATATGTTATTTTAATAATATTGCCATCAATAATAGCCAAGGATAAATATGAGCCCTCAAAAGGGTCGCCACATTTTTAGGTTAAGGATAAGATATACTGTAATTTCATTTTGGTGCCAATATATATTTATATAATAATATTTATTTAAATTGTGCCACCTGTCCCCCCTTATATAACATATTTGTTGAAGTTGTGATCACCCACCTCTTACCTTGTTTCTCTGCTGTTCTGTCCCATTCATTTATTCTGTGCAGTTCCACAACAGAGTGAAGATGTTCTTCTGCTGACAGCAGAACAGTCCCCAGTGAATGAAGGAACAATTCCAGGCCCAGCAGTCAGTGAGGGAGGTCATTTCTGGTCCCACAGCCAGCGCTAGGGAGGGAGACCACAGAGTGCAACCAGAGACAAGTCACAAGGTGCAGAGAGAAGAATCACCTCTACAGAATCCCCGACCCCAACTATTTTAGTTACTGAGTGATGTGGCTTGAGCAGCCACTTAAAGCACAGCAAAGTGGACTGCCGTGTAAAGGTGGTACAGGCCTGGGTTTGGCATCCCCACTTGCCAAAACCTAGTTACACCACTGCCCTGTGACCCATTACATTGACTTGCACCTCTCAAATGTTGGGGGGTTGGGAAACTCACCCCATTGCCACCCCCCCTCATTCCAGCACCTCTAGCCCTAAATAAAGTTCAGTCCACTCTGATACTGGAGTAATTAGGATCACTTAAACCCCAGTTAAAAGTTGACTTCTCCTAGCATCATACATTATGGTTGTACTTGAATACATGATGTAAAGAATATTATCCAATAATATAGCAAATAATATAAAAGTGCAGTGAAATTCACTTAGACACTGGAGTAATTGGGATTATTAAACCCATATATATATATATATATATATATATATATTCTAGTATCATAAGTTGTCATAAAACTTCAGTGTGTTAGCTGCATATGGGTACATATCCGGATGTTATAGGTAATTATGTATCCACAAGTACTTGTGACTCTAGAGTAATATCCAGTATGCACTGGTCTTATAACCAGAAATTAAGATACATTTATGGCAAAACCACCACTTAGTAAATGTAACCCCTGGTAGGTAGAATTATCAGTTACACAGATTGGATTAGATCTACAGTATTTCTTCTTCACCATTGAAATCCCAATTAATTTCACTGTAATAGTTGCCTTAGATCAAAGGGAGTGAGACATTACATAACAAATATTCATTAAGCTCATCTGCAATGCCAGAGCAGACTGAATGACTCAGCATCCAAGCATCATATACTGTAGCTTCCTGTAGACATGTTTAGGTAGTGGTTAGGTTATAGAAGCTTTATATTGATTAGCTTTGCATTGCGGTCAGTCTAAGAAAAGGTAAAACTTCAATTCTAAGGAACCAGTCACATACCGTAGTTTGTCATTTGTAGAAAGGAAATCTATTTAAGATTAGACCCTGTAGTGGCCAGAACATAGGTACAAGTATATGTTCAAGCCTTCCCATTAGCCTGCTGCCAGTAATCCATCAGAGAGCGTTCATGAAGGATTGAGGCAAAATGTCTAATGGAAGCAGAATTAAAGACCTTTAGCTGAGGACCACTTTGTCTAGACTTGTTTAGCAATTGATCTAGAATTAACTTAAAATTACCACCCAGAACCAAGTGGCTTCTTGCATGTAGATCCATTTGTTTAAACAAAAAGGAAAGAAAAGGAAGCCCATATACTCTATTTTGCAGAACAAGAAACAAGGAAAGAAGATAAATCTGAAGGGTGCCAAGACATCCCCCAACTACTGCATGAGGAATCTTGTTGAAGTGAAAATACAGTAGCTATGGATAGGGTACATGTGAGGTAACTACAAAGGCTAGTCAAAATCCAACATGTTTAAATAATAAGTTGAAAAAGTTGAACAGCCAACAAGAAACACCCTAGTGGTGCTAAAGAGCAACCAATAAAAACAAAAAAAGCTGAAGACAGCAGCTAAAAAAAAAGAAAAGCAGCAACAAGAAATAATACCGAGCCTGTCACCAAATTTATAATCAATTATATGCAGATTTAAAAATACAAAAAAAAAATTATATATATATATATATATATGAGCAACCTAGGTTAACCTATTAAAAAATATATATTTATTCTGTATATGAAAGAAAATAAAATGTCACTTATAAAGGCTTAGTATTCATAATCACATGTACATGACATAACAATATGGTAATAGTTATGAGTATTGTGACATATAAAATCAATTTTGTGAATAAGATACTTGAAAAATGTCAAAGTCTCAGTAATCTTGCACCTGCATATAAAATAGAAGCAGTGTGAACAGGTAATCTGGGTTGATGCAACCCAGGTCCTGTTCTTCGCATAGGAAGAGCTGGAGCTTGTATATGATATCATCTCTACAAGTGATGGTGGTGATGTCATCGACCCAGCAATTAGCTGTATCGGGCCACCAGTTTGAAAGGAATCTCAGTCGGGTCACATTCGGGATGGACCCATGTACAAAATCCCTGTTGCGACCCCTCACTGCAATGTGAAAGGGGTATAAGCTAACACAGTCCAACTGGCTATCAGATCAACCAGCTGATCTAGTGTCAATCACTCTGCCTACAAGATCCAGCACCTCTTTAAAGGTTATGCTCCAACCCATTTCTATCCTAATTGGCTGGATTGAGTCTGAAAACTCCTTTTTTCCCTATTTAAACCTGATTAGCCCAGGTGATCTGCTTGGATCATCTGACTGCAGCCCTCTCCTACACTCTGCTAACAGCTGTGAAAGCTGAATACCTTCCAAAGGCATATGGTAAGTCACAAAAAAATATTTATAAAATAAGTGCAAGTTTGTTAATAAAAATAGATCTTGACATTATTACTAAAAAAGTAGATAAAGTCAAAATATGAAACAATATTTCATATGTTTATCTGAATTTATATTCCATTCTATGAAATTAACACAATAAGGGGGCATGGACACATGAAAGCCGATGGTTTCCTGCTGCACACGCATCCAAGTCGCACTGCACATGCATTCCGATAGTTACTGCACAGAGATATAGATCGAAATTGCATGAAGGTACATGCAATTTTTATGGGTGTTTCAGGGTGGTAACTGGGGTGGTGGCTACCAGAGCGGGAATGTTAATGTCAGCTTCTGCATCTAAAGATGCAGTTGTACTGACAATGGCAGCCATGCAATGTAGGATGGTGTGGAAAATGGCGTGCTGATAGTGCGACTTTGTATGCACATTGGCAAATTTGCACCATAGCTATGGGCATCTCAATAGGATGCCCATCGGCTGTGACAGAATAAAGACGCATTAACTACTGTAATAGCATCAACCACTGAACAAGTTATAAGCTAGTAGTATATGTATCTGTATACACAAATTTCTACTTTTGTGAAAAGATATTTAGTGTAATTGATTTCACAGATATGCCAATCATGATCAAAAAATTATCATGATTAGCAGATCGGCGAAATCTAACATGTAGAATTTCATCAATCCTGCGATGGATTGCTGAACATTGATGGCCGCCGGTCGGCATTTCTGACCAGCGGATCAGTGTTTCCGATTCCATCGTTACATCGCGACGATGTATGGGGGCCTTTACTTGTACACAAATATGATATCATGATGAAGTTATACAGTAAATTATTTTATATAACATTATTTAATTGTTAATTCACTCAGTCCATAGGCAAAAATATCTAAAATTAAATCCTCAATAAATTGCAATTGAATAAAGGATTTTAACTTTAAAAAACATTATTTATTTTTTAAATATTTCACCCAAGACTAACCATAGGCCTAGATGGTGACCATGGTAAATATATAAGGGTTTATACCCTTACCATACAATAAGAGTACAGTTCCCTGGCCCTAAATCAACATACTTCCTAGTTCCCCAAGGGAACCTACAGGAGAGTTTAACCTGATAATTTAGTGTGATCTGCCAGTCAGTCATCAAGCTCCTCAGTGGTCACACTCTGGCAGAGGTAGGGGGGTGTAGGGTCTTACTTCACTGTTCAAAATATTTATAAAACTTTAAATAACCCTAATTTCTAAAGTAATCTATTAACCAAGTAAATAATTATTAATTAATTAATTTATTTATTTATTTCCTCTACTATTTCCTGCCTACTGTCACTGGCTAGAGCATGCAAATTACAGTGAGAAAACAAATTTAGCTGCATTCTTAAAGTATAAATCAAAAATATAAAAATACATATTTGATTACGTAATATAGATAATATAAAATGAAAATTCATTGTTCTGAACTGTGTTTAGTTTGCAAAGTCTCATTTTTGTACAAACACTGACAGATATCCATTCAACTGCCTTGGGCAACCTCACAGAGCACTGCTTACAATTATAATTCTCCAATTTAAGAAGGAGAATATAGCAGTAACAGGCAACTGGAGGGAGTGGGGGAGTCTTCTGTAAAGGCAGCTCTACCCTGTTTTATAGTCTCTAGCAGAAGAGGTTCCCAAACTCTATCATTAAAGTCCAGGTATTAAGGATAACCATGATAGATCACAGATCAATTAAATAGTACTTCAGTCAATTTGATTTAATCATCTGGGCTTAATCATGGATATCCTTAATACCTGGACTGTAATGGCAGAGATTGGGAACCTCTGGTTTATAGAGAAGGTAATCAATAGGGAAATAATCAAATACATAATTTTTCACCTTTTATGCTAGTATAAAAAGTTTACTTATGCTTCCTAAGCAGCCATATTATTCATAATGCTGACTAGGCTGTAGCATAGGACACACTCACAGAGAAGTTGCAAGGCACACTCATAGTCTACTGAGGTTTGTTTTCAGACAATGTGGGGAAGACAACGGACCAATAGCACACTAGCATCATGGTTGTTACTCCTACATGAGAGGACATGTGACCGCTGGCATTGCAGCTGCTGTCACTGCCCCTACCTGGAGGAATTCTCTCTACTCCAGACCTCAGCACACACAGGAACAGAAGATTCTGCAGGACTTGCGGGAATTCCGACCACCCACTAGAGAATTACCACCAAGTGCAGAGCAAGTTTACCAGAGCATAGGGGTTGAGCCAACTGAATTGAAGATCCAGAGTGCATACACCAGTACAAATGCTGCAGCCTACAAGTAAGTGCACAGTGTGGGACGCCACCACGTCACACACACAAGGACATCCAAAACCCTGATGACTACTTTCATGGTGGAGTAGACATATGGTATGCACACCATACAGGAAGAGGCGCCCCTACAGCAAATGTCATCTTACACGTCCCTTTCCCAGGCATTATCAGCAGACATGCCACAGGGAGATATCACCACTAATTTGAATATGGACAGTGCAACACCCTAAAAGAGCCAACTTTTCTTCTCAAACAACCTTTCAGTCTACACTGGACATTATTGATAATTTAATGTACATTTATTTGGGATTGTCTGGAGCACTATGGGGTATATTCAAGTGGGTACAAGGTTCAGCAAGGAAAAAACTTTGCGCATCTCTCACCCAAGTTTGGATTACCGTGGGTATGCGCTCTCCCGATACCCATGGTATCCAATTTAAAAAAAGTGGTTGAGGGGTCTTCAGCTCTGAAAACCCCATGCCGCGTATAAATTAAAAAAAAAAATCTGCACTTATCTGCCCAGGGGTTGTCTTCATGGCTCTCATTGGCCTCCCCTCTATCTTCTCACTGTAGAGGGGGCTGCTGGAAGTCACAGGGGCTGCTAGGAGGCTGGTGGGAGGGGCAAGGGTTGCTGGAAGATGTAGTTCTCCCAGCGCCCATTCTGGGGGGGCACATAGACACTGGGAGGGCACACACATTGGGGGTCACACACACACAACACTCATACACACTTACTCATACACACTTACAAACACTAACAAAACCCGTACCTAATTGACTAGCAAAAATTTCGCACCTGCAGGCAAATCCCAGCAGGTGCAGGATTTTTGCTATTCTCGCACCCAATTGAATATGCCCTTAAGTGTCCATTTTTAGCAATCTCACTCTATGCTGAAAATCTCACTGTATACTGAATCAAGTCACTCCATGATTGCCTATGATACCATACACTTTAATACAGTCCTGTTACTAAGAGATCTATTTAATAAAGTAAATAATGTTTTCATGCCAAATACTTACCCCCTGTAAAGTATAACACATTTGTAATTTGTAAATGTATAAACACAGATAATGGAAATTTGACTTGAAAATCTACTTCATTTCCTATTTGTGTAATATACAGTATCAGAAAAGATTAAATATTTGCAAGTGTACTGTATATAGATGAATCTGTGTCAGTATAGTCTCTCTTAATTATTTAGCACAAAGTTAGAATAATAGCAGCTCTTTAATTGCAAGAACAGTAAATGCGACCATTGATAAAAAATAATTCTATTTTCTTTCTTTCAAACTTGCTGAATGTGCAAATTGTGGCTTAATAAATATTGTGTGTTGGTTTATTGTTTGCCCTTGGAGTTTGGAACAAGAGAGGCTAAAGGTCAATGCAATTAGAATGACACATGTGTTACTAAATTACCATCACTAACCCATTATCATGTCCTAATACAAAGGTGAATTGTCCAATTGTCTGTAGAACATAAAATATACTTCTGACATTTTGGCCTAAGGAATTATGAAGTGTAGAGGTTTTCTATTCCCTCTAATGAGAGCATTTTTGTGTTTCACCCCAAACCTGCCCTTCTTGCAGTTTTATATCTCTGTAATTAAAAGTAGCTGCAACAAACATATTTGCATAATCAATTCTCATCGATGTACATTCTTCTAGTTGACTTGTATTTTGCAGTTTCATTCTCTTTACCAGTTATACATTACAATAATGTATCAAAAATCAAAATACAGTATGAAGATGTATAATATTACAAGTGATAATTAGATAGCTAAAAGTGAAGCAATTACTTTAAAGTTCCATGTGATCGCCTCTATTAATTCATGTCAGCCTTTTGTTCACTAGATACTGATGATATTCTGAACAAAGGACAATACTATGACAAATTAGCAAACGTAATCTGTTACCAAGTTTACATTACATTCAGAGGCATATTAAGAGAAGGAGACTGCACATAGACCCCCTCCTCTCTCCAGCAGCCGGCATATTAAGCGAAGGAGACTGCACACAGACCCCCTCCTCTCTCCAGCAGCCGGCATATTAAGCGAAGGAGACTGCACATAGACCCCCTCCTCTCTCCAGCAGCCGGCATATTAAGAGAAGGAGACTGCACACAGACCCCCTCCTCTCTCTAGCAGCGGCAGTGCACTGAGCACAGCAGTAGATGCTGGGCACTAGTCTGTGCCCAGAGTATACTGTGCATGTTCAAAAGCTTGGAAAATGCAAGTGCTGGCCATTTACCAAGTGATTTGTACAGCACTGCTACCACCAACGCTGGACTTTGGAGAGGTAGATATTAAAAATATGGGTGTAAGGTATGTGTGCACCACGCATCCTGCACCCATTATAGATATGCCCTTGATTTTATTAAATTTTTGCATGAATATTAAACAATACAGGGAGAATTCAATTATCTGCGATAAAGCGATAACTTTTCACATGTTAAGTTATCACACACATAACATGCTATTTTCCCTTATCGCATCTATGGTCACTCTGGGTTTTCACACAATTCAATTCCATGCGATGCGGCATTCACAAGATAATTCTTGCTGCTTTTACCCACGATAAGTATTTGTGAAAATGGTTAAAGCTGCAGGTACCCCAAAGAGGCAAAGTGATATAGGATAACAGTACGAAAGTGTATTAATGGCCCTAATAAAAGTATTTGAGGTTCTTAAATTGTGTCAATTCACTCATACAGCACTCCCATATACCTGTCCCATTCATATAGCACTCCCATATACCTGTCACATTCATATAGCACCCCCATATACCTGTCCCGTTCATAAAACAGCCCCATATACCTGTCCCATTCATATAGCAAATCCATATACCTGTCCCATTCATATAGCACTCCCCTATACCTGTCCCATTCATATAACAGCCCCATATACCTGTCCCATTCATATAGCAGCCCCATATACCTGTCCCATTAATATAGCACCTCCATATACCTGTCCAACTCATATAGCACCCCAAATACATGTCCCACTTATATAGCACCCCCATATACCTGTCTCACTCATATAGCACCCCCATATACCTGTCTCATTCATATAGCACCCCATATACCAGTCCAACTCATACAGCACCCCCAAATAAATGTCTCACTTATATAGCACCCCCATATAACTATCCCACTTATATAGCACCCCCATATACCTGTCCAACTCATATAGCACCCCCAAATACAAGTCCCACTTATATAGCACCCCAATTTAGCTGACCCATTCATATAGCACCTCCATATACTTGTCCCACATCAATAAACCCATTTTCCTGCACTTTATCACCCCATAATGACATGCCAGAATTGGCCAAATTAAGCTAAAAAAAAATAATTTTTTACCTGCAGTAATTAATCAGTAATGAGGGTGTATCAATGGTTTGAACCAAGTCCTGACATTTTTACCTTACAATAGGTATTTTCACCTAATCAGGAGGTGGTGATAACTAATTTGCAAAAAAATGCTGTACAGAATTCACACCCATGAATGGCTACAGGAAATGAGACACTGGTGTCATTGTTACATGCATACGGGATTATAGTCGCTGGCTGAGACACTCCCCAAAAGTGGTCACAACACTTATCTTCTATAATTCATGGGACTAAACTGGCTTTATTTGGGGAAGACACTCTGATGTTAATATTAGAAAAGTCTGCAGTTGAGTCATCCCCCCCCATTGCCACCCACAATTGGACCCTGCCTTTCATGCCTTTTGCAAATAAATCCTCACTGTAATCAAAACAGAAAATTTTATTTTACGAATGTGCAGTGCGACTAAGACGCATGCACAGACCATGATAATAGCTCAATTTTTTTAATATCGGCACTGCATGCTGTATATCTCTAACGATACTGGATCTGAACTTCTATACACACCTTCCTATACCTTCTAATGTCCTGCCTATACCTTCTAAGGATGATGCTAATTTGCGTACGCAGTCATACCATAAATAAAGACTTAGACGTGGAATCTGTGGTTCCAAAGTGTTATTCAGGTAAAAGATCAGACAGTTACACGCAATTGATCTAGACACAATTTAGGCGCAAAAGGAAAATTATACAGACCCAAGTACAGTATACATACGCAAGCGCTTCTGGACCCGCAGATAGGCATCAGCAAGAGACCCCTAGTCATACAGCGTTCAGCATGAAGACTGAGAACCAGCATTCTTGCACACATATTTACACCCCCCCAGAATAAACAGGACAATAGGGAAGTTTATTGCTGATGTCATTGGTTCCCAGGGGAGAAACATCTGTTACAGCACATTTAACAGGCTGGTTCAAATAGACTCTCCCTGCCTCTAACAGCTGGGGATCTTCCTCTTCACGCCCCCTGCAACATTCTAACAGTTGTTCTTGAAATATACATTTTGTTGCTTGTAGGCTCTGCGATCCATAACTTGAGTTTGCATGATGCGACCTCCCCACCGATAATACCGGAATACTGTAAAAAGAGTATGCATTAGTACAAGACCAAACACGACTTGTTTAGCATGTAAAATACCTTAGTTACCAAATAGCTTTATTTCTCAGCATTTAAACTAACTGAACCAACTTAAATCATACACTTTAAAGCTTATTGAACCTTATGTGTGAATATGTAATGTGTGGGTATTCAGGGTTTGATATAAGGACGCTAGTTAACTTTGGGCAGATGCATGCGCATAAAACTAATAAAACAGTGGTTTCATACAAAATCCTATGCATTCGCTAATATGCGACTAGTTAACAGCGCAATTGTGCGTATTAATGTGTGTATGAGAAATGGTGAAAATGCAATCGCATGGTGCTAATAGTATCATCGCCACATGTACTAAAATGTGAGTTTATCTAAAATGGTGGCCATTCGCAAAATGGCGTCTTGTGATGTCATTTTCAAGATGGCGTCTTGTGGCCAGTCGCAAGATGGCATCGTCGTGATTAAATTGTAAACTGAACTTGTCTCAGCCAATTATTCAACTTCGACATCTCTCAGTCAGGCCCTCTGTTATGTGTAGGACTGTAGCAAAGATTTTGGATTGTGCCACCTAGTGGCTAAAATATTGAACTGCACTACATGGCAATGCAGTTTTAATTAAAACATGTTAAAAATTATAGTGTAGACATTTCTTACTTCACAGATTTTTACCATCTCCATAACCTTTGCACACATGTTCTCATTGTTTTCCAGACATATTTCAATCATGCTTTTGGGCATCACCACTCACATAAAAATATGTCTAGTTGATTACGTTATCCTGACATTTTAACATTTGTTACTACGAATAAAAAACATAAAATGCACCCATAAAATGATTCTTTATAACATCTGTGACATTATACATTTATTTCAATTAAACGGATATCCTATTTTACAACCATCATAACAGTCTGCATTAAAGATGTGAATTATATCTTGCAAAGGACATGCCAGATGTGTTATTTGGAGCCATTTACAAGTGTATAGACAGCATAAGCTACTTTTCTGCCTTTGTGGCCAATTTCAAGACATACATCGATATCAGTTGTACAGTGGTTGGATTAGATGTTTTTTTACAAATGTGAGTGTCTCTCCTTTTTCTGCAGTCTTTCCGGGTTATTGTGCGGTGATCACACCCTGCAGATGCTGGATAGTCTCACCCTGCAGATGCAGGGAGAGTAGCAGCTTCCTTGCAATGAGAAGCAGTACTCTGAATTCATGATGGCCACTCCATTATGTACACTACAAGGTGAGCCGGGTAGGATATGGTATGCTGGTTGTCAGAAAACCAACAGGGGCATCTTGACAGTGACAATCCTGACACCTTTAGGTAAATGCACCAATCTTAACTCTTACCCCTATCCTTAACCCTATGCCTTCCTCCCCGATGCCTGAACCTAAACCTAACCTCCCTGCTCCCTAAACCTCCCTCCTTAGTGCCTAACCCTCCCTCTCAATCTAGTACCTACCCTTAACCACTAATCCTAAACCTAACCCTCCCCTAACCCCCAAAACTTACCTTTGGGTTGTCGGCGGTTGGATTTCTGGAGCTGGGATCCTGAATGCTGTTGGGATTCCATTGCCTGTATTTTAACCATCGGTATCCCCTCTGCCGGGTTGCTGACTACGTCCCATTGAGCCAGTTGCACTTCATATTCCCAATATTCTTCCACCAGGCCCTTTTCCTTCTAACCCTCAAGCAAATTACAGACACTCACAAGGAGCAGTCACTGCACAGGAACATTTCTGTAATAATTTCCAGTCATATTTTCTCTATCTGTGTGAGCCATCACTTGTGTTTGCTGTGTCATTATCTAATTTCTGTTTGAAATAAAGTTTTACATACAGTTGGACTAAAATGATTTAATTAATTATTTTGGGATGCCAATTCAGAAAAAAAAATCAATTGCACCATAATAGGTGAGTAAAACCCCCAAATGCTTACCTTGAACTTTCCATATCATAGTATACAGTGTAAACTATATATTTTACATTCTTGTCCCGTATGCATCAGAGAAAGTCATCTAATTCAGATTCCCATAAACTATTTCTCTATTCAATGTTGAAAAAGTCAAAGGTGATTCAAACTTCTATTATTCACTGGACTAAACTGGTTTTATTTGGGGAAGACACTCTGTAGTTAATAAAAAAAGTAAATCCAAAACCTTGGCAGTTCAGTAGTTCCAAATTATAATGTTACTCTTTCTTTGGAAAAATAATTTACCTGGTCACCTGGGACCACCATTACATGTATTTGTGATTCTTTGGTTTCTCACAAAACTTCCTTACATTCTATATACTAATCCCACCACTCAAGTCTCTGACAATGGTTATTTGTCAGTCCCTCCTCAAATTGAGCCAGGTACTAGACAGTGATACCCATTATCCCCCTTATTATTTGGCAGCACTGTTGAATCTTTGGCTGAGATATTGAGGGACTCCTGCATCTATTCTGGTACCTAGGTGGGCTTGGAGATACTGAGTTAGCTCTTTATACAGATGATATTAATTTCTTTGTTCCTGACCTGACCTCCATGGTTCCAAAAAATAATATCATTGTTTTAGTGTTTTTTTCTTTTTACCTAGTTATTTTTACTAATTTTACTAAATTTAATATGCTACATTTGACTGGTGTATCTCTGATGCCTTCACATGTTCTCTGCCAATATAAACTTACCAAACAATTTTTTAAAAATATTTTAACATTAATGTGCTTCCTAATATCAGAGATACGTAAGAGATTAATTAAGATTAGTTTTAAATTATTGTTGACTTGGCCATTTATTTCTTTGTCATTGCTGGGCAGCGTGACTGTTCTCAAGTGCGTCCTTTTTTCCAAGCTGCCATATGCAATCCAAATCTTACCTATTGTTAACAAATACAGTGTAACTAACTGTAACCATATTGAAATTGATAAGAAAAGATGGTCTGAGAGTGTCACACTTACAAGCATTTTTAGATTCTGTATTTTATCATTTCACCTCTTAATACTCAGATTATTTGACAAAGAGATTTACATGAAGAAACCAGAGAGGACTGCCTTATGGCCCTACCCCGATGCTGTATTATTTCATACACCAAAAATGGTTGTTCCTGTTTCTATAGTATCCAATTGAAGATTTAGGAAAACTAAATTATCCTGGCTGGTAATTAATTATACATTTTCATGGAGTCCCCCTGGATACACGTTATTTCATTTTGGGGTCATCTCAAGTATTGACTCTTCTTTCCATTCACATATATTAAATGTTTTTCAATCTACTGAATATTCTCTATTTTTTCAGTTGGGAGCCTTTGGGTTTGTGTGTTTGATTAATGAAATGATTGGTCAGCGCTCTAAGGTAGAGGCATATATAACCATTAGCAGCGTCACACAAAGAGCTATCCCAACCTCAAAACTAAGCAGAAGAAAAGGACGGAGGTGCTCTAGACCTCATACATAGAAACATAGAATTTGACGGCACATAATTTTGTATGGGTAGACAATTGGCCCATCTATAGAAGTCTGCATTTTTTCTTAGTATTTTGGTAACCTCAACCCCATTTGATCCTTAGTTCTTTGTAAGGATATTCTTATGCCTATCACAAACATGTTTAAATTACTCTTATGCCTGTAATCAGAGAATATTCCACTTATCCACTATCCTTTCTGTGAAGTAAATGTTCCTCAAATTTCATTTGAACCTCCCTTCAGATTCAGTGCATGCTCTTGTGTTCTAATACTTCACTTCCTTTGAAGAATGTTTACCTCTGTATCTTTTTAAAACCCTTGATATATTTGAAAGTTTCCAACATGTTCCCCACTTGATTAAACAAATAGAATTTGTGTCCCTCCTTTAGTCACATCATAATGCCCACTGCTCTCAATATATGGAACTGAGGCGCTCATTCAAACCCGATCGCTAGATGCGTTCGCTCGCACCCAACATATTCAAATCTGGCACACACCCAGCAAGGCAGGCAATCACATGGCAAGGCCTAAGCCCGCCCACTATGTCTTGGCATGCGATTGCATTGTGTATGCAGATGCCCACCAGCCTGTCTTAAGATGCCCACTTGCACACGTCATCTCCAGAAAGTGTATGCAACCATCGGTACATCGCGTACCATCGGATGCGGTTGCAGCACTTGAGGTTGACTATACACTGCCACAAGCACTGCGATCACTTCAATGTGAAATACAACCCGGTGATGTGTACAATGGCACTGCATTTTAATTTTGCACACCTCTGAAACAGTTTTAAGACACTCAGGCATGCCTGTATTCGCACCTCCACTACCCTGTTGTTAATAGCCAGGCCCTGACACCACCCACAAATGGCTTCTCCTGTCATTCACTCTGCTGTTCTATCTATGCGCAGCGAGTGAATGCTTCCTGATCTCTCTTACTGGTTCGTGCACGCTCATTGCGATGCATGTGCAGAATGCGAAAATCGGCCAGCTACAAGTGAACGCATCCTAACGAGCGGGTCTGAATCAGGTCCTGAGTACTTAAATTTGTGTATGAGAACACAAGGGTAAAATTGCACAGTCTGTTGATTTGTGGTTTTGATTGACATATGATTATTATTATTATTATTATTATTATTATTATTATTATTATTATTATCATAAAATATTTTTCAAGTTGGGAGGGTGAACAAAAAATATATATTTTTATCTTCAAAGTGAACTTTGCTTTGTTTCCATCATGATTACCTCCAGAACCTACTGTACATTCTGATTACTCTTTTTATTTTCATTTATTTTCCTTTTCGAGCTATATTGTATGTGATATCCTATTGTAAAGGCATTTCCAATTGAAGTTCTTTTGGATTTAATCACCGAACATGAGCAATAATATACTCTGTCACCTGTAATTTTATTGTTCACCTGTCTTATTGTTACTCAGTAAGACAGTTGGCTCATCCTCTTTGTCCTACTTTTATTCAGTCATGTTTAGCCTTTAACCATGCACCCTTGAAGTTTTCTTCTTTTGGCAAATTATTTGACTACTTCATAGAAAAAAATAAAAATTGATTTTAAAATAAAGAACAATTTAAAAACAACAATTTTTTTTTAATGATGGCTTATCACAATTTGTTGATACATTGTATTTTTATTTTCATACAAAATGCTAAAATATAATTTTAAACTACAATCCTCAATCAAATTTATTTTAATTGATGTCCCCACAATTGAAGATTAAAGGAATTTGTAGTAAACCAAAGATCAAGATGTTGTATTTTGTGCAATAAATTGTAAAAATCAGTTTTGACATTTTAATAAAATATGAGCTTTTTTTCATTTGCAATGATGAAATAATATATTTCCAAAATATAATAATATCCTCTATGAATACAGAAAATGTCTTAAGCAGAAATATATGCTATTGAAATAAATATAGACTTTTAGCAAGCACACTGTAGTTTCATTTTGCTTCATTTTCGGTAAATGTTGGGAAAGATACACTTTCGGTTGGGCACTTAAAATTAATTAAATCTAATCTTGAACTGCCAATTTCTAATTTCTTAAATTTTTTATCATTATTGCCATGCATATTTTTCAACTCTCTTTATCCAAATTTAAATTTCCAATTAAAATCCACGACAAATTTTGGGAAAAGACTTTATGCATTTTTGTGAATGATTACAACAGATTTAGTTTTAAAAGAACATACCACAAATGTTATTGACTTATAGTAGAATGGATGGCACTTTGTGTAAGAATAATATCCCACAAAGAGCCAATTATCTATTGCCTTAAGTATCATATATAATCACAAAATGTGTATGTTCCTATATAGGACAATTCTTTATATTAAATTTATGATTTTATCTCATTAATGTCACTTTTTCTAGGTCTTGTCTTTTTGGAATGCCAATGAAACCAGTCATAGCATTGACTGCCATGTAATTATGCCCACTCTGAATAGAAGCAACATTGATTAATTGTATTTGCGGCTGAATGATTCTCATTTGGCAGATGGAAAGGCAACATCTCACAGTGATTAAAGCTGTGTGAAATTGTTAGCATGTGTTTAAGCTTACATGCTACAATATATAATTGTCCAGTAGGAGGTTATCATTGTCAGAGTTTGATGCTTCGTATAATTATCCATTGTTCATTTCTTTGTAACCACTTCAGATTTATTATATATATTACAGATTATTTACATACATGTATTCTTATACTATCATGTCTAATGGAATTTGTTTAACTGTTTTACCACATTGAAATAATGCTGAGCGTAGTTATTAATCTATCCAGACATCACACTTGTTGTTCCCATATATTATCAGATTTTCATTCCAAAAGGCCAACTATAGTATTGTATGGTTAGACAAATAATCTTCAGGTGTGTGGACAGCTTTAGTCAAGGCTGAATGATTTGACAGCTTTTATGGGAGGACCTCAACAACCTTATGTCTCATGTCTCCACCCTCTTTATCTGCCTTGAATTAACTCGCTTATGTTTTCAGTGTCCAAATTGTATTGGTGTGAATGTTAATGCGGGTAACCACTACTCAATTAAACAGAGCAATTGAATGATAATGACATTGCTATTGTTCAATCGTTTGTTAATTGGGCACAAATCTGGCAGCTTAATGTCAAAAACGACCAGCGATGGGCGCTCCCGCTGGTCGTTTTTGACATCTATCATTGCCTAAAAATGCTGATCAATCTGCTGATAATGACAGATTGGCCATGTTTGGGGATGAGGGAGGGTGCCTACACTGAATGACTGATCATTCAGTGTAGGCACAACACAGACTGTGAAATAACTGCACAATTGCAATGTCGTAATCATGCAATCGTTTCACAGGCTGCTAGTGGATGTGCCCATTTACTGTATAATTCTGCAGTACAGTAATTGTACCTACAGTATGTCTTGTACCTTTATTTTTACTCATGCATTTATTATCATGCTATATTTTAATGTTTAACTACTCTTTGTGTCATTTGTACACTTACTATGCAGCACTGTAATGATGATGATGATAATTGTACTTTTTATTTTATACAGATATAGCACAGCAGGAACATGTAGAACTATAATTCCGAAGGTGAGGCTATGGGACAGGTCAGTAGAAACAATGTCTGGGTGGGCAAGGATATGTGACTTGTGAGGAAGGGATTATGGCCCTGATTCAGAGCGGACGCTCTGACAGAGCGCTCGCTCTGAATCAGGGCCGTCCCTGCTCCTTTTTGGAGCGGCCTCCGCTCGCATAGCTGTGGGTGACCACCCACAGCTTATGCAAGCAGCCATAATGATGGTCGCGATGGTCAAGACCATCGCGACCATCGGGCTTGCGACGAGACCCTGCGGTAGGGTCTCACTTCCGCAAGCCCAGGAGTGCTTTTGGCTCTATCAGAGCCAAAAGCACTCCCACTGACATCACTAGTGATGTCAGTGGGGCCGGACCCAGATGGTAGGCGTTCCCATGGGAACGCCTCCGTCTGGGCAGCCACGCCCCCGGCACGCCCACCAAAGGGGGCGTGCTATCAATCACCATTGACAGCACGCCCCCTTTGGTGCGAGACCCTTAATGACGGCTTGGCCGTCGTTATTCGGGTCTCGCGCATGCGCACGACGGAGGAGCCTCCATCGTGCGCATGTGCACTTGGGCACCATCGACCCGCTTGCGAACGCTCAGCGCTTGCGACCGGGTCTGAATCAGGCCCTATGTCCACATAGGGGTATATTTATGAAAGTGCAGGATTGGTTGCTATGGGCAACATCTCCACATCTAAAAATCAGCTAGTAAATATACCCCATACAGTCTGATGGCTCTCATTTTACTGGATGGGCTTATGTCATTTATAATGCATGAGAATTTAATCCTAATGCTACATAAGTGGCTAGTCTTGAAGCTGGGGGTTATAAATTCATTTATATGGTGGTATTTTTCCTTAGATGAGGAGGTGTAGGTGTTGCATTAGTTAGCCATTTTAGAGAAGAGCATTCTGCACTGTGTACTCTTCTGTACTGCCAGGACTCAGTAGCACCAGAGCCATGTGACAGCATGACCTTCAACCCCAATGTGCTACTGCACATGTGTGTCATTTACATGCATCTTCAGCTCAATTTTCCATTGAGGAAGGACGAGCCTTTGAGAGTTTCTACACGGAGACTGCTTTCCAATGTTGTAAAGACCTTGAATACTCCACTGTCACAACATCTCAATGTAAGTGGGTACATACTTCACTGCCACTACTGTTTGTACATGTACAGGTGTGTTTTCCTATACATACACACTACCTGCAGTATGCCCGTATGTTCCAGGCTGGATCTGTATAGAAACTGCTGTATTGTGTATCTTCTGTGTTAACCCTGTGTTATCCTGCAACTCATTCTACCTGGTTGAAAAAAACAATCCCTGGTTAAGTTATTCTTTGTTTTGACTGAACTCCTGTAGGATCTACCATTGCACCTATCCACTTGTAGAAGGGGAGGAATGTATGAGTTTATATAAGGGAGTGACATGTTTAGTCGCTTTCTCTTTGCTTCAGGATTCTGGAAGGCTAAGCACACTATGTTGTTGTTTTCTTAACTTCTGTTTCTTACATTATTAACCCTTTCTTTTCTAAATAAACTTTACTCTCTGTCCTTTTATTATTCTTATTTCTTTCCTTTCACGTGTTTTTTCTATTTTTCTATCCTGTCTAATTTTGTATTTTTCATTATGTCCTGCCAGCAGCTTTCCATTCCCTCCAGTTGGTTATCAAGCTATTTCCCCCTTTCTGCCTCTGCAACTGTCAAACGGTATGTTCACAAGTAGTACTGCAACCTCCCAACCCCCTCAGCCTTCAGTATGGAGTCCCCACCAGTGGCTTGTTCCATCCACTCAGCCACTGCTCGTTGGGTCTCTGTTTGCCCCCCTCCTTTCCTGGTTAGTTCCAACAGGAGGCCAGGGGGCCTGTGATGCAGCCCCTCTCCAGATGAGCTCTGGGTATAGTCAATGAATCCCAATATTTCCAACAGCCATTTTCTTATTCTCAGGGCTCATTAATCTTTCCGTGTAGGCTGAAGATCAGTCTGTTTGAAGTCTTTGCTGCAGGTGCACAGTGTGACTCATGGCTCATCACCTGCAGCTGT
Organism: Taudactylus pleione; assembly: GCA_031769625.1. Taxonomy (NCBI): domain Eukaryota; kingdom Metazoa; phylum Chordata; class Amphibia; order Anura; family Myobatrachidae; genus Taudactylus; species Taudactylus pleione. Next base: position 1,254,544 of record JAUIMM010000780.1, read on the forward strand.
GTCTACCTTTACACAGAGTGACATGTTGACAGTGAGGATGAGGAACCCTGCTCTTTTGAATGAGCCTGAACATCATCCTCTAGCTTTCCATCCTTCTTCCCCTTTACTTTTTTTTCTAGATCATTGCATTATTTTACCTTGCAGATGACAGTCTGCACCTTGGCTTTAGTGGGTCAGCTGCTCCGCCAAAGTTTTATCATGGATCCTATTTTATCCTTTTGTGACTCATGTGCCTGCTGAAGGTTCTGTGCCTTTCCCTTATCAACAAATTCCACTCAGAGTTTTCAAGAAGTAAGAGGTGGGACTACATACAATAAATTGAGAGATTTTCCCTACTGTTCTAACCCAACTTAGATTATGCAGGTGACTACCATCTAGGGGCAATCCAGACCTAGTGGATCTTATACCCTTGCTACTGCACTAGCAGGTTTACATTTAGTGCCAATCCCAAGTTGCCAAACTCTTCACCTACCCATGTTATTTTATGGGCTGTTGCTCCTACTCTATCCATCTGTTGCAGGGGTTGTTGTTGCCATCACTTGGGTTGCTAGGTTGTTGCAGATCTTGGTGAAGTGGAGAGCCCTTCTGGTCTCAGATAGTATATTATGTATGTGAATGCGCATTTCTGTTCTACTGTATTTTTTCATTGACAACAGCTCATCTTCAGGCTCATCAGCTAGATTTTGCAAGTTCAAGTGGGTCTTGGAGAAGTACTTTAAGTGGCCAAGTAGGCATATAGAATTTAGGCCTGCTTTCTCACAGCTTGGGTAGGTCAGTGCTGGGTGGTGACTTACATTTTGTGCCAACACAGCATTAACTAATGGGTTGCATATGATAGTAAGAGATAAGTTACTGTACAATTACAAGGTAATTTTGTTGACATGTTTGAAATGATATATGAGGGTAGGAAGGCTCAGAAAATATTGGTGAGGAGGCTTTTAGATACTATAATAATTGGTTGAGTGCATGCTTGCATTTGCTGCCTGATATTTAGTCCAGGCCTATTGAATACTTGAACATCCTGAAGTACATGTACATGGCATATATGTTAATTTCAGAAATTCATAATTTTTGACAATGATGAGTTTCATATGAAAAAGAATGGTCAAGCAACAGTTTGGGTTAAAGACATGGAAGTTTGGTTAGACGGGATGCAGCAGAGTAGATATGTTGGTATGTGCTTCCAGTTAGGAGGCAAAGAGGTGGACTACCAGAATGGTTCAAAGCACATTTCAAGAAGGGAAATGATTTGCATTCAATAGTACATAATATGATTTTGCGGAAGGCTCCTTCTCTAGTTAACTTTAAAGAGGCTATGTTATTATTGGCTAAATGGCTATGCTATTATTTTTATTATGACCAGTTATTTATATAGCACACACATATTATGCAGCACTTTACAGAGCATATTTGGCTATTCACATCAGGCCCTACCCCAATGGAGCTTACACTCTATATTCCCTACCACATGCACACACTAGGGTTAATTTTATGTTTGGAGCCAATTAACCTACCAGTATAACCCACAAAAGCACAGGGAGAATATACAAACTCAACACAGGTTGGGCTGTGGTGGGAATCGAACCCACTACCACAGTGTTGTGAGGCAGTAGCGCTAACCATTACACCATCTGTGCTGCCCCAGCATGTTGGTATCCAAACTGTGCTAATGCATTCTTTTTTATGTATTTCTGCTGGCTTCAGGATCCTCAGGCTCCCAGTATTCAGTTTAGTAGTAGTGGTAGCTTCCCATAATTTACATTCTGCTCCAGAATTTCCAAATTAGATTTTGGATAAGTAGAGGTTACACTGGGTTTGGGAAGGATGTCTGGGTTTTCCCCAGTTCTCCTATACCTAGTTTAAAGTATGCATCTCCCAAATCGGTATTGTACAAAAAAAAGTGCAGGCTTAATTTGGGCCATTTTAGCATTTACAGTATGTTATCACCAGGGGACCTTGGAGTTTGTAATGTCATCTATCATATAATTGACAAAGTGCTGCCTTCTTGCCCCAGGGCTCTGATACCTAGGGTTGATATTGAAACAGCCTTTAGTCTTTAACCCTTACTTCAAGAATCCCTCAAACTGGTTTCTGGTTTGATGGCCAATATGTTGAGGGTTGCTGTATGCCTATTGGTCTGCCTATTGGTTGTGCAGTGTCTTGTGCATTCTTTGAAAGTGAACCTCTTGCAAAGGTGTGTTCAGCAGTCACAGACCACAGTGACATTGTACACTATATGACAATTTTCTAATGGTTGCTCTTTGATCGAACGCAATCTGTAGAGATATACTTTTTTCAGTGTAGGTTTTTTTCTGGGTTTTAGGTGTTCCTATTGCTCATGATAAGACAAAGCAACTTTTTCCCAGTTTGTAATATTTGAGGAATTGAGATTGAGTCAGTACCAGTTGAAGTCACTTGCTGGCAGGTAAGGTGCAGTGGTTAATTGAGCAGATCAATAGTTACTAGTCGGCTAGGAAGGTCGAGTTGCAGAAAGTAGAATCTCTTTTTGGTTTGCTATATTTTTGTAGGGTGATGCTAATACGGAAGATTTTTGCAGGAAGTTTGAGAGACCTACTACTAAACTTTCTGTACTTTTGAGGGGGGTTGATAGGGGTTGAATTAGGATAGGTCCTACCTTGACTGTTCCTATTCTGCAGTTACAGATGTGTCCATACACATCTTTGCTGCAGTGACACTAAAAAGCCTCTCTTGGCACGCCAGGTCATGTGAGACTGCTAGCGCCAGGCATCTTTTTTACTGAAAATACATCTAAGTCGTAATGTGATGCAACTAGGATGCATCATGAGACTGTGCTGATTAATTTTAAATGTTACACTTGTATATCTGTTTATGATTGAGTCTCTGAATCTATATACAAAGTGCTACAATGTAGCAGCTGCAGATTTTTTCATTCTGAGTTACGTTTCACTTCATATACAGACTCATTCGCACACAGATATACAAATGTCACATATCAAATTAATCAGCACAGTCTGCTGGTGTGTCCTAGTCACATCACAATGACACTTAGGGGTATATTTACTAAAGTGCAGATTTTTAGATGTAGAGATGTTGCTCTTAGCAACCAATAAGATTATAGCTATTATCTTCTAGAAGGTGCAAGGTAAATGTTATGTAGAATCTGATTGGTTGCTACGGACAACATCTCCACTTCTAAAAACCTGCACCTTAGTACATATACCCTTAAATGCATTTTCAGCAAAAAAAGTTGCCTGATGCTGGCAGAGTTGCATGAGACCGGGCGGCTCAATCATGCCAGGCAAGTCACACTGCATGGCGTATTGAGCATAGATTATGAGGACACTGTAAACTGTATTTACTGATGCATCAGACTCCATGGGTGGAATTCAATTGTTTTGAGCCCCCTTTGCGCCCGACGGAGCTATTCAATTGTTGCTCCTGTTGGGCGCGATCAGCTGCCAGCGCTCCATTTTAGCTCACAGCCCCAGCAGGGTGCGAGCTGAAATGTGTGAAAAGTGACCTGTTTGGGTGCCCAAACATCACTTTTCATGGTCGTGCCCAGCACTTTGGTTGGGGGTAACTGCTTTATGCGACTAAACCCGACCACTTTGGGCGTGATCAGCGTGAAAAATGGCAACAATTGAATAGCGGCCTGCGATCTCCTGTCACTTTAGACGTGAGATCCGGACCGCGTAAACAATTGAATTCCGCCCCATGGGTTTTAGTGCTTATTTAGATGGGGAATGGTGTGCTGAGCCTAGACTTCTCAATTGGTACTCTGAGGGATTGACTTTAAACCTGCTACAGTTGCAGCTTTTTTCAATCATTTTGGTGGTTGAGGTCTGGGTGCATTGGTTTTGTATTAAAAATGTTGTTTTCTGGTTCAATTACTTTGAAGTGATGAATACCATCAGTAACCAGAGGGCTCAATCACCATTGGCTTTGTAGTAAAAATTTTGTTTTTTGATGCAATAACCTTGGAGTGATGTATCTCATCAGTAACCAGAGGGCACAGTCACCATTGGCTTTGCACCTTTTTCATCAAGTGATTCATAGATGTTTGGAAAATAATATTTGTTTCTAGGCAAACATGTTCTGGATGTGTTTTCAATCTGTAAAATTCAGAGCACTGGTGCCTCAGGCTAGGACACAAGGTTTACAATGTCCATCTACTGTCTGGTAGATAATCAAGCCAGTTTAGAGGGATTGGCTACATTGGTCCATGTGATATACATGAGGAAGTCTTTTATAGAAGCCTGGAGGAACTGGAAACAGTTCCTCGATTCTAGTTTATGAACAGGTAAGACAAGAATAATGAGCAGTGATTGCAGTAAGTGTTTTTGTTTGGGAACCTTATAAGATGGGTCGGTCCAGGTTGTTGACTTTATCCGTGCCTTCAGACATGTCTTACTTCTCAAAGTTTTGTGGTACGGAGGATCCTATATCTTTTTTTATATATATTTTGAAGGCCATGGGGGACTAGGCTAGGTCAGAGTCAGTTAAAGAGATCAGGAGGTGTCCTAATGATCTTGAACTCTTCTAGGCTTTGATTAATTGCTTATCCACAGTGGTTTCCAATGAGTCAGAAGTTAAATGATGTTTGGCTTTCACAATTCTTTGGGGCATTTAGTGTTTTTAAATTAGTATCATCTGTCAAGAATACTTCATGGCTCCTGGCAGAGAATGTGTTTCTTAAACCGAGAGCCCTTCTTAGTAATATTCAACTGTGTGTATATATATATATATATATATATATATATATATATATATATATATATATATATATATATATATATATATGAAAAAATCTGTAGTTAGCCAAAAAACATAAATATAAGGTGAAGCAGCTCCTTTTCATATTTCTATTTACTTCAATATGGTAATTGTATTTTGGTGTTATCATACATGTCATTGTTCCCGACTAAAAAAGCAGGACACATTGGCTCACATTCCAAATATGACCAAGTCACATTCAGATCTGCAAAGGTCACGCATATCCCTTGTGTCTTTTCAAGGAAATAATTTATATTTGGTCATGATACTGCAATTGTGACTTTCCCATGACAATGGGGACTATTTTCAGGTATTCTTTATTAACAGGGATTTGAGATTCTACTGACATACTGTATAGTTTTTAAAGAAAAACCTAAATATGAATGAATTGTGGTTTTTTTATTATATTTTTTAAATAAATAGTCTAAAGTTTAATATACTGTAGAGCTAAACTGATTAGTATTTCCTTTTCCATAAATTTATAGATAGCTCTTTAGCCTCTGTATGGTTTATTGAGTAATTTGTCAAATGCTGTCTATACACCTTATTACTAATTCAGTCATAAGAAACCATTCATTTAAATTGAATTAACAAAGCATTAAATACATACAGATGTAGCTGTGCTAATATTTCCATTTGAGTTGACAAGTCAATTTGTTTTGTTGTGATTCTGCAAATGATGTATCACAAAAGTAACTTTATGTAATGGTGATAGTCTCTATGTGCTATTGGCTGAATCACCTTGTTTTTCTTAGGCATCTTAGACAATTACATAAAGTGTTGAGAAACTCAACATTGATACCATGTAATGATTGCAGAGTATATTTCACAGGGAATTTGTGTGTGCAGTGGCTGACTAGAATAAAAATAGTGATTATGATCCAGAGTCATAAGCATAACTACCATAGGTGCAAGAGGTGCAGCTGATATGGGACCTAGAGCTGAGGGGGTCCATCTTCCTTGTAAAAGTTACATGTGTTATATACATTTTTCTCCACTGGGTGGTACATAGGGGCCCTTAAAAACTTTTGCTATGGGCCTTCAAATATCTAGTTAAACCCCTGTCCAGAGATAAATGGATCTCTCTATCCATCCACCCACATATACCTTCTGGTAAAAGGACCTGGCTTATACCGGATCTATTTTGTTTGCTCCCCCTGCTCAGTCCCACCCATCACTAGACATTGCTCCTGTGTTTGCTGTGTCCCATCCCAAACCCCCCTCTGCCTAATTCTTTGTCATGCCATGATCCCCCACTCAACCCTGCCCCCATATTTACACTATTGCTGGTGGTCTGGAAGGGCTTCCTCTTCACAATGTAGGTCTGTACCATTTTTTTAGCAGTGGGATCCATTGGACTGGTGGTGTGTGCCATGGCTCCCATTGTGCATACATGTTGGAGACTGGACAGACCTTAGCAGATTATTATATTCATATATAACTTGAGAGTGTGATGCACAACTTTATCTATCCAGCATAGTTCAACATGTATGGCCGAGCAGTGCATCATTGTGCCCCGATAGCATGATTCAGGTAGGGGCCTGGTGATGCCATTCTTTCTTCTTGGACTCAGAAGGTACCTAGGGTGGAAATGGGGGTCTCACAGTGAGAGGGAACCTAACATTGCTAACATAGCTAAGCCCCCTTACATAGAAGTAACTGTTTATGCTGCACTCACTGTTGTTTTGCCATGTTCACAACTGTCCAAAGAGTTGAGTACTGTGCCATCCTTCTCTTTAGATTGTAAGCTCAATAAGCAGGGCCCTCCCCCTCCTGTTCTCATTTCCTACTTCTCTTACATACCAGCTACACTCTACATCTCCACCTTGGACTCTCTGCCTCCAGATTCCACTCCTTCATTGTTTTTGATTCTTCAGATGACCCAGACCATTATCTGTATCCATGCTAATAGGTTCACGTTTCCATTGCACCCCTTGCATCAGTGGCTGTGTTGAGAGATGTAGTGCTATTTCTACTTTTCTACTGCACTATTGTACTGTTCTTTCTGCTGCACTATTTTACCCTGTACTGTCCTATTGTTTTTCACTCTTTATGGCACTGCAGACCATTGGCACCCTATAAATAAAGTTAATACTAATAATAATAATAATAATAATAATAATAATAATAATAATAATAATAATAATATAAAGAAAAAAAGTTTGGCAGTAAGCACTCAGGTGTGAAAGCCTTTTGAGCCTGATTTTGAGTATGAAATAAAGCAAATAAAGCACTCGCTCTACTCTGTGCCTGGACAAACCATGTTGCAATGCAAGGGGTGCAAATGGATTTATTGTTTCCATGCAGGGTAAATAGTGATTAGTATTTACATGAAAAATCAAACAGGTTTTATATCTCTCCACATTTTAAATATGCCCCACTTGCAATTCAACATGTTTTTGCCAAGGTGCAAGACTACTTTTTGTTTTGTTTTACTCCTGCCTCAGAATCAGCTCCTTTGTCTTCATTATGCTTGCTCCAGATTCTGGTGGAACTTTGTTACCAGCTAATATCATAATACAGGGTAATGGTTACTGTTCATATATAAGGGACTCTAAGAATTAAAGATTGCCACATTAATGACTAATGGCAAATTTTACTAAGCAGCGGGTTCTAAACCCCAGCGGTTTGGTGGTGGTTTTGCTATCCGCAGACTTACTAAGACCAAAACCGCTGCAAAACCACATTCAAAACACATTTTAGAATAGTATAGAACAGAGCTGTCATTTAGAAACCGCCACCACCCGGGGTTAGAACCTTCTATCAAACCGCCACCAAACCACCGGGGTTTAGAGCCAACCGTTTAATACATTTTGCCCTAAAAGTATATGACATTTACTGTAGATCACAGGTATGATCAAATTGAGCATTAAACTGAAAGTTGAAACACAGCCAAAATAAAAAGCAAACATGTTGCTTATAAACAGTAATAACACTGGATGGAGTTTCCCTTGCCCAGGCATAGCCCAAGACTTTTTGAGGAATCTATCTGTCACTCTCATACTGGTGACTATAAAGTCATCAGGCCTTCTGTTCTTGACTGCTTCTTACTCACAGATTCAAGACTAAACTGTTTACTGTGACAGATGGGGCTTGGGCCCCAATTACTGTTTATCTACAGTACTGTACGCCAATAAGTGGCCACAACCTGTAAAAGACTGCTACCAGATATATGAAGCTGTGGTTCTTAAGCAGGTCATTTATTGACTATCCCATCACTTTGTTTAAGCTGGCTCCATGGCTTTGACAATGCATCTGGTGATGAATGGCATTATGACTCTGTAACTTTATCAGCACAGTCCAGGAGAGCCAGATAAATTTAAACATGGTCTGTTGTGGCACAACTGAGAGAAGCCTGCAAGTAAAAAAAGTGGAAAATAGGGTCAGTTGGTATATTTGCTTCTGTCTGTACACAAAATCTTTTTATCATAAGTAACATGTTTTAAAAGTCAAAGCATATGATAATGGTGCTCCAGCCAATCAGCTTCTGTCATCTGTTTAAAAAATGACAGCTGGGACCTGATTGGCTTGGGCACATTTATCATACTCAACGAATTTTAAAACTCGTTGCCTATGATAAACTCATTGATAAATGGGAGCCTTCATTGCAGTGAAGGGAAGTTTTAATGCTATAGCATACAATGACCATCTAGAAACTTTTATAGTTCAAACTTGTGTAAAGAGTTTGGGTAAAGCCTTTTACTGAAACTTTGTGTAAAGAGTTTGGGTAAAGCTTTTTACTGTTTCAGAATGATAATGTACAGTATTCAACACTTTTTGGATAAATTGGAATTGTAGATGTGAACCAGACCTTACAGTCCAACATCAGTGTGATACCTCACTAAGGGCCTGATTCAGCATTTCACGTACGTGCAATGCTGAACACAGACCCATTCTGTGAATTTGTACAATGGGTCCTGTGTGATCACACTCAGACCCTTCTATGTCTCTGTTTGATTGACAGGCAGAGCCATTTAAGGGGCGGTGTGCGGGCAGCAATGGCTGGCATTCCTGGAAACGGGGGCATGTCGGCTCCATTTTCTTGGAGTGGCAAGGCCAACAACTGCATCGAAGGAATCAGTTTCCTGGCCTCACAAGCTGGCCAGCCTGAGTAAGCCTCAGCTTACTCAGCTTTCAGGTGGCCCAGCGCCATCCACCATCGCGACTGATGGTCACAATGGTGATCCCAGCCTGCAATCTTGGTCATACACCTCCTGCTGCATTTGCATATTAGCAAAGACAGAATTGCAAAGCTTCTTGCATGCATACATCATGTCTATAGCCTGCGTTCATATATCATATCTGTAGCCTGCAAGCATACATCATATCTATAGCCTGCGTGCATACATCATATCTATAGCCTGTATGCATTCATCATATCTATAGCCTGCATGCATGTGTCGAAACCGTATAAATTGGTTGAGATCGCTTAATTGCGCACGAATCGCAACACGACATCCATTGGACGATTTGATCATCCACGGCCATTTTATGCGAACATACGCTCCCGCCGAATTCATGCACGCACTTGCGCACGCGCAATTGCACATGCTCGCTATACATGCACACGCATCCCATGCCCCCGCAACTCGCCATATTGTGAATGGCGAGCCATGCTTCTGTGCTCACAACAGTTAGGCGCCATTTTACAGTACATAAACACCACTTTCCTCTCATACAAATATTCACCCACTTACACAGTAAATGTTCCAAACATAGAAGTTTATGTGTTTTAAAGGTATACAGTGAATGTTACATGTTAATTAGCAGTTATATGATATCTGGGCTTAGGAATAAGATAAATGGGTAATGAGTAGTATCTACCGATTTCCCTCTGTCTCAACAGAAATATGAAACCAACAGAATGAATATGGAAGGGATCACTATCGAGTTATGAAGACCTGCCAAGAATTATACTCTATACTGTAAAAATCACTGTACACATCCCCTGTAGAATTGCATGCCAAGGGTAGGACAAAGGGATCTTCTAACACAGTTCAACCTCCAGTGATGTCAACAATCTACTAACCAATGAATAGCAACAACCATTGTGACTCAGTAATAAAGGGCCAATAGGGAGCCCCTCTGAGTATTTAGCTTATGTTCAAAGGAAATTGGACACCTCTAAATTCCTATGCAGTCTGGATCCCAACCCCTTCTTCCTCTCCCTTTGTCCTTCTCTGCTTGACCCTGGAGAATCTGAGAGACAGCTGTTAGTCTGGATCCAGACCGCATGGCGAAGTATTGGTAATTGTATCTTTGTCTTTATCCTGTATATAGCTGCATTGTATAGATTAAGGCTGATTATACCCTTTTTACATTATAGTACCTTTGTGTGTGTTGTTACCGCAAACTGTTTCTGTGTGACAAAGTTATTTTATATTGGGATGGGAGGTATGGGCAATCTGGTCTGTGCAATCAAATCTCTCTAATATCGATACTGTTTAAACGGTATCAATACATGCATCATATATATATATAGCCTGCGTGCATTCATCATATATATAGCCTGCATGCATGCATCATATATATATATAGCCTGCATGCAGCTTTGCAATTCCGTCCGAAGCTGAATCACCCCCTAAGGCTCTTGTGGCTAATTGGATGCAAGTACTGTATTTGCAGCCGTGTTCCAAAATCGAAAGAAAAACTTTCCCATAGCATTAAAGGGGACCATCCCCATGTTAATGTTCATTGTTTTTTTAATTAATTTTTCAACAAGCTTATATGGGTGTAATGTTTGTGTGTCCACATACTATTGGCCATGTAGTGGACCTGTGTTCAGAGTTCTATTTCGACTGCAATTTTTCACAGTGACAGTTGTTTATGTTTTTGTTTTTTAAGAATGACTGAATTAATCAGCTAATTGTCACCAAACTTAGTCACTGAAATGTTTTTTCCTAAACACAGTACGGGGTAAATAATCGAATATATTTAGAATTTTTATTTATTTAAAAAAAAAAACTTAAGATGATGCTACTACTGTACTACGTACATTTGCAATTTCTAAGATTAAAAAAAAGATGAAATATTTTTGAAGCCTAAAACACCAAACTCAGGCTAGGCAGATGTAGCAACAGTCACAAAGCTATCTAATGTCATATTTAAGAAAAGACATATTCAAAAAAATGATCAATCCTTACAGTAGCTAATATTTTATTAATCTTAAATTATAGGAACAAAGACAACATTTACATATCAAATCTCACACATGTTTGGGTCAGTATTTGAAGTTGTCCTTGCTTTTTATTTAAAATGTCAGAAATGCATAAAGGGGAGAAATATAGTTTTTTATGTTTTTATATTGAAAAAGAACCTGAAACCAGTGCTGTCTGAATTAGAGCAATTAATTTAATTATGTGTTTGATCTACAATACATCAGTCCTAGAGTATTTAAATATATTAGTATAAGAAAGGAAATTCAGTTCAACGTCCATCCTTTTAAGTATGGAATTTTGATTTTAGTGTCATTTTTAATTCTAGTAAAAACGACATCAACCAAATGGATTTTAATTCTATTTTGTATAAATATACTTTTATGGTGTGATTTTCATTCCTTTTTTACAAGTATATTTTTGTAAACATGTCCATGATGTAGTTGTGAAAATGGAACACATATAGTGAACTTTAGTGCACTAAGAAAACTTGTATTCTATCAGTTTTTTTACTTAATCAAGCTTTTTTACTATAGCTTCTTATTAGTTTGATTTGTGATGAAACAAAGTAACCATAAAAACAAACAAGAAGAAAATTGTCTTTCCACCAAAATGTTACATACAAACCAAAAAAGAAAACAAAAAGTATTTTTATACAGTAGCAATATTTTACAATATTGTATGATTTCTCCATATTCACTTTTCATGTCTTTGTTTAAGTTTATTTACAGTATACAGTAAGAGGTATCAGTGTTTGCATTGATCATTTATGTAGTGGAAGGTTACCCAAAATCTATTGGATGCTAAATCAGAAGATCATAAAGAAGGGCAAAATACTAAAACAGCCTCTTTTTTATTCAATGTTATTTGCAAAATGGTATAACACATGATTCAGAATCTCAATTTGATATTCAAAATTACATATGCTTATTATTGTAATGTTAGAACAATTCATTCAATAATAAGCAAACTCATCCTTAGGGGTATATTTATTAAAGTGAGGGTTTCTAGAAGTGGAGATGTTGCCCATAGCAACCAATCAGAGTATACTTAACATTTAACTAGCACCTTCTAGAGTATAATAGCTAGAATCTGATTGGTTGCTATGGGAAACATCTCCTCTTCTGAAAACTCTCACTTTAGTAAATTAACCCCTCAGTCAGAGAAAGATCTTAATTTATCAAGTTTACATGAAGAGGAAAAAAAATATAACGTATAGTACGTCACCCTGTAATGCACTAATTAAGAAATATTGGGGTTGATTCTAAGTTGGGAGCAAAATTAAAAAAAATATGTAACTTTGCACCTGGAACAAACTATGTTTTTGCATGCAGGGTAAATATTGTCTGCTTTTGCATGTAGCCCACAAATATTAGACAGCTTTATAGTTATACATCAATTTGCATTTGAGTTTGGACATGCACCTCCCAAATCTAATCTCTCTGCATTTTTTAAGTTTGTCGTCCCTGCAGTGCAACATGGTCTTATCAAGGTGCAAATGTACTTTTTTTTTATTATTTTGCTTTACTCCCAACTCAAAATCAGCCCCATTACAACAATTTAATTATTTATCTGCATTCAGTACATCAGTATGAAAATACTGACAGCTTGTACAATAAGTGTATAAGATATGTTAGAGGAAGTCTTCAAAAATAAAATTAAACTTTATTTTTGTGATAATCTGTGCATAAATGCCTTATCTTCATAGCAATATAAAGCAAAATAAACAGATGGCTTTCAAAAATGAAAAGTTTACCTTCAATTACCAAAATATCTAATTTATATACAAGCCCCTTTGTCAGTGGCATAGCCAGGGAGAGACAGGGCAAGTGGATGCTGATCAATTGGAAAAATTGGCACCTATTTATTGGTAGGTGCCACCTGCTGGAACATTGCTCCATGGCCTGTCTTCTCAGAATCACCTGTTCCATGGACATGGTGACATTGTGTTGCTGACTGTCAGAGAGAGAAACTGTGGAGAGAGAGATGAACAAGGGACATCCAGAGGTATTGTAAATTATTTACTGAGGAGGGGAAGCAGCAATGCAGAACATGGACAGGGGTGAGGGGTGTGCAGGACAATATAGAACATAGAGATTGGGGTGTGGGGGCAGTATAGAACATAGAGATTGGGGTGTGGGGGCAGTATAGAACATAGAGATGGGGGTGTAGGTGGCAATATGGAACATATGGTGAGTGAAGGATATTTCCACATATGAGGTATGTGGCTTGTAGTGCCTACTTTTTCATTTTCTTTCCCCTCATGTAAAAAGCCTCATGCCATTGTTCTTTCTGCAGATTTTTTTGCACATGGAAGAAAAAGTAAAATAATTTGTTCTCATAAATACTTAGGGGGTCATTCAGACCCACTCGCGAGTGGCAGTACGCTCGCAAGTGGGTCGATGTTCCCCACTGCGCATGCGCACGACGGAGGGAGCTCCGTCGTGCACATGCGCGAGACCCGGCGAGCGATGGGCTTTCCATCGCTCGGGGTCTCGCACCAAAGGGGGCGTGCTGTCGATGTTGATTGACAGCACACCCCCTTTGGTGGGCGTGCAGGGGGCGTGCCTGCCAGACAGAGGCGTTCCCATGGGAACGCCTACCGTCTGAAGCCGGCCCCACTGACATCACTAGTGATGTCAGTGGGAGTGATTTTGGCTCTGATAGAGCCAAAATCACTCCAGGGCTTGTGGTTGGGAAACCCGACCGCAGGGTTTCCCTCGCAAGTCCGATGGTCGCGATGGTCAAGACCATCGCGACCATCTTTTTGCACGCTCGTATATGCTGTGGGTGGTGACCCACAGCTATACGAGCATCCAGGAGGACGCTCCATTTTAATGGAAGAGGGCCCTGATTCAGAGCGAGCGCTCTGGTCAGAGCATCCGGCTCTGAATCAGGCCCTTAGTCTTTTGTATTTCATTTTTTAGGATTGTCCTACTTTTAATCAGATTCAAGTTAATAAAAACATAAAACATACAAAAATATAGATTGGGTGTAGCCTGACAGCCATAAGCAATGTTTGTGTTTCTCCAGACTTCTGTTTGTGTGAATCGATAAGCATTAATAATGTCTCTGTCCCCTGTTACAATCTGCACAGATTTTAACTACAATTATTTTGACAAAAAGATTGCATTCTTTGCACCCTAATTCAAAACTACTGTATTTCCTCCAGCCTGCTCTTCAGCTGCCAAAAATGGGCCATACAATGACAATAAAGCTGGAGTGCTGAACTCGGGCATTCCCTCATCTGTCATAATACATCATTTGGCCCGAGGTTTAATTTTCCACCCAGTCTTTTGCGATATCTGCAATGCTGGGCATCTCGGCTTTCCTCCAAGCAAGGAAGTATTGTCACTACCAAATGCAAGACCCCAGGAGAATTTGTTCTACCAAACACACAATATTTAAAGTCTCATGTTCTCCTTTAAGTGCACAGAATCTCTATTTATTTACATCAAACCAATGTGAAAAGGGAGTTGTAGAGTCTTATGGAAGCCCTGACTCACTGCTATGTTTACCCTAAGTATAAAGAGGCCTACCTCCACCCCTTTGCTTTGCACTATGTGCAGGTTTTGGCTTACACCAGTGCAATGATCTAACAAACAGTAAATAGACCCAAGGAGAGAGCTGTCAAGAAAGTAACACGCAGAAATGAATACCAGGAAGGAACTGCCACGTTCCATCACCCACAACCCACTTAATGATCTCAAGTAATAGGAGGGCTCATGTTAGGCTCATTCTTCCTCACCAACTGGACACATACTACCAAATTTGGAATCATATTGACACCTTCAGTTGGTGTCACCACCCAGGGAGCTCCTACCTGGAACTCTCATATACCAGCACTATCTACTGTAAGCTTCAAATATCTTCCTTTCATTAAGTAGTCAACTCTAGGTACTGTATCTACCGGCTGCAATTTGTTTTTAGAGATGTGTGGTTCGGTTCTCCAGAAAACCAAATCCACCTGAAATTTATGAATCCGGATAAATCCAAGCCATGGTTCTAATCTCCTGAGGAGATCTGGGTAAATCTGGGTTGCGGTTCTGATCTTTTTGCGGTTTGGAATTTGAATTTTAAATCCAAATTTCAGGTTTTGGATTGCATAAATTACATGATTTTAGCTATTTTTAAACTATTTATCTATTTTTTATTTAAAAAATCCTGATCCAAAAAAAAAACTAAAACACTTGAGGGTGGTTTGCAAAACCAAATTCAGATCCAAAACCTTGAAGGAGATACAGACCCAAAACCAAAACCAAAACACGGGGGTCGGCACACATCACCAATTGTTTTACCTATCATAAAGCTTGATTCTAAGGGTTCTATTTATTAAGCAGTGTTAGGAGACAGAGTGAAAAGTGATAAGGTGCCAGCCAATCAGCTCCCAACTGTCATTTTTCAAACACAGCCTGTGAGATGGCAGTTAGCAGCAGATTTGCTGGCACCTTATCACTTTTCACTCTGTCTCCTAACACTGCTTAGAAAATAGACCCCTAAATATTGTATCTATCATAAATTGCATCACTGTACATTAACGGGACCATGACAGGAAACAAACAAATAATATACAGATCTGTTCTCATACAACTTCCGTCTACATGCCATATGGCACAAGATACCTGTGATGCTCTGAAAGTTTGTACAGTGCTGCACCACTAGCACCAGGTTCAGGTGTGTTTGGAATGTTTCAGTGACCGATTTTCCCTGTAGCTAAGATAGGACACACCGTGACAGAGAGGCAAGTCTGTATTCCCCATTTTGCAGACACAGTGACCAGTCAGGAAGGAGGGTACAACGCAATTTTATTATTGCAAATAAATTAATTACAATTAATAGGAAATGTATACAATAGACAGAATGAAATCTTGCAGAATTCAATACCAAGCTGATTACTCAACACCTCCCTGTCCTCTACCGGTGACCTCAGTTGGCAAAACAATAGTTATAACCGCAAACCAGAGAGCAGGATTTACATAAGGCTATTTTGGAACACTTGTACTTATCACTAATGCACATGCAGGTTAGGCTGGTACTTGTAGTTCTCCAGCTGTAATGGCTAACAGTCTATGCAGAGTAAACAGCCCAAGCACAATAATACACCTGCAAGTTAGGCTGGAACTTGTAGTTCTCCAGCTGTGATGGCTAACAGTCTATGCAGAGTAAATGGCCCAGGCACAATAATGCACATGCAAGTTAGGTTGGTACTTGTAGTTCTCCAGCTGTAATGGCTAACAGTTTATGCAAAGTAAATGGCCCAGGTACAATAATGCACATGCAGGTGCATTATTTGTAATCCAGGGTAACATAGGGGAATACTCTCCCCTATTGTATGACCAGACTCTGGGCACTCCACAGACAAATCCTCCCTGACTCCACCCTGACAGCCCTGGGGAAGGTATTTTATAAACTCTCCCTCACTCTCCTCCCTGTCGGTCAGGCATCTATGAGTGGACAGGGGGACGCCAGCAACAGGCCGCCTACAGGGATCTCTGCCTGGACACCCAGGCTACCAAACAATGGGGCAGGATTTTCCCTCCATAGATGGGTCGCTGACCAAGGGGCACTTTCTACCTCCCTGTCTGCACATGCTCAGTGGGGTTCAGGGAGAGCAGGGTCAGTCAAAGTTCACTATACCTGTCTATGGATCCAATGGTGCTGTATAAACTTATAAAAAAACTGACAGGGGCTTGCAGGGTAACTATATCCCCTAACTAGTTACAGGGGTAACCCCATAACTGTGTACCACATGCCCAGTGCAACTAAGCAACTCTGAGAGATGTAGTGTTCTATCTTTTTATATAAATTGTAGGTCTTATTCGCACTGTAGAAAAGCCGCTCACAGCTTACCATAATGTTAGGCTGCGACTTTCACAGCACAGTTATTAGTTTTATATACACACTGTATACAAAGTCACAAATACAGCACAGGAGAACTTGGAGTGAGAAAAAGCTCCAACTGCTTTGATAGCAATTTAGTTTAGTCAGGTTGGGTACGGGATGCTGACACTCGAGATCCCGGCAGCCAGAATCCCGACACCTGTCGCTAAGTATCCTAACACTACATCTACCTCTAACATTAATCCTCCCTCCCCAAAGCCTAAATCTAAACCCCCCCTGCAGCCTAAACCTAAACTGCCCCCCTAGTGCCAAACCCTATCCCACCCCCTAGTGCATAACCCCTAACTAAAACCCTCCCCCTACCCCACTACTTATCATCACATTACGATTTGATTCTGTCTTGTGTCTGGATTCTGGCATCAGCGTTCTAAATAACTGGACAGCTGGGATTTAAACTGCATCCTATTTTGTCTTTTCCAGGTTTTTTATAGTTGTAAATAAGACACACATTTTGAACAAAAAAGATCCTTTGTGTGGCCGGGTCATACAGGACCTTACGTGCTGAAATGGCTATTTAGCATGATGGAAGCCATGAGGACACATCTGTACATATCACATAACTACAAGTGTTAATGGATTTGTGTCATCAGAAAGTTTTAGCACAACCAAAGACCAGGACATAGAGAATCTAACACACTGGTGGTTTACACCAGGGACCCTCACAAGGATGTTTGGATTTAGCTGTGACTAGTACATGTTGCTGAGACTTTATGTGAGACGTTGCTATTATATTTCTCCTGTGAATAAATTCTATTTACTTTTATTCCGTGGGATCGAGATTTCATGAAAAGGTCATTCCTAAAGCCACCCCAGTTTATTGTGCCTAGTAGGCCTGCCTCCTCTTCTGCACTGGTTAATAGCATGATACATTACAGGTACTGAAGCAAATATTAAGAGATATCATCAAGCCAAGGTCACATTTGAGACCTTATATTAGTGTCAGGACTGTGACAATTTCAGTACATAAAGATAGATTACTTTTTCCAAAGTTCCTTTGTGGTCACTGGAGGAGCTATCCTGCTTGCTGGCGTTCTTCACACACAGGGAATAGAGAGTTAAAGTGATCATCTGTTTCCAAGGTGTTGTCAGGTTGTGGGATTCCTAGATTGCTCATTATTTCAAACCTGATTCCATTTGGGTCACATGTTCTGAACTTCCTATGGATCACAGACCTCTAGTATAAAGCCTGTTACTAACTGTGTCTCAGTGTCTGTGCAACATTACTTTCAGGTCTTTCTTGGACTCCTGCCAGATCCCTGCTGTGCCTGTGGGTTGCTGTGGACTTTGCAATATCTCCGCTCATGTTCCAGCTTAACTTCTGATGCCAGTTACCAGCTGCACTACAGAGCTCAGCACAGCCATTGCCTAAGTATTGCTTTATGCTCCACTGCTGTGGTTTCACCTTTTGCTGCACTATTTTCTTTGCCTGTTGCCTCTCACTCCGGTGGACATCGAACCCATCTTCATTACAGTTGTTGTTGCACCGTTATAGTTATCATCACTGCATCGCAGGGCTCAACCCTGTTCCGGAACCACACCACTTCACAGGGCTCAACCCTGCTTCAACCTTCATTGCATCGTGGGGCTCAACCCCACTCCGGATTCTAGTTACACCACAGGGCTCAACCCTGTTCAGGAACTACACTGCTTTACAGGGCTCAACCCTGCTTCAACCTCATCGCATCACAGGGCTCAACCCTGCTCTGAATCACTGCATCACAGGGCTCAACCCTGCTCTGACCTCATTGCATCACAGGGCTCAACCCTGCTCTGACCTCATCGCATCACAGGGCTCAACCCTGCTCTGACCTCACTGCATCACAGAGTTCAACCCTGCTACAACCTCACAGCATCACAGGGCTCAACCCTGCTCCGTCTTTCACCGCATCACAGGGCTCACTCTGCTCCGGATCTCCAGCACTACAGGGTTCCACCCAGATAAAGCTCCTCTATACCATCCTGAGGTGTTAGCCTCATACTGGACTCAGGGTTCCCTACCATATTAACTTTTCTGTGTTAAAGACTATATGGGGGGTTTTCTCCTATACTCATTATTGCTTATGTGAACCTCAGTGTTGTTGAGACTTTGTGAGACGTTGCTATTATATTTCTCCTGTGAATAAAATCTCTTTACTTTTATTCCATGCTATCGAGATTTCATGAAAACGTCATACCTAAAGCCACCCCAGTTTATTGTGCCTAGTAGGCCTGCTTCCTCCCAGGAGTCTCAAGTGTTGGCAGCCATGACTGGTTCCACAGACCTAAAAATGAATCCGGATCTGGAACAGGCTACTGGGGTATAGGTGCTTCAGGGTTTGACTGATCATTTGGAAGTACAGGAAAACACTCAAGTTCAAGTTTTGCAATGTCTACAGGATCTTTCTACACATCTTGATAAACTTAAAATTCCTGTTGCAAGTACATCAGGGGTTTCTGCATCTCGTTTACATTTACTGACTCCTACCTCTTATGATGGTAATCCAAAAACATGTAGAGGATTTCTCAACCAATGTGAGATTCATTTTGAATTGTTACCTCAAAGTTTTACCACCTCTCGTGTTAAAGTGGCTTATATTATGTCATTATTGTCTAGTGCGGCTCTTGAGTGGGCCTCTCCTTTATGGGAGAGAAATTATGCCTTAATGTCTAATTACCAAGCTTTTGTTTCTACTTTCAAAAGGATATTTGACGAACCAGGAAGATCATTGGCTGCTTCTGTGGATATTTTGTAAGTAAAGCAAGGAACAGCTCCAGTTGGTCAGTATGTGGTTCGTTTTCAAACTATAGCTGCAGAACTTAAATGGAATAATGAGGCATTAAGACCAGCATACTGGAGTGGTCTCTCTGAGAGACTTAAAGATGAGTTGGTGATTTGGGATCTTCCTGAGAATTTGGATGAGTTAATTTTATTGACTATTAAAATTGATCTGCGTATGTGAGAATGAGGGGTTCAGAGGAGTCACTCTTTTCATAGTACATCTGATGAGCCTATTCAAATTAATAAAGTGAAATTGTGTGAAGTTGAGAAGCAATGTAGGAGGCATTCTAATTTGTGCTTGTGTTGTGCATCCTCAGAACATTTCTTGGCAAAATGTCCAATAAGGCCGGGAAATGATCGTCCCTAGTTGATGGAGAGGAAGTCAAACTAGGGGTACTTTCTAAAGTTTCCCCCAAAAAGGATTATTTAATTCTGTCTTATTTCTGTTAGCATTGCTGATTTTGGTTCTTCGTGTCAGGAGTTTTCTGCATTGCTAGATTCTTTAGCAGCTGGCAATCTTATTTCATTGTTTTTGGTTCAGAAATTAAAAATTATATTTGTCAAATTAACCCATTCCTTTTCCCTTTCTGCAGTTAATGGGACTAGAATTTCTAATGGATATGTTACGCATCAAACAAAGTCTATGAAGTTGAGGGTAGGAGCTTTGCATGAAGAAAGTTTAGAGTTTTTGGTATTACCCATTTCTATGTATGATATAGTTCTTGGTTTACCATGGTTAACTCTTCATAACCCTCATATTGATTTGACTTGTTCTCAAATTCTTTCTTGGAGTCCTAAATGCAAATTAAATTGTTTGATTCCTGTGGTACGATTGGCTGAAGTAAAAGTAGATGTTCCACCCTCACTCCCACAGCCTTATCATAAATTTGCTGATGTCTTTTCTGAGCAGGCGGCAGACGAACTTCCACCGCATCGTCCCTGGGATTGTCCTATTGAACTTATTCCTGGTAAAATGCCACCCAAAGGTTGAGTATACCCTCTCTCTGTTCTGAGACTCAAGCCATGTCGGAATATGTGCAAGATAACCTATGAAAGGGGTTTTTAAGGCCTTCTTCATCTCCTGCTGGAGCGGGCTTCTTTTTTGTAAAGAAAAAAGATGGTGGTCTTCATCCATGTATCGACTTTAGAGGTCTAAATGAGATCATGGTAAAAAATAAATATCCTTTGCTTCTCATTACAGAATTGTTTGACAGAGTTAAGGGGTCTCGACTGTTTACTAAACTTTATCTAAAGGGAGCTTACAACTTGATCAGGTTGTTAAGTGGAAAACTGCATTTAATATGCGAGATGGCCATTATGAGAACCTCATCATGCCTTTTGGTTTATGTAATGCTCCTGCGGTGTTCCAGGAGTTTGTGAATGAAATTTTCCTAGATATACTTTATCAGTTTGTTATTGTTTATATTGATGATATTTAGATTTTTTCCAAGAATCTTTCTGATATTCGTACCCATGTTAAAGAGGTATTAAGTTGTCTTCGAGCTAATAAGCTTTATGGTAAGATCTCCAAGTGTGTTTTTGAAGGCCCAGTTATACCCTTTTTGGGGTATATCATTTCCGGTTCCTAACTTCAGATGGACCCTGAGAAGTTAAAGGCTATTCAAGATTGGGTTTTGTCAACTTCATTAAAGTCTATTCAGAGATTTTTAGGTTTTGCCAATTATTACAGAAAGTTTATCAAAGCGTTTTCAACGATTGTAGCTCCAATTACTGCCATGACAAAAAAAGGGGCTAATCCCAAAATATGGTCCCCAGAGGCACTGGATGCTTTTCAGACTCTCAAAGATTAATTTTCTGCAGCCCCCATTCTAGTTCAACCTGATGTTGAGAAGCCATTTATGCTAGAAGTGGATGCCTCCACTTATGGAGTTGGGGCTATTTTGTCTGAAGTGGCTGCAGATGGGAGAACTGTGTCTTGTGGATTCATTTCACGAAAGTTTTCTAGTGCTGAGAGTAATTACTCCATTGGGGACCAAGAGTTGTTAGCTATTAAGTTAGCTTTGGAGGAATGGAGATATTTATTAGAAGGCGCAAAGCACCCTGTTACTATTTTTACAGACCATAAAAATTTGTTGTATTTGAAAACTGCCCATTGTCTGAACCCACAACAAGCTCGTTGGGCCCTCTTTTTTTCTCATTTTGATTTTGTCCTCAGGTATCATCCAGGATCAGTGAATAAAAAGGCAGATATAATTTCACGCTCAATGTTGGAAGAGAAAGAACAAAATGAGGATCAAAGGTACCCTATAATAAACCCTCTGTCTTTTTCTTCAATTTCCATCTGCCCTGATCCTCCTCCTGGGAAGATATTTGTGGCACCAGAGTTATGAGGTAAGCTTCTTTCCTGGGCTCATAATTCTCGTTTCTCTGGACATCCAGGGGTTTGTAAAATGTACTCATTTTTGCAACATTCCTATTGGTGGTCTTCCATGAAAAAAGATGTCCAAGAGTTTATACGTTCTTGTTCTAAGTGTGTAAAACATAAGTCCTCCCGGCAGTCTCCAGTTGGTCCTCTCCATCCACTACCCTTTCCCACCCAACCATGGATGCATCTTTCCATGGATTTTATTATAGATCTTCCTGAGTCTAGGGGGTGTACAGTTATTTGGGTAGTGGTGGATCATTTTACCAAGATGGCTCATTTTGCCCTTTGACTCGAATTCCATCAGCCCCCAAATTAGCACAAATATTTAGCAAAGAGATATTTTGTCTTCATGGACTTCCTTCTGAGATAGTGTCTGATTGGGATGCCCAGTTTGTTGCTCAGTTTTGGAGGGCTTTATGTTCATCATTGCAAATTAAATTACAATTTTCTTCTGCATATCACCCTCTGTCAAATGGCCAAACTGAAAGAGTAAACCAGGAGTTCGAGACCTTCTTGAGGATGTATATTTCTTCTTCTCAAGGTGATTGGATGGATTTCTTGCCTTGGGCTGAGTTTGCTCATAACTCTCATTATTCGTCTGCTACAGGTGTAAATCTTTTTTTTGACAATTCTGGTTGGCATCCTCGATTTCCTGAGCTTCAATCAATTCCTACAGTGGATGTTCCAGCTGCCAAAGTTACCCTCCAACATTTTTCTGGAAATTGAAGACAGGTACATAAGTGTCTTAGGAAAGCCTCTCATAATTATAAAGTCTTTGCTGATAGAAAACATTCGGCTGTTCCTAAATATTCTATTGGGGACCATGTCTGGTTGTCTACTAGAAATCTTTGACTTAAAGTACCTACTATGAAGTTTGCTCCCCGGTATATTGGTCCTTTTCATATTCTAAAAATTATCAACCCAGTGGCATGTAAGTTACAGTTACCTACAGCTATGCATGTACCTAACTCCTTTCATGTCTCCTTGCTTGGACCATTGATTCTTTATCAATTTCATGACAGCTTGCCTAAAGTACCTCCCATAACAACTGCTTGAGGTGTGGAGTTTGAGATTGATAAGATTATGGATTCATGTAAACATCAAAGTCAATTACAATACCTTGTAGACTGGAAGGGTTATGGCCCAGAGGAGAGATATTGGATTCAAGACTCTGATATCTATGCTCCTAAGTTGATATGTAATTTTCATGCTAAATTCCTTTAAAATCTGGTAGGTGTTTGGAGACCACCTAAAAAGGGGGGGGTACTGTCAGGACTGCGATTATTTCAGTGCGTAAAGATAGATTACTTTTTCCAAAGTTACTTTGTGGTCATTGGAGGCGCTATCCTGCTTGCTGGCGTTCTTCACATACAGGTGCATCGAGAGTTAAAGTGATCATCTGTTTCCAAGGTGTTGTCAGGTTGTGGGATCCTAGATTGCTCATTTTTTCAAACCTGAATCCGTTTGGGTCACATGTTCTGAAATTCCTATGGATCACAGACCTCTAGTATAAAGCCTGTTACTAACTGTGTCTCAGTGTTTGTGCAATGTTATTTTCAGGTCTTTCTTGGACTCCTGCCAGATCCCTGCTGTGCCTGTGGGTTGCTGTGGACTTTGCTATATCTAAACTCATGTTCCAGCTTAACTTCTTATGCCAGTTATCAGCTGCACTACAGAGCTCAGCATAGCCATTGCCTAAGTATTGCTTTCTGCTCCACTGCTGTGGTTTCACCTTTTGCTGCACTATTTTCTTTGCCTGTTGCCTCTCACTCCTGTGGACATCAAAAACCCATCTTTGTTACTGTTGTCAACTGCACCATTACAGTTATCATCACTGCATCGCAGGGCTCAACACTGTTCCGGAACCACACCGCGTCACAGGGCTCAACCCTGCTTCAACCTTCATTGCTCCATGGGGCTCAAACCCACTCCGGATTCTAGTTACACCACAGGGCTCAACCCTGTTCCAGAACTGCACCGCTTCACATGGCTCAACCCTGCTTCAACCTCATCGCATCACAGGGCTCAATCCTGCTCTGATTTCACTGCATCACAGGGCTCAACCCTGCTCTGACCACACCGCATCACATTGCTCACTCTGCTCTGGATCTCCAGCACTACCGGGTTCCACCCAGGTGAAGCTCCTCTATATCATCCTGTTAGCCTCATACTGGACTCGGGGTTCCCTACCATATTAACTTTTCTGTGTTAAAGACTATATGGGGTTTTTTCTCCTATACTCGTTATTGCTTATGTGAACCTCAGTGTTGTTGAGACTTTATGTGAGACGTTGCTATTATATTTCTCCTGTGAATAAATTCTCTTTACTTTTATTCCGTGCAATTGAGATTTCATGAAAAGGTCATTCCTAAAGCCACCCCAGTTTACTGTGCCTAGTAGGCCTGCCTCCTCCCAGGATTCTCAATTGTCTGCAGCCGTGACAATTAGCCACAGAAGTTAATTGAGAATCAAGAACAAAGCAGGATTTACTGGGAGGTCTCAGATAAGCCATATGGATAAGGTAGAGAAGGAGTCAGGAACAATACCAAGCTCAGAAAACTGTACCAGTAGATCATGTACAGGTCCCTGGCATTATGCAGAGGGAAGTCATGAAAAAGACAAGTCATACACTCGATCAAACAGATAGAAAATCAGAAACATCTAGACATGTGCTGGCTTGTGAGTTACCCTCAACTAGGCCTTGTATAACATTGATTGGAAACAACCATGATAGCACTAGGCAAGATTTTGAAACAAAACATAAAAGAAATATGCCTATTCTCAGTTTTACCCATTTTGTACATGGAACCACCCGCATAGCAGAATTAATGCCACATATGTATATAAAAGAGACAGTTTTTAGCTATTGGTGCTAAAAGTAATATACCGAAAATCAGTGTGTATCTAGCAAATAAAATAAAGGGGGTTTTGTTCTTATTTTGATCAAAACATTTAAGTTTGCTGCCCATTGTCAAGGGACCCCAAATCTCTGCAAGTTTCTGCACTAACATATATGCCCAACACACCAATTATGCACTCACCTCTCAGGTACAGACAAGGGCTTGCTTGTGAGCCACACTCAACTAGGTCTTATAAAGCCTTGATTGGAAGCAGCCATGATAGCACAATGCAGCAGCATTATCAGTCATTAGGCACCACTGGGGGGAGGGTTAGGTTTAGGCAGTAAGAGGGGAGGGATAGGTGTAGGCACCAAGGGGGAGGGTTAGGTTTAGGCACCAAGGGGGGAGGGTTAGGTTTAGGCACTAATCTAGAAGGTTAGAGCTAGGATAGGGCAAGGGGAGGGTTAGTGTTAGGATGTACAAACAGATGGTTAGGGGGAGAAGGGGGTAGGGTAGGTATACTTACCCGACCCTTGTCAGGATCCTCAGTGTTGGGATGCCACTGTCGGTACTATTGACAGCAGGCATCTCGACTGCTGGGATTCCCTTTAGACCCACTGTGTATACCTGGCAGATACTCAGGGCAACAGCCACTAGGGAAATGAAAAATCACAATGTCATAATGATCCAGTGATCAATAGCCCAAAATATTGATAACCGATATGTCAAAAAACAATATTAATGGTATGTATTTCATATTTTTAATTTTATTTTATACGATTGTGTTGGATAAGCACTGAATAGATATTCTTGACCTAATTAAATCATAAAAATGACAATTTCTGAGAGATTTTTGGAAAAAATAATAACCAGTTAAGTGGTGAAAACACATTTCTAAGTAAAGAAAAATTGCTGGAAGAATACGTGT
This sequence comes from Taudactylus pleione, assembly GCA_031769625.1. NCBI lineage: Eukaryota > Metazoa > Chordata > Amphibia > Anura > Myobatrachidae > Taudactylus > Taudactylus pleione. The sequence goes on from JAUIMM010000780.1 coordinate 1,280,267, forward strand.
ACTTTTAGAATATTGTTCTACAAATTAATTTGAGACTACATACAGTACAGTATAACCCACTATTAGACAATTTGCTAAAATTATTTGTTTTGTTCATTTCTTAGGGCCTAATTCACTACGGATCGCTATTCTGCTAATACGCACGCGACTGCCTTGCGAATATCAGTGGTGTTATTTAAATGTTTGAATTCGCATAAGGACGCCCACTTACCCTTACTCAGATCGATATACTTGACCAACATAATAAAACAATCGGTAACATCAAGTAATATCGGAAAGTTAGGGAAGCCCTGACCTTATTTAGGAATTCCTTACTTATGCGCATGCTATGACACCTCAGTCGGCATCTAGTGTCGCAGTGGATAATTTATGCATGCCCCTGCAATGGCGTTGAAATGCACTGGCACGCATGCGTTCCCCAAACCACCCCCTGTCACCACCCACAAACGGCACTTCCTGTCAACCACTCTGCTATGCGCAGTGAGAATTAATCAACCGGTTGCCTGAATATAAGCTACTGCATTCCTTGCTGAATCAGGCCTTTAGTCTAATCAATGCTGAACTCAATTAACTAGGTAGGGAACAGAACCTATTGTTCTATGCCATATTCCACGTACACAACATAATTCATCATCAATAACTTGGATGGTATAATTATAAATTTAAAAACGTTTACAGCCAAAAACAATATATTTTATCCTATTATTTCTATCCTATTCTGTAGTTAAGACAGAAAATGCTGAAATGTAGATTAAATTGGATCATCTTGTTCCCTTTGTTCTTTCATCTGTAAAAAATTGTTACACCATCCTTTTCTATAATCAAAAGTAGAAGAAAATTCACTTGAGTGATTTTTTTATTCCATGTGATTTCCATATCTTAAGCATAGTTTTATTTATAATGTTCTGTAACCATTTAAAAACCCAAGACTATAGGTAGAGGGCTTCTATAAAATAAACCACAAGTTATAAATATTGTAAATTATAAAGGTCAAGTTTTCTAATGGATGCTGAACACTGAACTCTAAGGGCGTGATTCAGCTAAATCGCTATTGCGATCGCAGCTGTGATTATGGACGCAGTTCAACTGCGATAGTATGCTAATTCATTGTGATTGCTATGCCGCTGCAGCACTAGATGAGGATGCCCACTTTACCTTACACACATCTGTAATGTATAGCAAGACTGCAAAACCATCGGTACAGTCGAGTACCATCGCAGCCTCATACACACATGCACAAGATCAGACTTTACTCGCAATTGCTTACTACAGGCCTCTCAGGCTGTGTAGGGCACCGCAGTGGATAATTTATGCACGCCCATGCAATGGCGTTGAAATGCACTGGCACGCCTGCGTTTCCCTGACCACTCCCCCATCACCACCAACAAATGGCACTTCCTGTCAATCACTCTGCAATGGGTCTGCCTAGTCACTGCGATCGCAGTTCCAATCCCAGTGGCTGGTTCACGCATGCACAGTGCAAAACAATTGGCCGATTGCATGTGTATTAGCAACTGCAATCCAAACTGAAATAGGCCAAAGTCCTCAGAACTCATTGCTTGCACAGATTTTATTTATAAGTCTTTATACTTGTATGATTCAGAAAACAGTCAGCAATGGCAGTGCCTTATATCAATTTTATATCCTATTATCAGGGGCGTAACTATAATTGGTGCAGGGTGTGCGGTGCACACGGGCCCCCAGGTCCAGGGGGGGCCCACACCGCACACCCTGCACCCATACTTTGTCATAATTATCTCTCCGAAGTTCCACATCAGGTCTCCCAGTGTTGTTCAAACGTGAGAAAATGGCCGCCATGGCTATTTTTCTAGCATTTTGCGCATGCGCTGTGAGAAGATCGCCGGGAAAATGGCAGCCGCACCATTTCCCCGGCAACCTGCGTATGCGCAATAGACCCTGGGCACACTCTAGTGCCCAGAGTCTATTGATTCTGCGGTGTCCAGCCAGCCATGTCAGTCAGCTGCCAGAAACCAGAGTGAGAGGAGGAGGCCCATGAACAGACAGACTCTTGCACTAGAGCTTTCTAATTTGCTCTGTGTTCTTTGACTACAGAGATGTGAAGTTCCAGCAAAGAGTCCATTTGGCAAAATTTGTATTGATTCCAAATGGAATTCAAAGAGACTTTACTGGTTTAATATAGAACCACTGTTAACTATACAGAACTTGGGATATTCAATGGACTGTGCATATAGAACTTCAAGTCAATTTGCTAATTTACCCAGCTGCACAGCATACAATTCTTGGACATTTGGAACTGTAAGTGATTTTTCTTAATTTAACAACAGTTAATACTATTTAAAATTAGAGATGCACGGTTCGGTTTTCCTGAAATACGAACACACCCAAACCTCGAGTCCAATCGAGCCCCAGCTCAGGTCACTTTTTGAGGTCTGAGTAGAGTCCCAGCTTGGGTCTGTTGTTAGCTTGAAGCAATGCATTAATAACCAAATCTCAGGTTTTGGTTTGCATGTAAATAGGTCCAAAGTACATGACTTTAGCTGTTTTCATCAATTTTAAAGAAATCCAAAGCCAAAATCAAAACACTTGAGGGTGGTTTTACCAAAACCAAAACCATAGCATTTGAAGTTGGTTTAAAATATCTACAACTGAAACTAGAGACTGCAGGTCATATTGCCAACAGAATATCATTGTTAATCCAAGTGCATGTACAGTGCATCCAGAAAGTATTCACAACGCTTCACCTTTTCCACATTTTGTTATGTTACAGCCTCATTCCAAAATGGAATAAATTCATATTTGCCCTCAAAATTCTACACACAATACCCCATAATGACAATGAGTAAAAATATTTTTTAAGGTTTTTTCCAATTTAATAAAAAAAACAACAACAAGAAATTACATGTACATAAGTATTCACAACCTTTGTTAAATACTTTGTTGATGCACCTTTGGCAGCAATTACAGCCTTAATTCTTTTTGAATATGATGCCACAAGCTTGGCACACCTATCTTTGGTCAGTTTCGCCCATTCCTCTTTGCAGCACCTCTCAAGCTCCATCAGGTTGAATGGGAAGTGTTGGTGCACAGACATTTTCAGATCTCTCCAGAGATGTTCAATTGGATTCAAGTCTGTGCTCTGGCTGGGCCACTCAAGGACATTCACAGAGTTGTCCTGAAGCCACTCATTTAATATCTTGGCTGTATGCTTAGGGTCGTTGTCCTGCAGAAGGATGAACCATCGCCCCAGTCTGAGGTCAAGAGCACTCTGGAGCAGGTTTTCATCCAGGATGCCTCTGTACATTGCTGCATTCATCTTTCCCTCTATCCTGACTAGTCTCCCAGTTCCTGCTGCTGAAAAACATCCCCACAGCATGATGCTGCCACCACCATGCTTCACTGTAGGGGTGGTATTGGCCTGGTTATGAGCAGTGTTTGGCTTCCTTCAAACATAATGCCTAGCATTCATGCCAAAGAGTAAAATCTTTGTCTATCATGGTCTGAGAGTCCTTCAGGTGCATTTTGGCAAACTCCAGGTGGGCTGTCATGTGCTTTTTACTAAGGAGTGGCTTCCGTCTGGCCACTCCACCATCTAGGCCTGATTGGTAGATTGCTGCAGAGATGGTTCTCCTTCTGGAAGGTTCTCCTCTTTTGACAGAGAAATGCTGTAGCTCTGACAGAGTGACCATCAAGTTCTTGGTCACCTCCCTGACTAGGGCCCTTCTCCCCCGATCGCTCAGTATAGATGGCCAGTCAACTCTAGGAAGAGTCCTGGTAGTTCCAAACTTCTTCCATTTATAGATGAATGAGGCCACTTTGCTCATTGGGACCTTCAAAGCAGCAGATATTTTTTGTACCCTCCCCCAGATTTGTGCCTTGAGACAATCCTGTTTCTCGGAGGTCTACAGACAATTCCTTGGACTTCGTGCTTGGTCTGTGCTCTGACATGCACTGTCAAGTGTGGGACCTTATATAGACAGGTGTATGCTTTTCAAAATCAAGTCCAATCAACTGAATTTACCACAGGTGGACTCCAATTAAAATGTAGGAACATCTCAAGGATGATCAGTGGAAACAGGATGCACCTGAGCTCAATTTTGAGCTTCATGGCAATGGCCATGAATACTTATGTCCATGTGATTTCTTAGTGTTTTTTTTTTTATTAAATTTGCAAAAATCTCAAAAAAACTTTTAACATGTTGTCATTATGAGGTACTTTGTGTAGAATTTTGAAGACAAAAATTCATTTATTCCATTTTGGAATAAGGCTGTAACATAACAAAATGTGGAAAAATTGAAGCATTGTGAAATCTTTCCAGATGCACTGTGATACAGAAATTTTCTACTTTTCTACCCCTGTGTCTCCCTATAACTTCAGTTTAATAACATTTACAGTAGTTTCTGCTCTGATAAGAGACTGATACAATGTGATTTCAAACTTTAGATTTTTTGTTTTGTTCTCCAAAATGTGTTTCGTGAAGCAATGATCAGAAAATGTAACATAGCATGACATTGAGTGTAAAATTACACATCAAGGCCAGAAAATAAGCTTTTGTAACTATTAACAATACATTTATCAGTTGAACATTGAGCCTTCAAAGGAAAACCAGTAGTGAAAAATAAGCGTTCATCAAACAAATAAAAACAATGGAAGAATAGATAACTAGCAAGTATTATAATCTATAAAATGTGTGCATTTCAGGCGAAACATCATTAACAAAGATCCGGGGTCATTGCTAATTTGTTAATCTGGCTCCTGAGAGAAAGGGAAAAAAGAGTAATATAGAGTTCAAAAAGTTTCTTTATGGAAAAGTGTGTCAATAAAACAACTTACATTTCAATTCTACCAGGAGGAAACCACCCAAAGATAGCCCATTCTTGGGGTAATGGAATATAAGTGACCAAATGGGAAATAAAACTGGGGACCAAAGGTCAAACACACAGATAATAGAAAAAACCTGCATCTGGTCCCCATAATTTTGGACAAACTGATGTTGGAAGCAATCCCACAAGATAATGTCTACAGTATATGGAGACAAAGAGGATTAATTAAAAATATTGACATCAAACTCTGTGTAGGAACTAGCCTACAAATCATTACACCACTGTTATATGCTTTAATAAGGTCAAATACAATCCAGGATGGAAAATGGACTAACCACTAAAAGACCCTTTTGATAATTATTTTGTGGCCAATCAACTCCCTAAAAATTAAAAAATGGGTAGAAATGGATTTTGTCTGGGGCTAGGGGGTTAGTACCAGTAGCAGTTTATCAAAGATATTGCACCAGTTTGTGTGAAAGAACGCTCAAACAACCATGATAATAGAGGAATCTATTTACTAAGCCTTGGATGGAGATAAAGTAAACAGAGATATAGTAGCCAATCAGTTCCCAACTGTCATGTCACAGGCTGTGTTTGAAAAATACAGTTGGAGCTGATTGGTTCATACTTGATCTGTGTAGATTTTATCTACATCTAAAACTTAGTAAATTGACCCTAAAGTGTGGTGCCTGGCAGAAGGCAAGTGTATAGGCTCCAATAAACCAGGAATGTATCAGTTGCCTATGTCAATAGTAAAATATTTGCACCCATTAGTAGGTATTGAAAGGAAGTTATTCCACTAAATTCCAGAAGGTGAAAGGGTGAGCATCCATGCAGTCCTGAATGTCCATGTTGCTAAGCAGAAGTAAGTGGATGGCTCTATCAGGCCCATCTTACGATGTAATAAGTGCAAAACCAATCTAGTAGTCCACAGAAATGGATTGTCAAGCAAAGCATCAGGAATCTACTGATCATGTTGGTTGGGACTGAAGATTGTATTCATATTATAGAGGAAAGTCCATTCTAGATAGATGGTGGCCTGTCACAGCCATACAACCAGTCCTGTGCAAATAGCACAGGATGGCACTATGACTACAGTCGATTATATTGAGGAAACAAAATGCCCATGTTAGATTTTGACTGACACTAATTCCTCAATATTATTCAACAGCAACCACCTTTCCAGAGGAACCTATGAAAAATGGCATTTATTAGTTAGGTATCATTATGGTTGAAGAGGATTGGGAGGGATTAAATCATATAAAGCAATCCATAAATGATTATAATTTTTAACAAATTCCCTAGATAGGAAAGAAAAGCATGATCTAAGCTTGGCACTATGTCCCTCAGTTGTCTATTAGATGGGGTAGAATTTCACTTATAAAGATCAGCAAGACTTTTGAGCAGCAGTATACCCAAATAAGGAACACTGGTGTCAGCCCAGTGAAAGAGATAAGCAGATTCCGACTATGGATGCATTAAAAAGGCAGTGAGGCACATTATGAAAAGCTGCTCATAGTATACCAGTGATGCTGGGCTGCAACCTTAATCATACATGAATTGGTATAACACACATACAAAGATGCAACGCATCAACGCAACTTGGCAAAGGGAAAACCCAGCTGCTCTTTTCAGAACACTTTTTATATAGATTCTGACTTCATTCCACACCGATGTGCAAGTGCCGCAAGCCCCAGTGTACAGTATGCTAGCAATCTACTTTTGTTGCTTCTAGTTCTTTTAATTATGAGAATAAGATGCAAATTTCAAGGAAAAAAAATGCTCGGCCAGGTTGAGTAGTTCTGGATCTGGCGCACCAAGTGGGTCTAATTGCCAAGACTTGAGTATATAAGGACACATCTGTATAAGGTTTCATGGTATGATGTTTGAGATGTACTTTAACATTTAATTATTATTCTTAACAGAATTTGTGTTACAGTATTTGCATAAGATTTCTAGTTGGTCTGGCATCAAGAGTCTGTCAAATAAGCAGTAATTTTCCATTAGACATTTCTTCCTAGCAGCATACATCTAGCATTCAGCCTACTGTGTTTTCATTATCTCAATTTCAATGCTTCATTTTATCAATGTCAGCCCTATACTAAACTATACTACATGAAAACCGATATGCGTTCATTCCTTGTATTCTTTTACTGTTGACTTGATATTTATTTGTCCCTAAATCCTATTTCAAAATCTGGATTAGGGGAAGTGAACTACATGACTTCCAAACAATGACACAGTACAGCATTTAGTGAGAGCCCCTTGTTAGTAACATTAGGTGTTTTCTTAATACCATATCCATTATGATACATGCAGCTTTATAGATCCTATTAAAGTTCCAGAGAGTTTGTCTACTATATCACAGGGATGTAGTCAGCTGATCTGCACTGGAAAGCAGACGGATTGATGCCCAAACTATGTAAGTCCGGGGCGCCCCTCCTATTAGCCATGGGGAGGGTTATGGTTAGGGCAGTTAGCGGGCTTAGCGTTAGGTTTTGGGGGGGAGGTTAGGGTTTGACACCCCTAGAGGGGAGGGTTAGGGTCAGACATCACTGAGGGGGTTAGGTTTTGGCAATAACAGGGCAGGGTTAGGCTTAGGCATGAAGGAGGGGTACTTAGGTTCAGTAACTAATGGGCAGGGTTAGGGTTAGGTTTTGGGGGGAGGTTAGGGTTAGTTACCCTAGGGGGGAGGGTCAGACACCACAGGGGGGAGTTAGGTTTAGGTGCTATGGGGGGAGGGCTAGGTTTCGGCATGAAGGAGGGGGACTTAGGTTCAGGAACTAATGGGGAGGGTTAGGGTTAGAGTGCGGGTTGGGGAGGTTTAGGCATAGGATACCAGAAAGTACAGTTAGGAGAGGGAGGGTAAGTAAACTTACCCGACCCCTGTCAGGATACCAACCATTGGGATGCTGCTGTCGGTATTCTGACAGGAGGCATCCCGACAGCCGGCAAATCATACCGATTCCATATCACAATGTTATATTACTGTCCACTTATTATATTTTACACTGACAACTCTTGCTTATATTATAAAAAAATATGATTATGCTGAAAGTCATAGTTCATGTACACACATAATTTATATCCATAGTATAGGACTAACCTTATTTACAAATACAGAATAAATCATTTTACGTAAGCATTGATCACTTTATTAATAGTGCATTTGCATATATTTGTGATGTGTGTCTGCAATATAAGATTATGAGCTCTTTATATTAACTAAAGCTTGACTCAAAAAAAGTATTTTAGATATGTAATAAATATACTTGGATTAATTTACTGTATTGGTGGAATTGTTCATATTGTACATCTCCAGATTCCAATCTGTTAAGCAATGTGTGCTTTCCAGTTTAAGAGCATAAATGTTTTAGGGGAAATTTTTTAAGATTACTTTTGGGTCTGTAAAGCACCTCAACATCTTTCAAGCAATACTGTAGGTTGAATTTGTATTTTTAATCAGGTGTCGCATTCATTACTTACCTTCAATCCCACAAAATGTGAATTCTAAACCTACTGTAGCCCTCTTCTAGAAATCTAGTGGTTCTGTAAAGGTTGTAATGATTCCATAAGAATGATTCTAGGCAATCTGTAACACTAAGAAGTTATTAATGAAAATCTGTGCCCTGAAATAATTAACCTATTATTATTGTAACAGCAAGATGTTATTGTTCAAAGTTTTTACAGAGAAGAATTAAACAGACTTAAATAAATATATTGATATAATAATCTACAAAACGTCTGTCTCTTCTCCTATATGCATGTGCAGTGGGAGCTGGGGTACACGCTGCCCCTCCTACAGCTACCACTGCTAGAGCGACATGACATACCCTAGCAGAAGAAGAGGAGGATACACTGGGATGCAAGTATGCATCTGCAGGAGAGAGGGGGCCTGGTAGACATCAGGGATGGAGAGGGACAGAGCAGAGAACAGCACTACAGATTGGTTGGAGGTACAGGTAAAGAGGGAGAGTGGTGGGACAGAGAAGGGGGCAGAGCAGTAAGGGAGTTGGGCAGTGGCTGGTAGAACAGGGGGTTAGTTGTGGTGACCAGGCATATGAGTCCCTTTACTAATATAATTGTATAGACAATAAAAATCCAAAATAATATTATAAAGATAGATTAAACACTTTATGTATGAGTCTGAAACTTCTGTTTGTGTTTGATAAAGTTGTGTTGCTTGATTATTTAACTATTGTAACCACAAGGCAATAAAATTATATTTTACTAGCTACATTTTTTCAATTATTGACTTGCTCCCTAATGAAATGAATTTGTAAGCTACTACTAAGCTCTCAAAAAGTAAAGTTGATCAATAACGTAGTCCTTTTGTCATGTTAATGTGAAGTTGTTTAGATATGACATTCATAAAGGAACATTGTTTTTTCTTTTCTCTCACACGTATTGATTTTGAAATGATTTAGAATTCACTAAGGCTCCGGGGAAATGGTGAAAAAACAGACAAGACCAAATGTAGGAAAATCATCCTCCATAATTTACTTTTTTTAAATAGTTTTTTTGCATTGTTGTTATGTGACCTTTTCAGCTGTTGCTCTATTTCGGTATGCATTATGCCTGACAAATGAATAAGGTATTTTAGATGTGAAATGCTGAGAGTCACAGGAAATGTATCTACTATTTAATTTTGGATTTTTATATTTTTATACTAAAAGTGCATGCAGACTTTATTCAAATGAATAGTCTGAATCAAAAACTATCTTCTCTAGTGAAAAAATAAATAAATGACAAGTTCTTTGAATATTACTTTTTTACACAGTAGGTCATTTTTGCCATTTTGAAAAAGCAGTGTGCTATGATAAGTAAAATCAATTAAACCACCTATACTAACCTAAACTGGCCCAAGTGTTCAGTCTGACTGTCTGTCTACAGTATCTATCCATCTATTTATCCATCTACCCATCCATCTACCCATCTGTATATCCACCTATACCTATTCAGTCTAGCAGTTTCAATACCCTGAATCGTTCCAGTCTACTAACACTCAAATCTACAAACATTTTAGACACTGAGAAACTTTTTAGTTTAAGTGAATATATTGTGGTACCACAAAATGGAGATGTAATGGTGTATTTTAAGGATAGTGTAAAAACCGTGAAATACACTTGCATAGAAACATTTGAAACAGTGTTGAAGACACCTGGAGACTGAGAATAGTCAAATATAGAAGCATCATCAAAGCGACACCATAAGTGTTATCATGCAATGTTAATGGGATGACCAATAGTGTCATGCCGCATTGTTTGACCATTTGCAGGCCTAGATGTAATCTTATGCACACAAATCAGTAGAATATGTCTGCATAAAGGAGCATTCTTTGTAACTTCCAAGTTATGTTGTTGCTCATGTCAGTCTCCATGGCATAGATTGAAAATATAAAGACTTCCATAATTTATAGATACTAGGAGGATCTTAATTTATTTTGGGTAAAGAGTAAACTTAAAAAACTTGTGTAAAGATGTAATCTTATTATGTACAATGCCCACTATGCACCAAGATAGTATTGCTATAACCCTGCCTGTGTGGTTTTCACCTGTATGAAACCCTTTTCCCGTAGAGCTACTGTATATGCACTCACCATTACTCTGTTGCCCGAGGGATTTTAGTATTTGGTAGTGGGAACCTTATATGCAGAGGAACCTAGAAGCACAGCAAGGAATATATATTCAAGACACTAAGGGGAAAATTTACTAAGATTCAAGTTTGAGAGAGTTTGCATTCTCTGGAGAGTTTGGTCATTTTTTACCACTCGCAAATTTACTATTGTTAAACTCGGGAAAGAAATCTCCAGGAAAATACTGGAGAGTTAGCAAACTCTCTTCACTTCACCATCGGCTAAACTCGAGTAACTTTTCACTAGTGAAGATAGGATTTGGGAATTTACCAAGATGACCGTTTCTAAACTCTCATGAGAACAGACAACAAAATATGTGAAATCAATTCACCTGCCTATGAGCTGCAAGTTTGGCAGAAACATACACAGGTCAGTGTGATCCATGTATGTTTCTGCCTGTAAATGGTAAAAAAGGGTTAAAGTAAAAAAGAAAATTCTATAGAGTCCCCCCAAAAGCATAATCAGCCCCAGACTGCTCAGCCAGTCCTGGTTTCTAATTTATGGGAAATAAATGTGTAGGGTTCCACCATAGTTTAGGAAGCAGCACCTGGCTGTAGGGCATGTCCTGGTTTCAAATATAGGGGGAAAAAAAGCATAGGGGTTCCCCTATATTTAAAACCAGCACCAGACCCAAACTGACCAGGGTGTAATGCCACAGCCAGGAGACCCTATCACCAGGGCTCCATGGCCAAAGCATTCACACCGCAAGCCAGTCACCCCAAGCCAGAGATCTCAGGGGAGGTGGGGACCCCCCAAGATGGGGTCCCCCCTCTCCCAAAACCCCAGGCTTACGCTGAAGCCTGGGGCTCTTGCCGGCACCACTGGGCTGTGGGTATGGGGGTAATAATGTGTTAAATAGTTATAAACTATTGTTTTTTTACAATGGAACTACATGTGCCAGCATGCCTGCCCTTTTGCACTTGTTGAACTACAAGTGCCAGTAGGCGGTTGGCACCTGTACCTCCACTGTAAAATAAAGTTAAGAAAATACAGTACACACACACCATAAATAGTACAGCTTTATTACACACCTACTTATCCCAATCACACATACTTACCTACTGCCAGCTGGTTGGTCCACTTCTCCCAGTAGAATCCATTTGGAGAACCTGGAATAAAGATCCTATACTCACCTCTTTCCTGATGCTGGTCTCCGTAGTATCCAGGGGTCTTTGCAAAGTAAAAAAATGGAACGAACCCGATCCTTATACTTACTGTAATGGTATATGTGTGTGACCACATACACTGCTACCCGGCTGCAGACTGATCAGTGTGAACTGTCAGGAGCCAGCAGCCAATCAGCGGCTGCAAACTGTAGATCAGACCGCTCCTGAAAGTTCCCACGTGACCTGGACAGTGAGTCAGGAGCCAGAGCTAATCTACAGTTAGTGGCCGCTGATTGGCTGCCAGCTCCTGACAGTTCATATGGATCAGTCAGGAGCCAGGTAGCTTTGCAATTGATATCCTTGCTGATTCCCCCCCATAATTTACTACACACTGAGTACAGTGGGCATAAACTGTACTATACTGATCAGCAAACAAAGAGGCACCATGCACAATATATGGAGGTAACCTTTGTTCACCGCCTGGAGTCGGCTGAACAATGTTCTGGTGAATCAGACAAGTCTGATAATCAAACAATATCATTTAGACCAATTTTCAGCCATTTTCAGGCTGAGAACAATTATCACTGAATGATAGCTGTTCAAAGACATAATTTTGGTCAGCTGGTTTGCATGATTATTGTGCAGTGTATGGTCAGCTTATCACAAAAATACAATTTGTTTCCTTTGCTTGTCATTAGTGTATTTTGCTATTTAAGCATACAAATACACAAACAATACATTGTCATCACAATGGGAGTGTTTTTTTTACAACCTACAGATTTTTTTTCTGCATTTGTTACTAACAATGTCAGCTTGTCCATCACCTTTAACTGAAGCCTTAGGGCCAAATGTAATAGGATGAGAGTTTAGAAAATGTCAGAGTTTTCTCTCACTTTTTAAACTCGCCCAATGTAATAGAGTCCGAGAACAAAACAACAGAGCCAACTCGCATATTTTTCAAACTCAAAAAACTCTCACAATTTAAAATCTCATCTCCCATTTTGATAATAAAACTCGACCAATGTGAGACTTTACTGCTAAACTCTCACATTTTCTAACTCACACCCTATTACATTTGGCTCTTAGTGACAGGAAAATCCCAACAAAAAGTCTGATAAGATGACTTATGTAGCAGAAATAAATGTACTCGCCTCAAAAAAAAACTTTGCTCAAGTAAAGGCAGTGGTTTTATATATATGAGTTATATATATATGAGTTAAAAGCAAACAATTTTGTTCTTGCTAACTAATGTAGCTGCTCAGATGGTAATAAAAATGTGCATATATTTCATCCTCTTTATTATATTACAGGGCCTATTTAGCAAGTTGTCTACTCAAATCATGCAGAAATAACAGTTTACTCTTAATTTTCTCAAAATAATTTATCCTTGCTATTTAGTAATTCAATATAAAGATCAATATAGGTTGGAGTGCGCTGAGAAGAATTTTGACCCTGGGAAGCCTGTTCTGAGCCTTCCACTGGTTGGATTTGGACAAAAACACATAATTTGGATGAAAACTTTAGTGCTAACATTGGATCCCGAAGACATACTAGGGTGTTGAGGGCAGCACTTCCACTGGATGTATTTGGATGAAAAAAAAAATCACAAAGTGGTAACATTGGATTCAAGAAGATATACTGTACTAGGGGTAGAGGTCCCAGTCGGATCTCCTATTGGAGTATTCTGGGCAGAACTTTGCCCGGAGATGCTGGGCAGAACTTTTACAAGGGATCCTGTTCTGGGCTTTCCACCAGATGGATATGGATATAAACTTCACAGAACTGTGGCAATTGGTCTGGGATGCCTAATGGAGTGGTTGGGGTCCTTGTTGAACATCACAACGGAGTGCGCCGAGCAGAACTTTGGCCTAGGGAGCCTGTTCTGGGCCTTTCACTCGATGGATGTGGATGACATCACAAAATTTGGACAAAACTTCAGAGTGGTAACATTGGATCCCTGATGACATATTAGGGGGTTGAGGTGCCATTTAAATCTCTTGTTGGTGTTTGCTGGGCAGAACTTTGACCAAGGAACGCTGGGTGGAACTTTGACCCAAGAAGCCTGTTCTGGGAGTTCCACTTTATGGACTTGGATGAAAAACATAATAATATATATATATATATATATATATATATACTGTGATTGACAAGTGGATGACCAGTTCGCTAAAAAGTGCTAATGCATGTAATAACAAGCTAATAAGTCACATTCAACATAATGTGAGGGTTTTCTAAATAAATATAAAGTGTAACAGTGAAAATAAATAAATATATAATTTATTCTATGAAGGTAAGGATAAAAACAAATGCATAGAAAAAAAATCACATAATAAAACAGTAATACATAATTCAATACAATGTGGACATAAAGGAATGAATTAAATAAAAATGAAAAAACATACTGTAAAGACAAATAATGGATAAAAGGAGGATATCAGCTTATCTAAGTTAAAAGGAGTCAAAGTTCAAGGGGTAAGAGGCTGCTACTTCCAACGCATTTCATCCAGAGACTTCATCAAGGGGATACTGATCAAGTGGGGTATTTATCTATTTATACCCCTCCGTGTGCTCATTAGGGGTCAAAGTCGCAAGTACTTCTGGGTTACTGAGAGCATCAAGTCTCATGTGTTTAACCCAAAACAGAACCAATGTATAACTATAAATGACCTACTACTGAATTGTGTTAAGACATGCATTAGCCAACATATTCGCAATCATAAATAAATAACTATTTTTATATATAATGGCTACTTCCGCCCTTCCTGTTCAATTGGTACTTCCCCCAGAGACTGAATCTTGTGACGTCATGTCCGTGTGTGCGTCCAATATGTTTCTTTAAGACAGCATGACCTAAACAAAAATCAAAATGAAAGACATCAATCATTTATCTCAAACCATTTGACTTATGTGCTTCAGTTTGTTGGTGAATCTTCTTTTATTAAATGAGTGCTCAGTGCTCAGCTTCCACAGAACAAGTGACTTGTGGGAGTGTCATGGGGGGAGTGTTGTGGGCATGTACGAGGTATCATAGGCTCCATGCAATTATGATTTGTGCAAATGGGGATCTGAAGCTTTTTTAAGGTGGATCTCTTGCACCTAGCATGGGGCTGGTGCACGTGCAGATACATATGATGACAACAGTAAATCAGGTTGCCTGCAACTAAAACCTTTTTGAGACTCAAAATCAGCCGTACTATCATCATATTTTAAACTGAGCATTGTGCCACTGCTATCACTCTGCATGTCACTCATTTTGCTGCTTAAAAAATTATAATAAAAATAATAAAAAAAGACTACTGATTTTCTCAAACTGTTTAACATATAAGTGGGGCAAAAAATGTGTTGTTTTTATCAAACCAGTTAATTTCCAGGCAAGGCCAATCATGGTGTGTCTAATTTTGTCAAGTGGCTCCTTTTTTTGTTCTTTTTCGTTCTTCTGTTGCTATCCCTTGATTGAGAATGAAATGCATATCAATTTCTGAAATCCTTTTAACACCTTGGTGTATCTTTTTTTTATATATATATTAATGACCTTACTGCTTGAGGCCAATATTAGTGACATTTATGACAGTTCTTAGGTGGTTATTAGAAAAATGACTGTAAATTACTAATTTAATATTGATTTTATGTTAATGTAGGAAAATGAATCAACTCTTAATTGCATTATTTTAGCTGCCTTTTACTGTTTTTATTGAAATCCAAACCAAAACACAATCACAAAGATTTTAAAACAAGGACCAAAACCAAATCAGTGCACACAGGGCAAGAGCAGGGCTCTATGCCACCCTGTGCTTCCCGCAAGCCTTAAACCCATGAAGACATGATACCATGCCAAGGAAGCAGAGCCACCAGCACTAGGATGTAGAAAATTGCCCAATGTGTCTGTAGGATGCTCTGGACAGCCCTATAGGCTACAGTGTGTGTCTAAGCTTCCCTTGGTGGCTCTGTGACTGTGCTACTTGTTGCATGGTACTGTCCAGACACTCTGCAGCCCAATTGCATTTCCCCCCAGGGCCCTGCATCCCATTCGATGGCACCACTCACAGACCCCTTTGTTATGGCCCTGTGCACACATCTCTGCCACCATTCACTATACAATAAACCTGCTGGGGGGGCTCTAATATTGAGGCTATAATACACTTTTTTCTGCTATTCTTACACATACAATGTTTAAAGCTGGTCTACTGTGTGTTTAATATTGATATTACAGTAAATAAATCATAATGATTTAAATCACAACCCCCATATTCTATTTCCACATAATCCTCTACTTTATCCATCCCTCTCCTCCCCCTCTTGTCTCCTCCACTTGCTGTTCCCCCTTTTTTCTCTCATCAGTCTGCTTCCAACCCTCTGCTTCTTTTCCCCACTTTTCCTGTCCCTCCACTCTCAACCACCTCTCTCCATGGCCTTGTTACCCCACCACTAAGCCCCATTCCCTTCTGGTTCTGTCTGTCACCTCCAGGGCTGCCAAGAGAAATTCTGGGCCCGGGCACTGCAACATCCTGTGGGACCACATCATGTATGGCTGCACCCATTTGTGAGTGGGTCTAGCATGTGAGATGCACCCACTCACAGGAGCATGGCATAGCACCCAGCAGCTGGGACTAAAGTAGTCACTACTGTATTAAGATGGTGGGACAGTCCCATAATCGCTGCATTTTTTGTCAGGCTGTATATAGACACTAAAATGTAACACACAACAATTAAAGTGCTACTACTTTATTTTGTACATCTCTCATGTAAATAACACAAACAATCTATTTTCTGTCATAGAGATAGATGTATGAAGGACTTTTTTTACATAACATCAGGTCATCTTATACACACACATTCCGCAGCACATATCCTAACCCACTGCTCCATGCTCCTTCCTCACTATCTACCCCTCTGTGTCGACCCTGTCTGTCTGCCCTTCCCCTTTAGAATGTAAGCTCTCACAAGCAGGGCCATCATCCCTCATGTGCTTCTCCTCCCCTAATTATAGTATCATTTACTCCTAACTCCCCACAATGGCACCGAACACCTGGTTGCTCATGTCCTGCTGCTTGTGTTTTGCAGCTGAGTTTATAACCTTGTCTTTGTGCTGCATTGTTTTGTATTACTATTAACTGTTTTTCTTGTGTGCTCATTTATGTACTATGTAAGGCGCTGCGGAACCTTTGTGGCGCCATATAAATAAAGGATAATAATAATAATAATAATAATAATAATAATAATAATAATGATCAACCTCATTATCTATTACTATAACTTTTAATGCTGTCAATTGATTAATTATTGCAATATGTACAATAAGGAATAAACAATAGTGATTTTCCCTATTCTCTTGCACTTTTGTGTAATGTAAATCTTATATTTGCTATGTATATTTTGCAGACATTAACATCCTCTTAATCTTTCCTAGAAAGAGCTTCTATAATTTACAAAAATGTATGTGTTCCTGGGGAGCTACACAATATATGAACATAGAGACAACAGCTCTAGTCATGGTATGTATCAAAAGAAAATCAGGTTGCACTCACCAGTTTATAGAATAAAATGATCCTTTATTGAAGCATATCAGAAGTAAACAAACACCAATGTTTGGGTCCCCATAGGTTCTATGGGGAACAAAACGTCTATTTGTTTAATGCTAATATGCTTCAATAAAGATCTATTTATCCTATAAACTGGTGAGTGCAACCTGATTTTCTTTTGATATATCTATGTATATATATATATATATATATATATATATATATATAAACAGTCCCAGCAGGCGGCACTCTGAAAAAATGCAAGCAGCACAGGTACGTAGTGAAAACCACCGACGTTTCGGGGCCTCTTTATTGCCCCTTCATCAAGGTAAGAACAATACAAACACATAAAAGACCCCATTAACACATTAAGGAGACAAAGATAGAATCCACATTCATGAATCACATGATTGCACGATCCCATCAAATAAATGGGATCAACCATCATGTTAACCATGAATGTATACCAGTATAGATGTAGTGATAGAAAGAGAGAGCATCAAAACTCTATATACGATCCACCACACTCAAATTTCGCTAACAGTACTAAATCACAAAAAGCAATGGAGGCCCAAGTTTTCATTAAGGCCCCGCGGAGCCAAGGAATGTAATCTGAATATCCAGGAGGATTCACATCTTAATAAATTGCGTGAGCGGTCCCCACCACGTAGAGAATCAGGTACATGATCAATGATCATGTACCATAATGTTGCCAGATTGTGTCCCCTTGCAGAGAAATGACGTGCAACCAGTTGCTCGCTATGGCCAGATAAAATATCTGCCCGAATGGCCGAACCGATGCAGTACCATGCGTTCTCTCAATGTCCTGTCGGTCTTGCCGACATACATGAGTCCGCATGGACAGGTAATGACATAAATAATAAATTTGGTAGTACATGTCACACGATGTTTTATTTTAAATCTACGTCCACTGTACGGATGGCAAAAGCTATCTCCCACAATCAGGGACTGACATATCATGCATCCAAGGCATTTAAAACACCCCAATTTCAGGCATAAAAAACTCTTACTACCAATAGCATTCATGTTGCTCACATCAGGTTTCACAATCCAATTTCTTAGGTTGCGTCCCCTGGTATAGCAAGGCATGATCATGGTATCTTGTAGATTCAGATCAGGGTCTGTGCCAACAATTTGCCACAGTCTCTTAGCTGAATTCTTAACTGGATTGCTAAGACTGTTAAAATGATTAACCCAAAGCAGTTTTTGTTTAGTATCCTTCCTTACTTTATTGGATTTCAGCAAATCTTCCCTGGGTATTGATAATGCCTTATTTTTTGCCTGTGCTTAGATATCAGAAGGATAACCTCTATTAAGGAATTTATTAATCATTTTATTAATTTCTTCTAGCTCTAATAAATTGCGAATACGGCAAACCGTACTTCAGTGATCTTGGATGACAACTGCCAAAATGCAGCAGGGTGTTTCTATCTGTCGGTTTGCTAAACAATTTAGTCTTAAGTCTCCCATCATACAACTGCAAGCTAACATCCAAATAATTGACAACACTAGCATCAATATTAAATGTAAATTTATAGGGTTGTCCGATCTGTTGTGATCGTCTATAAATGATCTGAAAGCCGCCTCCGAGCCGGTCCAGATCAGAAATATGTCATCTATGTATCTCGCGTAATAAAAAATATCGCCAGATACACAGACATTTTGGAAAAAAATGGCCTGTTCGGCTTCAAACATATACACATTGGCATAGGATGGGGCCACATTCGACCCCATCGCTACGCCAATCAGCTGCAGATAGATCTTGTTGTTGTACATAAAGAAATTCCTAGTGAGAATCATCTCCAACAGATCTATCACAAGATCAACATTAGGACCACAATAGACAGTGCTGTTATTTATCAACTTCCAAACAGCTCTGAGACCCTTCGTGTTAGGAATCACTGTATAGAGACTACTTATATCAATGCTACACAGGAAACTCCCCTGTGGAATAGGGGGTAACCTGAGCACTTCATTACATAAAGAAGTTGTATCTAGTAAAAACCTGGGATGTTCCTGAACGCAAGGTTGAAGAATATCATCCAAAAATACAGAAACCAACTGGAGCAAATCCCCCCTTGCAGATATAATAGGTCTGCCAGGGGGATTGTTTAGGCGTTTATGTATTTTGGGTAAGGTATATAACAAAGCCATAATAGGATACTTAGGAATCAATGCCTCACACAATTTCTCAGAGATCAACCCTTCTGAAACAGCAGCACCCAATTTCTCATAAAGCTGGTTACAAAACAATTCTGTGGGATCATAATCAAGCAATTTGTAGACTGTAGAATCCGAAATTTGACTATCAATCTCACTCATATAGTCAGATAAGTTCTGAACCACAATTGCCCGCCCTTATCAGCGAGGCGAAATACCACATCCTGATAATTTGACAGATCACGCAGGGCTCCCCATTCGCCAGAAGAAAGATTGCTGAAAGAATGATCATTCACTGAATTTCTAGTGATCGATGCCACATCTTGATCCAACATCCTAATATAGGTCTTAATAGCAGCATTGTTAGAAATGGGATCAAAATGTGATCTCGGTTGTAATCTCCGTAAATTGGTAGGTAATGGATCAATTGGAGGGGCCGATGGTTGCGACTTCGTTCTATTACCCTTGTAGTGCTCGTGGTGTTTCAACTGTCTAGTAAGATGGTATTTTTATATTTCCCACTTCATAGGATCAAATCTAGTCGTTTGAATATAAGATAGTCCACGGCTCAAAACCCTCTCCTCCAAGGATGAAAGTATGCGGGATGAGATGTTAATTACTGTCGTATACATAATAGCGGTGGCCTCCCCACTCTCCTTTGGCGATGACCGCGTGTGTGGCCCACCCCTACAGGTGTATCTCCTTGTTCTCTTGGGAGGGACTCCAAATCGGTTGCTCTCCCTAAAGGGATCCTGCGATTGCTGTTAATACTGCCACCTCTTGTGCCATCTGAATCGCTGGTATTATATTGTGAGCCATCAGAACTGTCAAATGGCTTGCGGAATCCACGCCTATCCATACGGTGTGGTTCACTCCATCCATTATTGACCCAGTTGTACACTCTGTTCTGCTCATAGTCCAGAGACACTTTGGTCATTTTGGACTTTTTGAATTGTATCAGTTCATGTTTATACGTGGCTACTTCTTTGGCAAGCTTTTCCAACCAGGGTGTAGCGGTGTCAGCTTCAAACGTAGGTTAATGTTCTTGTTCAAATTTAGAAATTTTTTCTCTTACTATAGCCAACTCACGTGTCGCTTCCTCAATAACAAGTAGCATGAGATCATAACTACACTTATTCAAAATGCTTATCCATCTCTTGCAGAAATTGGTATTGTCTCGTCCTATGGTAGGACAATTTCTCACCCGGAATCCACGGGGAATGCGTTTCTGCTTAAAATAATCACTCAGCATGAGACCATGCTAGTGAAAGTCCAGTTCTTTTTGCTTCATTTTTAACCAGTCACGATATAAAAATTGGAGCGATTTTATGGCTTCATCATCACAAAACTGTTCTTGATATAAAATGGCTTCAGCATCCGAATCAGAAAAAATGAATGTACTCCCTTGTGTCAGTAAAGCCATGTTAATGGCCTCATAGGGCTCATCTCCATCATGCAAACTCTCTGCCATATTAGCAGAAAGTGTTCACTGCTCCAGCAGGAAAATTAATACCGCCAATGATGTATAACAAATGTGATACAAAAACTCAAGGGTGCCCAACCCCAGTATCAGCAGTTCCAGAATAACTGGAATAATTGGATTGTGAAACCTGATGTGAGCAACATGAATGCAATTGGTAGTAAGAGTTTTTTACGCCCGAAATTGGGGTGTTTTAAATGCCTTGGATGCATGAAATGTCGGTCCCTGATTGTGGGAGACAGCTTTTGCCATCCGTACAGTGGACGTAGATTTAAAATAAAACATTGTGTGACATGTACTTCCAAATTTATTATTTATGTCATTACCTGTCCATGCGGACTCATGTATGTCGGCAAGACCGACAGGACATTGAGGGAACGCATGGCACTGCATTGGTCGGCCATTCGGGCAGCTATTTTATCTGGCCATAGCGAGCAAGCGGTTGCACGTCATTTCTCTGCAAGGGGACACAATCTGGCATCATTACGGTACATGATCATTGATCATGTACCTGATTCTCTACGTGGTGGGGACCGCTCACGCAATTTATTAAGATGTGAATCCTCCTGGATATTCAGATTACAATCCTTGGCTCCGCGGGGCATTAATGAAAACTTGGGCCTCCATTGCTTTTTGTGATTTAGTACTGTTAGCGACATTTGAGTGTGGTGGATCGTATATAGAGTTTTGATGCTCTCTCTTTCTATCATCACATTTATACAGGTATACATTCATGGTTAACATGATGGTTGATCCCATTTATTTGATGGGATCATGCAATCATGTGATTCATGAATGTGGATTCTATCTTTTTCTCCTTAATGTGTTAATGGGGTCTGGTTATTGGGACTCTTTTTATGTGCTTTAGATATAATTATTTAGTTGGATATGTTTAATCGTCATGTATTTACTTGTCCATTTATTATATGTGAGTGATGTGTATTTAGTATATTCATGTAATATATGTGGCATCGGGTACCATCATGTATGTTTATTTGTTTTAATATTTTGCATTTAGAGTCCGGCGTCTGAGTGTTGCCAAGGCAACGGTGATGCTGACAGGCTGTTCCACCATGCCGGATCCGACGCTGCTTGTGCGCCAAGAAGAGGGCGTGGTGTGATGACACCATTGAGATGCACCCCGGCCTGGGCGGCGGCGTGGCACGGACTTGATGCAACGATGTGTAAGTATAAATGTGTGTGTTTTATGTGTTTGTATTGTTCTTACCTTGATGAAGGGGCAATAAAGAGGCCCCGAAACGTTGGTGGTTTTCACTACATAACTGTGCTGTTTGCATTTTTTCAGAGTGCCGCCTGCTGGGACAGTTTGTATGAAGCCTTGTTTGGCTTTTTAGGAGGGCACCTGCACTTTTGTCTATATTATTAGAGTGCCACCCTAAGGGACCTGTTAGATATATATATATATATATATATATATATATATATATATATATATATATCTTTATAACCTGTTGTAATCCTCCTAGTTTAGCGTAAGTGATGAAATGCATAGAGGACATTTTCTCCAGTTGTGCAGATTGAGAGAAGCCATTTTAAAGAGTTTTTATTGTAGTTGTGATTTTATCCTTTCATGTATGTGGTTTTTCTAATAAATGTTTTTTTTCCCAAAATATATTTATTAAGGCTTTGCATAATACAAGTGTGTATAAATATATATATATATTAGGGGTGAGCGGGTTCGGATTTCAGAAATCCGAACCCCCCCGAGCACCCCCGATCCGAGGCCGATCCGAGTCAGGCTCGACTTTTCCCGCCTGACTCGGATCTGAAATCGAGGCAAAACGTCATCATCCCGCCTTCAGGGTCTCGCGGGTTTTGGATCCTATATAAGGTACCCGCGTCAGCACCATTTTCTCACTCGGCTGAGGACAGTGAAGAGGGAGGGTGGGAGTTAGGGCTGGCTGGGCTGTGTAGTGTAGTGTAGTGCAGAGTAGTGCTGTGCTGCGCTGTGCTGCTGTTGTCCAAAGGGGCTTTGTCCACTACTTCAAAGTCCATAGGGGCTGGCTGGACTATGTTGTGCAGTCAGTTGTCCATAGGGGCTGTGTCCACTCCAAAGTCCTGTGCAGTGTCCGAGTCATAAAGGGGTGCTGTGGTGTTGTCCAGGGGGTGCTCTGTCCCTCAGGGGTGCTCCCCCCAAGTGCTAAAAAATATTTTTTTTTTCTGTGTTTGTGAATTGTGTGCGCAGTAGCCGCACGTGCATAAACAAAGTAGAGCCAAGCGTGCGCCTGTGTCATAAGTAAAGAGCTGGCTGGCTTGACCGTTAAAGGGTGCTGTAACCCTCAAAGTACACCAAACCAAATAAAAAAATATTTTCTGTGTTTGTGAATTGTGTGCGCAGTAGCCGCACGTGTATCAACAAAGTAGTGCTAAGCGTGCACCTGTGTCATAAGTAAAAGGGTGCTGTAACCCCCAAAGTACACTCCAAACCAAATAAAAAAATATTTTCTGTGTTTGTGAATTGTGTGCGCAGTAGACGCACGTGCATCAACAAAGTAGTGCCGAGCATGCGCCTGTGTAATAAGTAAAGGCATGGCTGGCTTGACCGTTAAAGGGTGCTGAAACCCCCAAAGTACACTTCAAACCAAATAAAAAATATTTTCTGTGTTTGTGAATTGTATGCGCAGTAGCCGCACGTGCATCAACAAAGTAGTGCCAAGCGTGCGCCTGTGTCATAAGTAAAGGGGCAGCTGGCTTGACCGTTAAAGGGTGCTGTAACCCCCAAAGTACACTCCAGTCCAAACCAAAAAAAAAATATATATTTTCTGTGTTCGTGAATTGTGTGCGCAGTAGCCGCTCGTGCATCAACAAAGTAGTGCCAAGCGTGCGCCTGTGTCATAAGTAAAGGGCCGGCTGGCTTGACCGTTAAAGGGTGCTGTAACCCCCAAAGTACACTCCAATCCAAATAAAAAAATATTTTCTGTGTTTGTGAATTGTGTGTGCAGTAGCCGCACGTGCATCAACAAAGTAGTGCCAAGCGTGCGCCTGTGTCTTAAGTAATGGGCCGGCTGGCTTGACCGTTAAAGGGTGCTGTAACCCCCAAAGTACACTCCAAACCAAATAAAAAAATATTTTCTGTGTTTGTGAATTGTGTGCGCAGTAGCCGCACGTGCATCAACAAAGTAGTGCCAAACGCTCGCCTGTGTCATAAGTAAAGGGCCGGCTGGCTTGACCGTTAAAGGGTGCTATAACCCCCAAAGTACACTCCAAACCAAATAAAAAAATATTTTCTGTGTTTGTGAATTGTGTGCACTGTGGCTGCACGTGCATCAACGAGCAGCGCCAAGCATGCGCCTGTGTCCCATAAGTAAAGAGCCGGCTGGCTCATTTCTTAAAGGGTGGTGTAACCCACAAAGTGCACTACTCTCCAGCAAAAATAAAAAAATATTTTCTGTGTTTGTGTGCGCCTTAGCCGCACGTATATATCAATATAACATAAATGGAGGACCAAACTTTCTCCGATAAAAATAAAATAGGGAAAGATCAAGAACCACTTCCTCCTAGTGCTGTTGCTGCTGCTGGGAGTTGTTCATCATCCCAGAGAGGAAGTAGGAACACCACTACTTTTACTAAACAATTGACCGTCCAACAGTCCCTAGCGATGAGGATGAAGTACGACAGCAGTCATCCTGAAGCAAAACGTATAACTGAGGCCTTGACTGCTATGTTGGTGTTAGACGTGCGTCCGGTATCCGCCATTAGTGCAGTGGGATTTAGACAATTGATGGAGGTAGTGTGTCCCCAGTTCCAAATCCCGTCTATATTCCACCTGCATCCTCAAAGCAGCAGCGACAAGCGTGCATCTGTCTGTTAAAGGGTGGTGTAACCCTCAAAGTGCTCCAAAAAATAAAAAACTATTTTTTTTATGTGTTTGTGACTTGTGTGCGATGTAGCCGCACGTGCATCAACACAGTAGCAGCGCCAAGCGTGCGCCTGTGTCATAAGTCAAGGGCCGGTTTGGACATCTGGTCAGGACTGAAGGATGTGCCAACAATTTCTGACAAGTCTACTGTCACTGCGTATGATACTGTCCTCAAAGCAGCAGCGACAAGCGTGCGTCTGTCTGTTAAAGGGTGGTGTAACCCTCAAAGTGCGCTCCACAAACAATAAAAATATTCTTCTTTTTTTTTCTGTCTTTGTGAAATGTGTGGGCTGTAGCCGCACCTGCATCCTTAAAGCAGCATCAACAAGCGTGCGTCTGTCTGTTAAAGGGTGGTGACACCCTCAAAGTGTGCTCCACAAACAATAAAATTATTCTTCTTTTTTTTTAGGCTTTGTGAAATGTGTGGGCTGTAGCCGCACCTGCATCCTTAAAGCAGCAGCGACAAGCGTGCGTCTGTCTGTTAAAGGGTGGTGTAACCCTCAAAGTGCGCTCCACAAACAATAAAAATATTCTTCTTTTTTTTTCTGTCTTTGTGAAATGTGTGGGCTGTAGCCGCACCTGCATCCTTAAAGCAGCATCAACAAGCGTGCGTCTGTCTGTTAAAGGGTGGTGACACCCTCAAAGTGTGCTCCACAAACAATAAAATTATTCTTCTTTTTTTTTCAGTCTTTGTGAAATGTGTGGGCTGTAGCCGCACCTGCATCCTTAAAGCAGCAGCGACAAGCATGCGTCTGTCTGTTAAAGGGTGGTGTAACCCTCAAAGTGCGCTTCACAAACAATAAAAAAAATCTTCTTTTTTTTTCTGTCTTTGTGAAATGTGTGGGCTGTAGCCGCACCTGCATCCTTAAAGCAGCAGCGACAAGCGTGCGTCTGTCTGTTAAAGGATTACATCGGTGACAGCATCCAAGTAGGCATGTCAGACAGTCTGTACCTGTACTGGCAGGAAAAAGAAGCAATTTGGAGGTCCCTGTACAAACTGGATCTATTTTACCTGAGTTTCCCCCCCTCCAGTGTGTACTCCGAAAGAGTGTTTAGTGCAGCCGGGAACCTTATCAGTGAAAGGCGTAGGAGGTTGCTTCCACAAAATGTGGAGAAGATGATGTTCATAAAATGAATTATCAACTCTTCCAGGGAGACCAGCATCCAGAAAGTACAGAGGGATCTGTGGTTGTGGATTCCAGTGGGGACGAATTAATACTCTGTGAGGATGAGGATGTACACAACACTGAAGAGGGTGAGGAATCGGTGGATGAGGAGGATGAGGATGACATCTTGCCTCCGTAGAGACAGTTTGTGCTGGGACAGATTAATTGCCAGCTTGTTTTGTGTGGGGCCCAAACGAACCAATCATTTCAGCCACAGTTGTGTGGCAGACCATGGTGCTGAAATGTTTGGTTTGTTAAAGTGTGCATGTCCTGTTTATACAACATAAGGGTGGGTGGGAGGGCCCAAGGACAATTCCATCTTGCACCTCTTTTTTTTCTTTGAATTATGTACTGTTTGGGGCCTAGTTTTTCAAACTGCCATCCTGTCTGCCACTGCAGTGCCACTCCTAGATGGACCACGTGTTTGTGCCGCCCACTCGTATCTCTTAGCATAGTCATCCAGCTACCTCGGTGCAACCTTTTGGATATAAAAACACTATTGTGAGGTGTGAGGTGTTCAGAATAGACTGGAAATGAGTGGAAATTAAGGTTATTGAGGTTAATAATAGCATAGGAGCAGAAAAACACACAAATTCTGTGATTTTAGCTGTTTTTATGCTTTTTTTAAAAAAAATACAGATCCAAAATACAAAACCAAGAATCCAAAACAAGGAAGGGTGGTTTTGGCAAAACCAATCCAGATCCAAAACACGAAGAAAGATCCAGATCCAAAACCAAAACACGAAAAGGGGCCGGTGCACACTCCTAATATATATATATATATATATATATATATATATATATTAGACAGTATTGTATAAACAAGAAAACATTTTGATAGGGATAAATGTAGGGAAATAATCCCTATAGTAAAGCCAAACATGTTTTCCTATTTTTGTAAAAACAATACAGATTAATATATTTGTGAACCGAGAAATTATATGGCAATCTTACATGGGATATACACAGTGTTGGTTCAATATATTAAAGAAAGAAATTGAACATCGAATCTACAACATATCAGCCAAACAAGATAGATGAGAGTACTTGTTTTCTCTCTTTCTTTCTCTATCTCTCTCTCTCTCAACTAATGAGCGGCATTTAAACCTTGATGGGTGATAAGCAGAAGGGGTTCATTTGGACATCCTTATAAAGTGGAGGAGCCCGGTTTGGTGATTAAGGACTGAGTGGTTATATGCCTGATTACATAACCTTTATGGCATGCATTTGTAGTTTCATCACAATTCCTGATAATTATAATATTGTTACACTATGAGGCGCTGTGTTTTCACTTTTTGTTTTTCATATATCTATATAAAAATGATATATATTTGTAGCAGTCATACAGGACCAAGCTGCATTAAATCTGCTAACAATCTAACATTCAGGAACTGCTAAAATACTGGAGTTCTTCAAATGCAGTAGCTGTGACATGAAACCAAGCATGCAATTTTAACAAGCTCAATCTCTGAACAATACCTTAAGGACAAAATGTTCATCTATATTGGATAAAGTAAATATATATGACTGCACTTATAATATATATAGTATGAATTTATTTCTCAGCATGCCACCTTCCAAAGATGTCGCTCTTGGGAACAGCTTTTGAGCATTTCAATCAGAAATTTTTATTTTCTTCCTTTGCATTTTGGGGTTCAACCCCTATGCATCTTTACTTCTGGCAAGGTGGATGGAGCCATATGGAGCTGTTTGTAGAAAATGACATAAATTACATTTGCATCTGAAGAATGAGTTAAAGAGGTGAATATAGCAGATTTTTTTAGATGTGTTACTTGCTGGTGGAGGGGTGTACGACCATCTCCACTTAACAAAATAGTTTGCAGTTTACAGCACTTTAGAATTAATTGTATTGATGTCTAATCCTTTTTTTTGGGACAAAAGAAGTACAGGGAAAGGGGGTAACACTTCAATCCAAAAGGCTGCAGCCTAACCTCATCAAACTAAGGATCTATCCCTAAAGATCCAACAAAATCTCTAGTAGGTATGAATGTGGTGTGGGAAATGGTGCTACCTTATGAGTCACAGGTGTACAGATAAAAGTTTAAAGATACTTATCACGGAAGTGGTGGGTATCCTTCTGTTAAATATTTATCTCTTAATCATCAAGACCAAAACAAATTTTTTCATATGAACATGAATGTGTTGTCCAATCTAAAAATTATCTTACAATTATTAACAATATTGGTATGTTGAGCACACCCAAACTCACTATGCAGGAAGTGGGTTGACTCCTATAATGGTATATTTAGTTTTTTTTGGAGAAGGTGTCCTCTAAGTAGTTATATCTCCATCAAAGTAGGTATATCAAATCAAAGTGAGAATAAAATGAGGTGGCATACTTACACTTATGGAGTGCAAGATGATGCATGAAATAGTTTCTTTAGCTTAAAAGATGTATTCAGGGAGTGGGTTGTCTCCTATAACGTTGTCTGTCACTAATTACAGGAGAAGGTGTCCTCTAAGTAGATAAACCTTCTTCATAACAATACTACATCAAGACGAAAACAATACAATTTGTGGTAGCATACCTCACTTATACTTAAGAGTGCAAAATTAAGCATATATATATATCCGTTTCTTTAGTGTAAATGACATATTGGTGCATACTAGTATTCAAGGAAAAGAGGGTGTAGTCAGACATATCAAGAAATCTTTTGATCAATTTAGACAGTCTGCTAGAATCTGACTTCCAATAACAGGAATTTATTACAATACATGATAAAATAGAATGATAACTACAAATGATAAAAAATAAAAATAATAAAAAAAATAATAAATAAAACATTAGTATTGTCAAGGGGTTAAAATTCCACTGCAACAAAAATAGGTGGGTCTAGAGGCAACACAGGTCCAGTTCCTACATTACCATAGAATTTGTAAAAAGGAGGTCAAATCCATATAAATATTGTATAAAAAGCACATACCTCCTTCCAAAGAACCAGTACAGAGTTCCCCTCAACAATACCACCTTCTAGATCAAAGGCTTTTTATCAAGGCATGTAGGCATGTGTATGACATCCAGTTTAAACAGTTGTCCATGGCAATGATGAAAAGATGGCGGTGCATCTGGATTGGGTCCACGGACTGGAAGCCGGTGTCTGATGAGGACAAGTTCTTACCAATATATTCCTGTAACTAGCAAGCCGAGCTTCTTTGGAAGGAGGTCTTTGGCTCTGTGTAATTCGTGTTTCTAGAGTAGGACCATCTCATGCAGGGACAGTGAAGCCCTGCAAACATTTCACTGCACTTGTGCTGAGATGTTAATGTAAGCCAACAATAATTTGGGTGCTTGCTGTCAACATACAGGAAGTCAAGAACTGAAATGGAATAAAGCTACACCAGCCACAGAAAAGGCTATTACGGTTGACTAGTTCAAATATATAATACAAAAACAAAATTAGAATATTTTAAGAAAAAAATATTAGCAGTACCCCATAATTTTTATTGTGGTTTATACTGTACACAGAGAATACACACAAAACAATTTCATGTGTGATGTACAATATAGTTGTGAACCTCTATATTGCCTCTTATACTAAATATTGCCTCTAATTTCTGCAGTACACAATTTTTACAAAGAATACTAACGCTCAGGAATTTTGTTAAACAATTGTAAGTGAAGAACAGAAACATGAGATTTGCAGCACTGTATGCCTGAGAGAAAAGCTTCAGTTCTGAGAGGGAAAACATGTCTGTACGGATGTAACTGAACATTGTACTGCAATGCTCACAGGACTGTAAAAATCAATAGAACTTATTCAAAGATATTTAGGCACATTGATGTTACTGTCCCACCCAAAGGTCCCTGGATAGGATTAGAAAATCTATGTGACTAAATACCTAAAAATAAATGTTATTGACTTTTTTCACAGTCCCATGAGCGCTTCTGTATGGTGTAGTATTTATAGGCATATACTTTAAGCATAGTGGTGATATTTCAGGTCTAGTTTGAATTTTATGCATTTCTATCCATTTATCATACATACTTATTAATGAAATAATATTAATTGGGATTATCAACTGCTACAGATCATTGTGTAATATCTAATAGATTTGCTTGGATAAATACGTACATTCTATCTCAGTAGCATCGCAGAAGCTTCCAGTTTCTCTACATTTCTTAATTTAACTGGAACCAATGACATTTTAAATTTTTTTTAAACCTGTCTTCCTCCACATGTCACTAATACTTTAATAAAGTTTTTCCTAAGTGACCACTGCCATTTCAGCAGTTGCTCAGAATTTTACTTCCAGTAAGAAGCCATTTTAAATTCTAGGTTAGCCAATCAGAAGTCAGCGTGCATTTTAGCCCTTCCAATCAGAAGACAATATTGTTTCTAGCTCATCAAATCAGGTGTCTGTGGTATTTTAGCCAGTGTGTTGGACTGTTCCCTCTTGTAATTGTTTAAAAAAATCCACAAGCAGAAGTTTCAACTTTCAGCACTAAGCATAAACCTAACCTCCCACTCCCTGCACCCTAAACCTAACCTTCCCCCTTAATGAATAACCCTAACCCTCCCCCAAGTGTCTTACCCTAAGCCCTAAACCTAACCCTCCACTAACCCCCAATACTTACCTTCAGGATGCCAGTGGTCCGGATTCTGGAGAGTGTCTCCCATTGCTGATGGGATTCCAGCACTGGTATTACACCACCTGCATCCCGTCTGCTGGGATGCAAACTACATCCCATGCATGATAGGCCTCAGCCGGTGGAAGTGGTGATGTCATGGGTCCTCTCCAGGAAGCATCATCCTATATACACACAGCTAGAATCAGGAGAACTTGTCTGTTTTTTGGAATCCGGAAACAACACAGCGGACACCCTGAGGCTTAGCTGTTTTATGCTGATTATTATATTTTTTGGATGTATGTGAGCATTGATACAAACAAATGTTCCTTTGATTGAAATCTCACCTGTGAGTCCTCCGTGTGTTCTCTCATATATATATATACATATATATATATATATATATATATATACATATATATATATATATATATATATATTATGTAGATAAAAGGGATTGGACACCCCCACTCAAGTGAAATGGTCCCATGCATACCATCCTACATGAGTTCCAAATGGCCACTAATGTGGCGATTTTGACAAAAATACTTTGTAGGGAGGCCCATGCACTTGCAGTTCTATGGAAACAACAAATGTTTTTATCAGGATGACAATGCCATCTGTCATGTTTCCAGGGTCACTTGTCAGAAGTTGTGGCTTTGGAGTACAAATTACCAAAGCATTTTAATATTGCCCCAGCATGGGGGAGAGCTGCTCTGAAAAGTAACTGTCACTGACAAGTCCCGACCAGAATTCCAACATGGGCACAACCAGCGGGGATGCAGGGTAGGGTGATTTGAATGGATCTCTATTCGCAACTATGACCTCCTCCCCATAAGAAGGGTAAAGGCTCCAGGATCACACACCATCTCAATAGGTTATAGTTTTGTGTAGTCAAAATATTGAAATGAAGGTCACAATACAGTATTACAGAGGCAGAAGTGTGGGAGACAATGGAGGCGCCTGCCGCCAGGCTCCAGCACTGAAGGGGCACCTCCTCTATTGCCCACAACATATTCACCCCACTTAGGGCTGTAACTATGTACCCAGAGTGTACCGTTATGGCTGCCCAATACATGGCACCTCTTCCTGGCACCTAAGAAGCCACTGTAGCCTGTCCCTACTCATTGGTGTCGCTGCTCCTCAGCAGTTTATTTTATGTGTGACACATCCAGCGCCCCCCTCACCCACAACTCTGTCTCACTCCTCCATGGCAGGCCTATATTCTGTGTGCATCTGCGGGTATGTCTGCTTGTGAAATGCTATATTACAGTGTCACTGGATGTGATGGGGTGGGGGACTTGGGCACCAAATTATAACTTGCCTCCAGGCATCTGGGATGAACTTATGACACTGCAGTATTATACTATAGAATGAAGACTGTGGCCAGGATCAGAGCTGAAGGATAAGCTGGAGATAATGTACTGTATTAGTGATCTATCATGCACTATTCTGATAAACTCCAATACCTGGGTTTTACAAATGTAATTGAACATTTGTATTACGATCTTTCCTACAACAATTGGAGGTAAAGTAAAACCTGCACACTCTGGGTCATAACAGCCCCAGCCGGTTACCTACTCATGGAAATTGTTTAAAACTCAGAAAATTTGAATTTATACTGGAATAAACATTAAGCTGCAGAGTCTTTAGAAGGGTATACTTGTTCATTTTGTTAATCCTACATTGGATACTTTATTGAGTCCAGTGTTAATAAAGGGAACTTTCCATTTGGATTCAATACTGATACATCTCATACAAGTAATGCAGCAACCTCAAACATTGTTTCTCTGCCAGATCTACAGGGCACACTGGAAACTGAGACGGTTATATGAAATTATCGCTGGTGCTAGATTATTTATATGCATGTAGTATATTTTATGCATTAAATTATGCTATTTATTGTGATATAGCTGGTATGTCGTCAGTCATTGTAGGAATTCCGGTTCCAGAATCCCAACCGCTGACATCCAGACAGTAAGTGCTAGGGTTAGGTTTAGGGGTTCAGGGTTAGGCAATAAGGGGATGGTTAGCTTTAGGCTGCGGGAAGGGAGGGTTAAGGTTAGGCTGTGGGGGGAGGGTTAGGGGTTAGGGTTAGGATACTTACCTAATTCTGACTGTTGGGGTGCCACTGTTGGTATTCTAACCTCTGGCATCCTGACCACTGGGATCCCATGCTGAACCCTATTTATTAAGTGCTGCATAATATGTAGACACTAGTTAAATAATGTCACAACTGCACTGTACTGTACATAATAATTTTGTTTGGTTGTTAAAACGATATTTTGTTTTGGTATATTTTATGAAATCGCCTGTTTTTTCTATAATATTTTTTTCATGAAAGTATCTGTTTTTTCTAGCCTATTACAATAATGATTAAAACAAGTTCAGATTAAATGAGAATATAAATAAATATATATATCTACATTTTTATTTAAATAAACTTAATTTAGTTCTAAGTCCTTTTCTTCACATATGCAGATGATTTCTGGCATAACCCTATTTTCTTCCTGCAGAAATAGTTGTTAAATCTGCCTTATCTCTAATGTACTGTAGTATACTGCTCTGAGACACTGCAGAGCCTTGTTTTAATCTTTTAAATAAATGATTTAATTATATTAAAAGTGCAAGTATAAATAACTGCACATGCATGTAACAAAGCGGAATTTTCCGTTTCTGAATGGAATTCTCTCTGTGATATTTCAAGGTATTTTAGTAGAGCTATAAGTATTCTGTACTAGAAAAGTCCCCGGGCTACCCAGCTGTTCTCCAGATTGATAGTCTAAGTAATGGATATTTTAGGATGTGCATTACAGTATTGCTGGAGAATTTTAACAAACCAGAAATGGGGCTCACATATAGAACATCTCCTATTTGGAAATGTATTAATTACACAGCATATTTTGAAATGTATCTAATATTCTATATTTAACTTGGAAATAAAAAATTAATTAGGTGAGAATAAGTGGAATATTTTCTTCAATGCTAAGGAGCACTATACAAAGCAACAGGAAGGACATATTGCTGGGATTTTAGGAGACGGAAGTGCAGCCCTCTGCAATACTTAAAACCAACAGAAGGTGATAAAGAGCTAAACCTATGTTACAAGGATCTTTGGAGCTCATTCAGACCCACTCACAAGATGCGATCGCTCGGTGGCAAAAAGGGGCCAGATATGTAAATTAAGCGCTCGCACTGCATCACGTAAGGATGCCCACTGTGTGTTAGCGAGCTATGGCAAAGTGCGCTTGCAAGTGTCTGAAGATGCCCCCTTGCCTCTCGCAAAAAACTTCATCTCCAGGAAATGTTTGATTAATTGGGACCATCGTGAGCCATTGGAGCTGCTCGCAGCCCTTGGGGTTGCCTTTCCCCGCCGCAAGCACAGCGATCAGTGCGGGCTGAAATACATGCAGGTGACGTGTGCAATGATGCTACTTTGTTAATTATGCACGCCCTTTAAATGGCGTTTTGGCGGCTAGACACGCCTGCATTCGCACATCCACTTCCCCGTTCACAAGCACCTTCCCCTGTTACCACCCACAAATGGCACTATCTGTCACTCAAACTAGCGACCTGATAGTAACTTACGAGCAACCAAAATCAGATCGCAATGAATGGCTTGTGCATGCGCACTGCGAATTATATGCTGGCGCAGATTGGCGAAAATCGCTCAGAGCGAGCGATCGCACCTTAGCTAGCAGGTCAGAATCAGGTCCTTTATTAGATATTAAAGTTGTAAATATTTTATGGTGCAATGTATAAATACAATCTAACTTTTGTTAATATTAAAATATTTCTGTTTGTATATTATGTATGCTGTGTCAATTTTGTTGATTTTTGCTCAGCTAATGTCAGGAAGGTGTCGGACGAAAATGCAGAACCTGTCCTCACTACCCCCAGTAATGCAGGCTCCCCACCCCCAAAGACCACAGCCTATCAAACAGGCTGTGACTATGGGGAACTGCAAGAGATCTCATAGTAGAAGACCAGTGCATGCACAGTATAGATCCTGCTCATGCACCAATCTTCGAACGTCAGAGATGTATGCAAAACATCTCTGAATGAAGCCCCAAGTCTACACAGATCAAGCAATTATTTGCCATCGCGCATGCATCTAAGCCACACTGCACATCAGCATCAGTCGCATTGCGATTACGGATGCACAGATAAATCCATCGCAAAGTGAGTAAAAGGAGGTAACTGGGGACATTCAGAAAAATGCAGGAGTGTCTGACTGTTTAAATGCCGTTACATGGACATGCATAAATTAGCCCTAACAATCTCCTACGCAGCATGAAAGCCCTCTGCAGGCCAGTCCTGTCGTAAGGGCAAGATAGACGCTCGATGTGCTTCAATGTTACCAATATTTATGCAGGTAAGCGACGTTGTACGCATATGAGAAGGCAGTGGTGGGCGTCCTTATGCCCAGGTAAGCTTTGGAGACATTAGCATATTTTTGCAGCTGTGTTCTGTGCGAAATGTCACTTGTGATTACACTAACATCCATCTCTGATACAGGGACTGATTGATCTAAAAAACGTCCACTGCCATTTTTTATGTGCCTGCTAAATGGTTTTAGGAAACACCCCTTTTAAATCAGTAAAGCACCAGTGTCTTGGACAATGCTCATGGTGGAAACAACAAAAACATTTAAGTTCAACTGAATGAGACGTTAGGACTACTTTCACCCATTTCAATTTGCACTTTCCCAAATATATGTGACTGGATGGTGCAAGTGTGTCTTAGCAAGTGTATGAATGAGACTCGGAGTCTGATTGTGAGTTGGACACAAGTGGAAATGTGCATGGCTCTTGCTGATATCTGCATAATGTGGAAGGAAGAAATCGGCATATGTGCATGCGTGGGATCAGCTACAGTATATGTTCTCAGCCAGAGTTCGCTAGTACATATGGACTGATCCGTCTATATGCAGAGCACACTATCTGTAAAATGGTAAAATGGGGGTTTCTTTTTAACTTTATCTGGGTGGTGACCATGTGAACTCATGAAACTGTACTGTTTTGTGGGAGCGTCATGTGCATGTATGCCGGTTTCCTTGCTCGATCGAAGCAAGCAGATGGAAATTGGATGCCTGTTTCAAATGAAACTTTAAAGAACAAAGAGAAAAAAGTAGGGCTATTGCCTGGGGCACTCTGGTGAATTAATTGTTTTACACAGATAGGAACATTTTACATAGAAATAGAAGCATGCACTCAATAATAGGGCCATAATGTTACAAAATTTTATTTATAATGTTGGAATGCATTATCATATTAAATATTGTACTGCTTTATATGTTGTTTTTCACTATAGGTGAAGGTGGGTAGGTTGGAGACATTCCTTACTTAATGAGTATTAGGCTCACTTATGCACCAACATGTACAACTACAGGAAATATATCAGTAAGCATTTAAATGTGTAGAGGGCACACTTACAGGGGTAACACAGGCATCTTTCCACAAAGGGACTTTTTTTCTGACACCTGTGACGAGATTGAGGACCTGACTCCGAGTAGAATGCAACCATTTCCATTTGGCTGCAGCAGCCTACTTCCTTCCTTATGCTAAAGCGTGAATCCACCCATGATTATAGAAAATCTGTGTGACTGCATGTGGCAGCCTATCCTTACCCAATGTCCTTACATCATCATTAGTATCTGGACTTCCACCCACTCCATGCTGGTTGCTAAAGTTTCATTTGACCAAGAACAAAAAAAGGGGGGGGATTCTGCACAGAACTGAGAGTAGATTCAGTAACATATACCAACCATCCGATATTAATAGTATAATATCTATAATCACTAATTGTTGGTGGTGCTCCCAAAGCCCAATATGTACATATTGAAGAACAAAGAGAAAAAAGTAGGGCTATTGCCTGGGGCACTCTTGTGAATTAATTGTTTTATACTAAAATTTAACTTTTATTAGGCATCATTAAAAATAACATAGTACTATACAGTTATATCATAGAGACCAGATGATGTGAATACATCACCTGTAATGATCAGACTTCAAAAGTATAATGAGATCTGATGGCGAAATATTAATAAGTTTGTACCATACACACAATCAAACTTGATATGAATTGTTGATACTGTATATGGATATAAGGATATATTTATAATGCTTGACCTAGTGCAAAAACAATCCCAAGTAAGTATTTTCACCTACAGCACCTAGTAGTCCCTAGAGGTCTCCCACTAGGTACTAATCAGGCCAATTACTGTTTGGCTTCAAAGATCAGATGAGATTGGGCAACTCAAGTAATGTATGGCTGTAATGGTTATAGGGAAAATTGCAACATACCTGGTCCAAGCACTATAAATTTATGTAGGAATAGTTGAATATATAGTCCATTTTATTGAAAAGATAAGTTTACAAAAAAGTAATGCATTAGCAAACTTTATTTGTGGCACATGGATACTTAAAATAACAAGAGGATCATCTGATTATGTATACTCAAGAAGTATTGCACATTTCTATACAATTTCACAGTATTCAAATATAAAGACAATTCATGTGTAATGTACATTTATTGAAATCGCATAGATCACATAGTATCCTAACTTTACAACATAACATATATGAAGTTATAGCGTATTTTGCAATCAAGCTGTTTCGGTATTGTTAACAAAAAAGTCAGGATTTATCCAGTATACCTGGGCACAGGTAACACAGCAAGTACCCTCACTATTGTGTTCTTATTTGGTACGGGTAGCACAGCAAAAAAAAATCCCCAAATATCAAAAAGTAAATATTAGTACCTGTATAAAAAATTTTGTAGGCTGTTTAACAGAAAATCACATTGGAATCTATAATTAAGTGGGATCACAGTCAGTCAACACGATGTCATAGGTGAGAAGTCATGAGGTTAAAGTGTATAACAAGTGTACCATTAGACAAAATAGGAATACATGCCAAGAAATTCACATTAGACAACTCCCCTTTTTTTTACAGAAATAATTATTGAATCCGACTAGAGAAAGGTGAGTACAATGTAGCCATATAAAGCCACAGTATCCTATACATGTGTTAATGCCCTGGACACAAAAGCCCTAGTATATATATAACCTTCAGACAAAAATTGTGGTACTATATACCACTACAGCAAAAAATATAATAAAAATCAAGCTGACTGAGCCACAGAATTGATATATGGGGTATGAGTAGCACACTGCTACTGACAGAATGCTAGTTTAAGGTTCATATTGAGTATACAAATGCAATCACAATTAGTGCACAGAATTGCCACTGTGAAGAGTTCACAAGTGTTGCCATAATCTATTAATATATATATATATATATATATATATATATATATATATACAGGTTGAGTCTCCCATATCCAAATATTCTGAAATACGGAATAATTTTGGCATCACTGAGATAATGAAACCTTTGATTTTTGATGGTTCAATGTACGCAAACTTTGTATAAGGCACAAATTATTAAAAATATAGTATAAAATTACCTTCAGGCTATGTGTATAAGGTGTATATGAAACATAAATGAATTTCATGTCTGTACATAAACTTTGCTTGAACCACAAAATTATTGAAAATATTGTATAAAATTACCTGCAGGCTCTGTGTATAAGGTGTATATAACACATAAATGCATTCTGTGTGTATATTTGTGTCCCATTCCCAAGATATTTAGTTACAATATGCAAATATTCCAAAATACGTAATATTCCGTTATCCAAAATACCCCGAGTCTCAAGCATTTTGGATATTGGAGACTCAACCTGTATACACATAAGGGGTTATCACAGTGAACAAGTTCCAACTCTACAAACAAATGGTATGTATACAATCCATATTAAGTATCTACAACCATTTATATCAAAGTAGTTAGGCAAAGTGACACTGTGAAAAGAAAACCCCCATCAGACTAAATATATGCTGTACCCAAAATCTTGGACACGGAGGTGCTGATGTATGTGCACAATACAATAACACTTCCAGCATATAAATCAATGGATGTCCAGACCGTGCACTGACTGGGAATCCATACAATGTGTAAATGTTCAGTGAGGATGCGCGTTTCACCCGGGAAAAGGCTTGTTCACCTCATCTTGTTATTTTAAGTATCCATGTGCAACAAATAAAGTTTGTTGATGCATTACTTTTTTGTAAACTTATCTTTTCAATAAAATTTACTATATATTCAACTAGTCTTACATAAATTTATAGTGCTTGGACCAGGTATGTTGCAATTTTCCCTATAACCATTACAGCCATACATTACTTGAGTTACCTAATCTCATCTGATCTTGTAAGCCAAACAGTAATTGGCCTGATTAGTACCTAGTGGGAGACCTCTAGGGAATACCAGGTGCTGTAGGTGAAAATACTTACTTGGGATTGTTTTTGCACTAGGTCAAGCATTATAAATATATCCTTATATCCATTTACAGTATCAACAATTCATATCAAGTTTGATTGTGTGTATGGTACAAACTTATTAATATTTCGCCATCAGATCTCATTATACTTTTGAAGTCTGATCATGACAGGAGATGTATTCACATCATCTGGTCTCTATGATTTAACTGTATGGTACTATGTTATTTTTAATGATGCCTAATAAAAGTTAAATTTTAGTATAAAATAATTAATTAGCCCTACTTTTTTCTCTTTGTTCTTTTATATGTACATATTGGGCTTTGGGAGCACCACCAACAATTAGTGATTATAGATATTATACTATTAATATCAGATGGTTGGTATATGTTACTGAATCTACTCTCAGTTCTGTGCAGAATCCCCCCATTTTTTTGTTCTTGGTCAAATGAAACTTTAGCAACCAGCATGGAGTGGGTGGAAGTCCAGATACTAATGATGATGTAAGGACATTGGGTAAGGATAGGCTTCCACATGCAGTTACACAGATTTTCTATAATCATGGGTGGATTCATGCTTTAGCATAAGGAAGGAAGTAGGCTGCTGCAGCCAAATGGAAATGGTTGCATTCTACTCGGAGTCAGGTCCTCAATCTCGTCACAGGTGTCAGAAAAAAAGTCCCTTTGTGGAAAGATGCCTGTGTTACCCCTGTAAGTGTGCCCTCTACACATTTAAATGCTTACTGATATCTTTCCTGTAGTTGCACATGTTGGTGCATAAGTGAGGCTAATACTCATTAAGTAAGGAATGTCGCCAACCTACCCACCTTCACCTATAGTGAAAAACAACATATAAAGCAGTACAATATTTAATATGATAATGCATTCCAACATTATAAATACAATTTTGTAACATTATGGCCCTATTATTGAGTGCATGCTTCTATTTCTATTTAAAATGTTCCTATCTGTGTTGCCAACATGGGCACATCCACAAGTATGAGAAATCTGAATTTTACACATTGCATCTAGACTTAGGGGTAAATTTACTAAAGTGAGAGTTTTTAGAAGTGAGTTTTAGAAGAGATGTTGCCCATAGCAACCAATCAGAATCTAGCTATTATCTTCTAGTAGGTGCTAGTTAAATGATAAGTAGAATCTGATTGGTTGCTATGGGCAACATCTCTTCTAAAACTCACTTCTAAAAACTCTCACTTTAGTAAATTTACCCCTTACAATCAGAGACGGAACTGGAGTGTGACGGAGCATTCTGACCAGGGCAAAGTACAGTGAGGGCACATTCATGAAACTTCGGGCCTTGCAAAACTAGTGAAAATATGCCTAATAAGTTGTATAGGACACGTTCAAGTACACCCGGATGATTATTAGTAATTGTAATCCAGGTGTGTGTGCCACAGAAGCAGATGTGGGGGCATCTCAAGGTGTGTACAGCTCTACATATGAGCATATTTTTGCATGTTACTTTTGAGGAAGTTTTGCAAAATTTACTTCCAACTCTGCCTAAGGCTCAAGGAGTTTCCATTGCAGCATGAAATATGTAAATTGGACTCAGAGGGTGCCATGCCATTTCCTAATTACCAACAGGCCACAAAGCATTTTTCTTCATGCAAACTACTTCATTCTTATACTGTATGTACTAGAAGCTAATAGAGATCCATTCTAGTTCTATACATTATATGAAATGCATTTTGAATATTCAGGCTCAATTTGGAAAAAAAAAACAATACTCTTTTTAGGCACATTTTGACCAGTGTAATAAAAATAAACAACTATAGATAATACATACACATTGGCTAGTTGATTAGGAACAGTATTTTTGCAAGTATGGGCAACAGAAAGGTGATTCATCGGGTCCTAATCCAGCTCTATTCAAGACAAATATGCATGATTGGTATACAGAATTTCTTCTCTGGAACTGACAAATGGGACAGATTTGTTAGATATGGGGTCAATAATACCCATTTTTTTATAAAACCACAATTTTGCAATCAACAAGTGTCCAATGGTACACTCTTTTTTATTCAGTAATGTGCTAATATATAATGAGATAAATGTCCATTTAATGTACATTTAAATTAGAATGTTAGTGGTTATATTAGGATATAAAGCAAAAAAGACATATAAAGTACAGTGTCCTGGGGTTAGTTATTACTCCAATTATAGACAAAAATACATTTAGGATCCAAAAAATGTTTTCATTAAGGATCAATTCCCAATTTTTTATAAAAACATTTAGGTGGTAATATAAAAATATTCATACATTTATAAAAAAAATAATAATAAGATTTGGATAACATTTTATAAATGGTACAAAAAATATTGCACAAAACGAAAATTAAAATGTCTTACAATGTCTCACTCTGCAACACATTTCACAGTGGTGTCTGATTCAGCATGCGGTGGGTGACATGGAAAGTATCATATAGGCAAGTGTCAAATAGTAAAGTGTCATATAGGCAAGTACACTGAAACCTTAATTGGTATTTTAAGAGGGTGCTAGAACAAAGAAAAATGGATGCCATAGGATACCAAGTCAAAATGTATAAAAATGGATCATCAATGAAAAAGTTTAAGATGAAAGGGAAAAGTGTAAATCTTGATGAGCCTACGTGAATATCTAATGTACATTTTACAAATAGTAAATATGGGATAGAGTCATAGAAAAAGAGCATTATTACACAAAATAGCACTGTCATAAAAAATAGCACAAAATGAAATAAGGAAATCTTGAAAGATTCAATGTGAAAAATAGTGGAGATTCAATGGTATATTTACTAATATGGGAGTTCTAATAGGAACTGATGTTGCCCATAGCAACCAGTATAATCTGATTGGTTGCTATGGGCAACATCACTTCTTAATAGATCTCCCATCTTAGTAAATTTACCCCTTAGGATGTAATTATGGCATATTTTCTATTGTTAAAAAAAATATATATATATATATATATAGAGAGATTATTATATTGATATTAAAGATATTAATCACATAATATGAAAACTGAAATAAAGCATGTGTCTAGGAATAGTCCATGGAGGTAAGTTCACTCCATAATATGATAAAATCTCGGGTAGGGTGAAACGCGTAGGTGAACCTTTGTTGTATGGTACAGGCACCACAAAACCAGAAGAAGGTGCACAGACAAACTGGAAGTTATCATCATAGGTTACATGATGTTTTTTACAGGCTGACAAGCAGACAAACATGAAGAGCAGCAGACGCCAGGGACTGCAAAATCTAACATACCTCAAACTGGACCACAGATGCAGTAAATATACTGTAAGAAGAATTGTCTTACTTGACTTCCTAAAGAAAGCATATAATTGGTACAAAACATTGGGAAAGTGTTCCACTTGTTGTGGACCCCCTCTCTATGTACTGGCGCTTCACTGACTTTTACGTCTGCCAATGAATGACTAAACAACATTAATTGCAGAATAAATCCTGCAGCAGGACCTCTGCAAACTGGATATCTAATTGCAGACATGCAGAATTATGATATGTATGATGTTTATGCAATATTTGTAAGGATATACAGATCTCTAGAGATTTAAATACAAATTTGTGTTGACTATAGTGTACATGCCGTTTAAGCATTTTGTGAATGGATCTCTGGACTTTTTATAATATTGTGCACAATATTCACAGTATGCTTAAGTATTGGAATTTAAGATCTTGATGGGACTATTTTTTTTATGACCCTAGGGTACTGATACACTTAACATGCTATAGGAATGCGATAGTGTTATCATGTTTAGATTGCTAAGACTATAAGGTATGTTATAATGAACTGATTCTTGATCTTTACACTGCAACAATTTGACTGGACCCAACAACCAGAAAAGATGCATTCCATTGTCCCCCTACCTTACCCCTATTTTTCCTATTACAACATATAGTAATTGTGACATGGAACATAACCACATACAAAATAAGAAGACAAAGAGGAGGAGGAAGAGGACTACCAATGGCCCACTTGCAATTGATAGTTAGTGAACACTCCACTGTCACTTGATCAGTGCTTTCTTAATTACTGTGGCACATTTTATGCTTTAGGGCCTGATTCGGAGGTGCATGCTACCTGCACGCAATGCCGATATGCACAAAGTTGACCAATGTAAGAAACACTGCACATGCATCCTGAGGGTTATCACATGGAGATGCAGAATGAATTTGGATGCAAGAGCTGTGGATTTCAGTTGGTGTTCCTGGGAGGTAACAAGGGGATGGCTAGCCAGAAAAGGTGTGTCACTGACAGTGGCTGCATCTAAAGACCCAGTAGTGCTGGCACAGAACACCATGTTCAGATGGAAAAACTGCATCTGCCATAGGGCTGGAGCACGTTTTGATGTTGCAACTGATGGTAAAGACGTGCTGAGATGTATTAACACCATTGTCTGTGGGAGTCAATAGGAAGATCATTGGCAGCTACAGCAAAAAATGCAGAAGCAGCTGCGTCCACCTCTGAATCAGGCTCTTAGTGAGCAAATTCTAGCCAAATTCTTATTTTATACTTAAAACAGAGAGAGAAAGTGAAAAAGAGTGAGAGAGAGAATGAGAGAGAGGGAAAAAGAGAGAGAAAGAGAGAGAGACAAAGACTGAGTGAGAGAACAGAGAAAGAAAAAAAGAGAGAGAAAGAGAAAAAGAGAGAAAGAGAGAGAAACAGAGAGAAATAGAGAGAGAGAGAAAGAAAGAGAGAGAGAGAGAGAGAAAGTGAGAGAGAGAAAGAGAGAGAGAAAGTGAGATAGAGAAAGTGAGAGAGAGAAAGAGAGAAAGAGAAAAAGAGAGAGAGAAAGAAAAATATATAGAGAGAGAGAAAGAGAGAGAGAAAGTGAGAGAGAAAGAGGGAGATAATTTTATTCTGTAGTAAAG
Organism: Taudactylus pleione; assembly: GCA_031769625.1. Lineage (NCBI taxonomy): Eukaryota > Metazoa > Chordata > Amphibia > Anura > Myobatrachidae > Taudactylus > Taudactylus pleione. Next base: position 1,323,861 of record JAUIMM010000780.1, read on the forward strand.
GGGTTTTAATAGTTTTATTGATGCTTAGAAGAGGATGCATTTGCTGTTCATAAAAAATGGTTTTAAATATGTGTACAGGTGGGACTTTAGTGTCTCTGGAGTTTGCTTGGCTTAAATCCATCACATATGCCACTGTTGCTGACCAGGGCTCTGCATATGCAACTTTTTCAGTTGTAAATTATGCTCAATTTGCAGCCGTCTGCATCAGCCTCTACGTAAATTATTATTACAACTATTAAACAATTGCTCCATTTGTTTACTTTTTTTTACAAATAAATTCTAACAGTATCTAAATTAGCCAAAGAAAACAACTTACAGTATGTTCCATCTGGTAAACAATAGCTGCGCTTAACATAGATCTAAAGATATATGCATCCCTTGTGTCTAATAGATTCAACTCCCTTCCCCTCGCATTAATTAATCCAAATCAATCAGGCTTCATTCCAGGCAGGCAAGCCTAGATAATTCAAGGAATTTTTTTCTTACATATTTGGGCCAATGCAGAGTTGAGTAAAGCATTTTGTGAATATATCTTTTCTATTTTTACATTCTGCATGCTCTAAATGTATGTAGTTATGAGTTATGTAGAGTCATTGTCACATAAGAAAAGGTGTGCTGATGGAATCGTGAGCTTTGCATAGTTGTGTGGAAACATAAATATGCCTGTTTTCAGAATGATCTCTTGCAGCAAGTATAAGGCTGGTGTAAGTGGGCATTGATGGTGAAGACAGGATACAGAACAAGCATACATAGGGCCAAATGTAATAGGGTGAGAGTTTAGAAAAGTGAGAGTTTCTGACACTTTTTAAACTTTGCCAAAGTAATAGAGTCCAAAAACAAAGTAACAGAGCGAACTTGCATGTTTTTTTAGACTTAAAAAACTCTCACGATTTAAAATCTCATTCAGATGTTTTCCCATTGTGAAGATAACTCAACCAATGTGAGAGTTTACTGCTAAACTCTCACATTTTCTAAACTCTCACCCTATTACATTTGGCCCATAGTGTTCATTCCAGCACCCTGCACCTGTAACAATCTATGCAGTTCATACTTCCTGCCTGGGGTGCCGCTGTATGCTCTCTTGCTTCTAGCACACTCCGGTCTGTATCTTAGCAGTTTATTTCATCATGTGAGTGTGCTAGAAGCACCAGAGAAGAAATCGACACCCTAGGCAGGAAAGAGGATGTGCACAGGTTGTGAGGTGCTTGAATGAACACTAAGCATACGGATGATGTGGTCCAGCCATGCAGGTGGGTACAGCTACACATGTGGAAGAATACATGTATTTAGTTCCATGCATTCTATGTAGGGCCAATTGTAGCTGAGTTACGATCAACTCTGAATTCATCCCTATTATCTTATATCCAGCATACCAAGGGACATCAAACTAATTGGCAACTTGAACCTATTCATTTGGGTCCTGTGTCCTCATGCATTATGCTGTTTTCTTTCCTCGTAGCCTCTGGGGTTTCACGAGCAGGGAAACTCATATATTCCAGCATTTTGCATGAAATCTATAGGTTACCACACATTGGACCTCATTCAGAGTCAGTCGAAGCGGCCTCTCGGTCACATGGGAAAAGGGGCAGGATATGCAAATGATTCCCTCGCAAGTTGCATCCCTAAGTTTGGATCGGTAGCTGGCCGACCAAGGGCGGGAAGCGGCCAGAAGACAAAAAAATACGCCCCCTTCTCGTACGCATTACACATCATCTTCGGGCATATAAGGATTAATTGAGACCATCGGGAACCATCGGAACTGGTCGTAGAGCTTAAGGTTGACCATACCCTCTCTTAAGCTCTACGATCATGTCAGTGTAAAAACCTCCCATGTCACATGTGCCATGATGCTACTTTGTTAATTATGCACTCCCATAAACCGTATGCACTCCCATAAAACGCTGTTCGCATAATTAGGCACGCCTGAGTTCGGATCTCCACTCCCCCGTTTTCAAGCACCTTCCCCTGTTACCACCCACAAACGCCTCATTCTGTCACTCAAACTACCGACCTGGCTGTGTTCAAGGAAAGAGAAATTTCTGATCCTAGCGGCTAGTTTGCGCACGCGCATTGCGAACTTTACGCATGTGCAGTATAGCAAACATCGGTGGCGTACGACCGTGGGGCCGCTTCGACCGACTCAGAATGAGGTCCATTATCCCATAATTTACTGCACAGCGAAAATGTGGAAAAAGTGAATTGCTCCAAGAATGAAAAACATAGTTTTTTGGGAAAAAAATCACTTTGCTTTACCATCGGAAAACTCACTTTTAGCTAAACTCACTTCTTAGTAAATCTGCGAGTTTTAAAAGGGAAAACTCTACTGAGTTTTGGTGAAGCAAAGTGAGTTTAAACACAACCAAACTCGATTCTTAGTAAATTGACCCCCTAGAGTCTTATTTAGAGTTGCACGCAAATCCGGTGCATCTGTGCCCACATAGTTTTTTCAGAAATAAATGCTGATCTCTGTGTGTATTCAGAGCTGGGTGCATCTGCACAGCCGCAACACCCATATACATTTGTATGTGAAAGTAGCCATCATAACTATTAGTGCACATTTGCACCTGCTCTATCCTTGGTGCAAGAGATATTAAATGTCCCATAATTCCATCTACATACCTACAACATGTCACAGAACAGTTATAATAATACATGTAAATGCTTAGTTGCTGCCTAGTTATCCTACTCAGTCACAAGTAGAGATTCAGCTAATGTATGTGTAAATCAGAATCGCTCAAAGTTGCATTTGCAGGATCTAATGCATGCACAGTTGCTAAAAATCATGAGAACTATTCGAAAAGTGGACTTGCATGAAACGCTGACTATACTGTACTTCTTGAATAGAATTGCTATAAATCAAATCAACATAATATTCCTATTAACTATGGGATGCACACCAGGCTGGGCTTTCTCTGACATGGTCACATCTAATGCAACCTGTCTGAAATGCACACTGGGAGGGACTGCCAGAAGATAATCTTCCAGCATCCGGCAATCTCAGAGGATCTCCCAGACCCTCTGCAAGTGCACCTACGGATCTGATTCCTCCCCTATTGCGTGCCAAGATCAGGCTGCAGCAATGTTACTCTAGTGATTGTAGATAGGAGCAGGCCTAGCGACAGTGGGGTACTAAGGGTACTCCTGTACTGGGCCCCCAGAATCATAGGGGCCTGAGGTGCACAAAAAAAGCCTTCTCCCCACTCCCCAGGCTGACACAACACTGCCAGCAAGAAGAACTGGAAGTGCATCATCAGTGACAGAGACAGTGTGTGGTAAGTCACAGTGTATGTTTTACTATATTTAAGGCTAGCATATATTTCAATTACAATGATCTAACCTCACACATCACATCTAAAAGGAATGTGTGAGTGAGAGGTTGTCGGAGGTGGGGTCGGGGGGGTGGGTGTAGTGTGTGTGGACTTTAGAACGAGCAGCCTCTGGACTGTACCAACATTACCCTATAATTTCCTACACAGAGAAAATACAAAACAACTGAATGAACTCCGGATATCAAACCCGGAGTTTCCCGCCTCTGGTAAACCTGCACCTAATTGACTACCCCCTCGAGTCTTATTCAGAGTTGCATACAAATCGGGTACATCTGGGCCCATATTGTTTTTTTTCAGAAATAAATGCTGATCTCTGTGTGTATTCAGAGCTGGGTTCATCTGTCCTACCAGTGTGTATTGACTAGTCATGCATACATTTTTTAAACAACACAAATATTGATGCATACAATGTTTGGCAATATTTTTTGTCATTTTTTTCAATATATTGCACATGGACTGATCTAGAATATTGTAGAAGGAAATTTAGCAGAAGTGTCTCAGATTTCTAAGTATGTTTTATAGTATATTTAGTGTGATATATTATATCATTCTTGGGCTAGCTATCATCAGAGCAGCATCCCCCAGACATCCTGAAGGCTACAACAACACAGCAGTAATTTCCAATATTTATAAATAATTTTGTGATGGGTAACCTATATTGATCTGGGACCGCCGATTAAGGGTGACCAATTTATATACGACTTGTACTATATATTCTAAATGGTTTAAAAGTATTTAAAGTTCAAGTTCATGCATTAGAAAAAAATGCTATTTTTTGATATACTGTGTTTCACAAAATGTTTTTATTTTTTTTACTAAAATCGTGTTGGATAAGTTTTAAATAAATGTTGTTGACCTAATTTAGTCATAAAAACAGACAATTTCTGGAAACAGTAGGATTGCTGGATATACAAGGTATTGCTGTTAGCAGTGATGCTGGATATACCAGGTATTGCGGTTAGCAGTGTTGCTGGATATACCAGGTATTGCGGTTAGCAGTGTTGCTGGATATACCAGGAATTGCGGTTAGCAGGATTGCTGGATATACCAGGTATTGTTGTTAGCAGTGTTGCTGGATATACCAGGTATTGCGGTTAGCAGTGTTGCTGGATATACCAGGTATTGCTGTTAGCAGTGTTGCTGGATATACCAGGTATTGCTGTTAGCAGTGTTGCTGGATATACCAGATATTGCTGATAGCAGTGTTGCTGGATATACCAGGTATTGCTGTTAGCAGTGTTGCTGGATATACCAGATATTGCTGATAGCAGTGTTGCTGGATATACTAGGTATTGCTCTTAGCAGGATTGCTGGATATACCAGGTATTGCCGTTAGCAGTGTTGCTGGATATACCAGGTATTGCTGTTAGCAGTGATGCTGGATATACCAGGTATTGCTGTTAGCAGTGTTGCTGGATATACAAGGTATTGCTGTTAGCAGTGTTGCTGGATATACCAGGTATTGCTGTTAGCAGTGTTGCTGGATATACCAGGTATTGCTGTTAGCAGTGTTGCTGGATATACTTGGTATTGCGGTTAGCAGGATTGCTGGATAAACTAGGTATTGCTGTTAGCAGTGTTGCTGGATATACCAGGTATTGCGGTTAGCAGTGTTCCTGGATATACCAGGTATTGCGGTTAGCAGTGTTGCTGGATATACCAGGTATTGCTGTTAGCAGTGTTGCTGGATATACCAGGTATTGCTGTTAGCAGTGTTGCTGGATATACCAGGTATTGCTGTTAGCAGTGTTGCTGGATATACAAGGTATTGCTGTTAGCAGTGATGCTGGATATACCTGGTATTGCTGTTAGCAGTGTTGCTGGATATACCAGGTATTGCTGTTAGCAGTGTTGCTGGATATACCAGGTATTGCTGTTAGCAGTGTTGCTGGATATACCAGGTATTGCTGTTAGCAGTGTTGCTGGATATACAAGGTATTGCTGTTAGCAGTGATGCTGGATATACCTGGTATTGCTGTTAGCAGTGTTGCTGGATATACCAGGTATTGCTGTTAGCAGTGTTGCTGGATATACCAGGTATTGCTGTTAGCAGTGTTGCTGGATATACCAGGTATTGCTGTTAGCAGTGTTGCTGGATATACAAGGTATTGCGGTTAGCAGGATTGCTGGATAAACTAGGCATTGCTGTTAGCAGTGTTGCTGGATATACCAGGTATTGCGGTTAGCAGTGTTGCTGGATATACCAGGTATTGCGGTTAGCAGTGTTGCTGGATATACCAGGTATTGCGGTTAGCAGTGTTGCTGGATATACCAGGTATTGCTGTTAGCAGTGTTGCTGGATATACCAGATATTGCTGATAGCAGTGTTGCTGGATATACTAGGTATTGCTCTTAGCAGGATTGCTGGATATACCAGGTATTGCGGTTAGCAGTGTTGCTGGATATACCAGGAATTGCGGTTAGCAGGATTGCTGGATATACCAGGTATTGCTGTTAGCAGTGTTGCTGGATATACCAGGTATTGCGGTTAGCAGTGTTGCTGGATATACCAGGTATTGCTGTTAGCAGTGTTGCTGGATATACCAGGTATTGCTGTTAGCAGTGTTGCTGGATATACCAGATATTGCTGATAGCAGTGTTGCTGGATATACTAGGTATTGCTCTTAGCAGGATTGCTGGATATACCAGGTATTGCCGTTAGCAGTGTTGCTGGATATACCAGGTATTGCTGTTAGCAGTGATGCTGGATATACCAGGTATTGCTGTTAGCAGTGTTGCTGGATATACAAGGTATTGCTGTTAGCAGTGTTGCTGGATATACCAGGTATTGCTGTTAGCAGTGTTGCTGGATATACCAGGTATTGCTGTTAGCAGTGTTGCTGGATATACTTGGTATTGCGGTTAGCAGGATTGCTGGATAAACTAGGTATTGCTGTTAGCAGTGTTGCTGGATATACCAGGTATTGCGGTTAGCAGTGTTGCTGGATATACCAGGTATTGCGGTTAGCAGTGTTGCTGGATATACCAGGTATTGCTGTTAGCAGTGTTGCTGGATATACCAGGTATTGCTGTTAGCAGTGTTGCTGGATATACCAGGTATTGCTGTTAGCAGTGTTGCTGGATATACAAGGTATTGCTGTTAGCAGTGATGCTGGATATACCTGGTATTGCTGTTAGCAGTGTTGCTGGATATACCAGGTATTGCTGTTAGCAGTGTTGCTGGATATACCAGGTATTGCTGTTAGCAGTGTTGCTGGATATACCAGGTATTGCTGTTAGCAGTGTTGCTGGATATACAAGGTATTGCTGTTAGCAGTGATGCTGGATATACCTGGTATTGCTGTTAGCAGTGTTGCTGGATATACCAGGTATTGCTGTTAGCAGTGTTGCTGGATATACCAGGTATTGCTGTTAGCAGTGTTGCTGGATATACCAGGTATTGCTGTTAGCAGTGTTGCTGGATATACAAGGTATTGCGGTTAGCAGGATTGCTGGATAAACTAGGCATTGCTGTTAGCAGTGTTGCTGGATATACCAGGTATTGTGGTTAGCAGTGTTTCTGGATATACCAGGTATTGCGGTTAGCAGTGTTGCTGGATATACCAGGTATTGCTGTTAGCAGTGTTACTGGATACACCAGGTATTGCTGTTAGCAGTGTTGCTGGATATACTAGGTATTGCGGTTAGCAGGATTGCTGGATATACTAGGTATTGCTTTTAGCAGGATTGCTGGATATACCAGGTATTGCTGTTATCAGTGTTGCTGGATATACCAGGTATTGCTGTTAGCAGGATTGCTGTATATACTAGGTATTGCTGTTAGCAGTGTTGCTGGATATACCAGGTATTGCTGTTAGCAGTGTTGCTGGATATACCAGGTATTGCTGTTAGCAGTGTTGCTGGATATACCAGGTATTGCTGTTAGCAGTGTTGCTGGATATACAAGGTATTGCTGTTAGCAGTGTTGCTGGATATACCAGGTATTGCTGTTAGCAGTGTTGCTGGATATACCAGGTATTGCTGTTAGCAGTGTTGCTGGATATACCAGGTATTGCTGTTAGCAGTGTTGCTGCATATACCAGGTATTGCTGTTAGCAGTGTTGCAGGATATACCAGGTATTGCTGTTAGCAGTGTTGCTGGATATACCAGGTATTGCTGTTAGCAGTGTTGCTGGATATACCAGGTATTGCTGTTAGCAGTGTTGCTGGATATACTAGGTATTGCTGTTAGCAGTGTTGCTGGATATACCAGGTATTGCTGTTAGCAGTGTTGCTGGATATACTAGGTATTGCTCTTAGCCGGATTGCTGGATATAACAAGTATTGCTGTTAGCAGTGATGCTGGATATACCAGGTATTGCGGTTAGCAGGATTGCTGGATATACCAGGTATTGCTGTTAGCAGTGTTGCTGGATATACCAGGTATTGCTGTTAGCAGTTTTGCTGGATATACCAGGTATTGCTGTTAGCAGTGTTGCTGGATATACCAGGTATTGCTGTTAGCAGGATTGCTGGATATACCAGGTATTGCTGTTAGCAGTATTGCTGGATATACCAGGTATTGCTCTTAGCAGGTTAGCTGGATGAACTGATCTAGGAACCAGTATTAGCAGTAGCCTGGGATACACTTGTACTGTGAAGTAGCACGTACTATACACAGTGGGAAGTAACAAGATGTTCAGGCCCAGAATGCTATCAGAGGGGGATGTATATTCCCTGGGTCTGGCAGGATTTGGTGGATATGATCAGGTGGTCTGGTAGTACCATTCTGAGTGGTGGAGGGCACAACATGTAGGGATTGCTCATGAGTCATACATGATATTTTTTGGTTGGCCATGCACATAGTGCAAGATGTTGGCCCATCAGCCAGTGGATCAGCTGGGAAAACATCGTTCTGATGTGTACCCAGCCCAAGTGTTGAAATGGAGGCAGTGTGTGTAAGTGCAGGAAGTCAGTGTCAGTCAATTCAGTCAGTAGACAGAGTATCCATTTCATTCTGTACACTGGAAATAGTTTCCCAAGCTGGTCAGGTATTTGTGTGTCCATTGCTCGAGAAGTGCAATCTCTGAGAAGTTTATTAAAAGAGGCAGACAGAACAGCTTGGATAGCACCCAATGTGACACTGATGTAGGCTCAAACTAATACCAGGCTGTGTGTATAAAAAAACATGGGAGACGTGGCCATGCCCCCTTATGATTTCTTTAAAAAGTGAGATATAGCTGTATCTATATTCTGCATATCTATTTTAGGATTGTAGCCAAGGAGTATCTATTTAACACAGAGAGTCATCTCCAGAAAATAGGGCTTGTTATTATTCAGCATAATAAGATCATGGTCCAACAATTCCAGAAATTGTACCAACAAAATAATGCCTTAGTATGTTAAGATTATTATAAATTTGTGTGTGTGTAGGTGTATGTTATAGATTGTGTTTTGGAAAAAATGGTTTAGGGTACTATAGCTACAGTACAGGAAGGAGCTGTAAGAGCGAATATATTTGGTTTTCTGATAGAAGTAGACCTGGGATTAACTATTTTGGGGGAGTTGTTGGAATAGCAAATAATTAGTGAATAGGGGAGGACAAAAAAGGTTTAGAGATAGGTAAAGGAAATTGGGGTCTAGTGACATTTTTATATGGGGAATTTAATGTAAAGTTAATTATTGGAGGTTAATTGTTTGTTTAATAAAATGCTTTAAATCTATATGATGTAACAGTCAATTTAGATATTCTATTACCAAGGTACTTGTAGAACTGCTGATCATATAGGAATAATTGCATTACTCTACCAATTTAATAAATGTGTTATCTTATTGGCTGGGGGATGGAACCAGGTAGCTCTCTACACCTACACTATAAGCTATAGATATTTCTCTTGGGCAGGTCCGTCAAGAACTGCGCTGGTTCCAGATAAAAAAGGGGTCGTGACCTAACTGCAGGAGACATGGCCATGCCACTTTGGGTAAAAGGAAAAAGTTTTACAGTGCCACTATGGCGAGGGTGGCACAGTGAACCCCCTCAGCCCAGTGCATAACCAGTGGGTGGCGCGATCAGCTTGATTGCTCCCGCCACAGGCATAGGAGACTGCTGTGGCTGCCACTTAGCAGATGTGAGCAGTCTCCCAGTGCAGCCCAGCACAATGCAGCATGTGCTTGGCTTCTGTGATCTAAGAGGTGGGGGAGCGGTGCCGGACCTGGGCACCCACTGGGCCCATCTAGCAAGCCCAAACCCGGGAAATTTGCACCCGCTCTCCCCCACTTGGCGCCCCTGCTCTTTGGTGACCACTGATGAGCCCCTTTCTAAGGAATAAAGAAGAGACCTCAGGTTGAGGCACCACCAAGAAGAAAGTCATACAGGAACGTGTCTGTATTGTGATCTAGTCACCCATCGAGGATGTTGTGCATGTATTACTTTTAGATAACTTGTTATACTTGCCTTGGATTGAATAATCAATGATCACGTCTGAAACAAGTGTGTTTAACTCAGAATAGCGATGACAAAGTTGAATTCACTTCTCTCCTATGGCGAAAATGTTAACACACACTACTCAATCATCTGAAAAAACACATGCTACCATACAGTATGCAGTGTGAAATTTACTGCTAGTTAAGTATTAAAATGTATTTTTAAATACAGCAACATCTGCAAGCTTTGTATTTTTAGATAATATGGAGCACAATGCCTTTAATTACAGTCAAATCATACTTGCTGACTGTTCAATGGTCCTCTCCAGGTTGTCCCTCTGGGAGAGGTCAAAAATGGTGTGGCATGGGACATGGCACAAAGGACATCACACCCCTGGCCCCCCCTGCTATAAAAGACCCAATTTGGAGATTTGTGAGGGACAGTGCTGGACCAATATGACACAATCTAAACTGCTGTTTAATCATATCATGAACCTGTCTAATCCTATGATCAATCTGAAACATATACAGTACCACTGTTTTATCCTAACATCTATAATGGGTACAGTCAGGCCCGCCAAGGGTCGCGGTGGGCCCGGGTAACAGGGGGCATGGCCTAATCATGGAAGGCATGGTCAGGCCCCCTTCGAAAAAAAATACATATATTTTCAGCGCTGCACGCTGGTGAGGGGGGCACTGTGAGTCCCCTCAGCCTGGTGCAAAGCCAGGGGGGGTGCGATCAGTGTGATCGCTCCCCCTCACAGGCATAGGAGACTGCTGTGGCTGCTGCTTAGCAGCCATGAGCTTTCTCCCACTGCAGCTCAGCTCATGCTGTGTGATGGGCTGCTGTGAGGGAGGGGGGGCAGCATCGGACCGTCAGGAAACCCGGGCCCAGGTAATTTGTACCCACTACCCCCACCTCTCGGTGCCCCTAGATGCAGTGTGTGTGGTGCTCACACATTCCCATGGGTCAAAGTAGGCTACATGCTGCACACCCTGCACCCATGAGTATTTGCAAATGTGTCCATATGGCAGACCAAACTATAAGTCATCCAGACGGAGACATATTTCCATGATTTATTCAGAAAGATAGAGCCAACACAGAACACAGCCAAGGCCCTGGCACTGTGGAAGATTCTTAGCTCTTTACTGTGCATGAACCAACCAGGAGCACTGACAGGGGGTTCTGCAGCTTGGACACTGGCCATCAGGCCTCAACACAGGTGCTGGGGGGGGTGCTACAGATTGGACCCTTCATCTATTAAAACACCACTGCAAGTATAGTACTTTTAATCTCATAATAATCCTGGTGCATATAATACTGTTTTATCAAGCATCAGCTTGGCATATATACTACTTTTATGATACTAGCATCATCCTGGAACATATACCACTCTTATATCCTAGAATCATCCTGGCACATACACTACTCTTTTATCCTAGGATTAACCTGGGGGACATAGACCACTCTGTTATACTAGAATCATCCTGGAATATACACTACTCTTATACCCTAGCATTAACCTGAGGGATATATACCACTCTTTTATCCTATCATCAACCTGGCAGATATACCACACTTTTATCCTAGCGTCAACATTACACATATACTACTTCTCTTCATCTTCACTTATATCTAAAGCTGCTAAAGCCAAGGCTGCATTTGCAAGAGTGCTTAGATTTGAAGTGTAACTAGAATTTTTTAAATTGAAGCCAGAGTTATTCAGGAGTTAAACAGGAGGAGAACAGGAGGAGAACAGGAGGAGAACAGGAGGAGAACAGGAGGAGAACAGGAGGAGAACAGAATGAGAAATTAACAAATCAACTATTCCTTCTATTAAGGACTGTTTTAATGTACCACCACACTTCCAACATGCCTATGGATTGTGCCTGTACCTGGATCCCCAATGCTGCTCACATCCCTCCTGACCTCCTCATGCAATCTGCTTATCAACTCCAACTATGCCATACCGAACGACGCAGCAAGTTAACCCCTCTAATGGACCTTGGTTGTGGCCCCCATATCTTGAGGATTGGTTCAATTTTGATCAACTCATTATCTTTTCCTCTAAAGTTTAAACTAGCCTTTCCATAAATGTTATATTACTGTCACCCTTGTATCCAGGCAATCTGTGTCACCCCTGTCTGTCTGCCACGCCCCTTAGAATATAAGCTCTCATGAGCAGGGCCCTCTTCCCTCATGTGCTTCTCCTTCACTTAATTATACTTGAATATACAACAGTACCCCAACCTTGATTGCTAACACCATGCTGCTTTTCTAAGTGTTATGCAGGAATGTATTAATCATGTATCTGTCCTGCATTGTTTGTACTGTTAATAACTGTTTTCTTGTGTGCTCATATGTTTATGTACATTGTAAGGTACTGCGGAACCCTTGCGGTGTCATTTAAATAAAGGATAATAATAATAATAATAATAATAATAATAATAATAATAATAGTGTCAAACTGGCACATACTGATAGCTGTGCAAAAGATATATATTTTTTTAATCTCATTTATTTTGATGCTAATGTCACCAACTCCACTACCACCAATCTACTGCTACTAGAGATGTGAGGGTCCGGGTTCCTAGAGAACCACCTCTTACCAAATTGAGGGGTTCCATGTTGAACTGAGTGCTGACTCTGTCAGGTTCGGTTCCTGGATCAAGCCAGAACAGCATCTTCCCGGTATCGGGTATCATGGGTTTTGGTCCAGAATTCCCGTGTGTCATCTCCAATCAGTGGCACATTGCAGTTTATGTAAGTGCTGATTGGCTGAAAGACAGCCAATCACAGCCAATCAGCAGCCTGTTCCCATGGTAGTGGCCGCTGATTGGATCAGACACACAAGTTTGCACATATCAGTCAGATACATGCAGACTTGTGTGGGTGAAAAAAAACAATAACAAATAAAAAAAACAGTGTGGGGTTCCCCCGCATAGCATAGCCAGCACTGGGATTTTTTTGAGCTGTTGCTGGTTCAGGAAATACAGAATAAAATCAGCATGAGGTTCCCTCATATTTCCTTCAACCAGCACCAGGCTCTTGATTCTCCAGCCTTAGCTTCTTAGTAGGGAGTGCTGAATGCTTTGGCAGAGGGACTCAGGGAAGCATTGTCCCCCTGATGTAGCATTACACCCCACTGGAAAGTTCACAGTACAGGATATGTACAATACAGGGCAACTTTGCATTCCCCCACCCTATATTTTCACAACCAGAAACGGCTCAGGAGCCTGATGTTGGTTGTGTAAAATACGGGGAACCCCTACTGTTTAATTCCCCCATATATTCACAACCAGGACTGGCTCAAAAAATGGCCAGTGCTTTTTGTGCTTTGGGGGAGGGAGACCCCACGCATGTTTTTCACTTTTTAACACTTTATTTACTTTTACACACACTGAAGCACTACACAGATCCCACTGATTAGTGCAAGCTTCTGCGAACACGCTGTGAGGTGGTCAAAAATGACTGTAAATTACTGGAAATGTATGTTATTGTGATTAATAATACTGTAGGAATAAAAAACAGGCCAAAACACATGAGGGTGGTTTGGCAAAACAATAAAAAACAAAGATGAATTAGAACCAATTCCAAAAAACGGTGGTCGGCACACATCTCTAACTGCTACTAGTGCTACTGTTTCTGCTACTAGTACTACTATTACTATTACTACTACTACTACAACTGCTACCATTAATAATAATAATGACAAAATATATGCAGTGACAAAAGTTAAAATCCTACCCTTTATTCTACTGTTGGTGGTGCAAGGAAACCCAATTCAACACATTCAGTACACTTAGCTTAAATCCAGGGCACAAACAAGTCCATATAATCTTTCCTGTATTTGTTTTATTGAATCTTATTGAATTGTTTGCTGAGTTCTTTGCAAATGACATAGGAAATCAAAAGCAATAGTTTCACCTCTCTTAACATCAACCTAAGTACATTGTTGCCTTTCAGCTGCATGTTGTTCTCAGTCCATCTCTTTGGTAAGAACAATTTCTCAGAGGCGATGGGAAAAAGCAGGGCAGCTCATTAAAATGAATTCTGAGTTGAAAAAAAAGATCCCCTGCCTGCCTGCGGCAGTTTGAGTAGGTAGAAGAAGAAACAGGACAATCACTCTCAATCAGCAATATAGATGCATGTATCATTAGTACAAGCTGAAGAAGCCCTCCCTACTGACTTCACTTTGCTATAATTCTTTTAATGATAGTAAAATGTTCAAAACTTACAAATGCACATTATATCTGCAATTTTTAATGGAATTACAAACCTGTGATAGATAGATAGGATAGGACAAATTAAGACTCGAGGTTTGTTTTGTTAGGTAGCTATTGTTCCAGTGTAAGGCCTTTTGGGGTTCAAGTAAGTGAGAAAGTTACAGTTTTTAAACTATTAGTCCAAAAATGCTCCATTATAGAGATAAAGAGATTCAACTTGCTGCGTATCCTCAGTAGGTGGCCTCCTGCAGGGGGTGTACAATGGCTTCACCTGGGTGCACAAACATGGCTGGAAGTGCATGCTTTAGTGGTGGCAGGACACAGCAGGAGGTAGAGAACATTAGCGGTAATGGGCACCCGGCGGCAGTGTGGGCGTTTGCCAAGGTGGGGACCTGGTGGCGGTGCTGGCATTAGCAGTTGCTTAGGACCCATTGGCGGTGCTGGTGTTAGCTGTGAAAAAGAGCTAATTGGTTGCCACCCCCAAGGTGAAGACACTGGAAGCCCTGGTAGGTGTTGGTGCCCACCAGGCAAAGACAACGGAAGCCTTGGTGGGTTGGCACCTAACAGATGAAGACAACAGAAGCCCTAGTGGGTTGGCGCCTGTCAGGCAAAGACAATGGAAGCCCTGGGGAGGCGATGGCCCCATAAAAGCACTAAACAGCTGCCACCTCCAGGTGAAGATGCAGTATAATAAACTTTTAAATATTAAAGTGTATTGTGTTTAGTTTATTATTTTCTTTAAGGTGGACTACAGGTGCCAATGGTCCTGTAATGCCCTGTATGCTGGTACTTGTGGTTCTCCAAGTACCAGTAGGCAAAAGAGGCTTGCTGGTACCTGTGGTTCACCTGCAGAAGACATTATTTTTTACACTACAGTTTACACAATCAATCCAGCACCCACTGCCTAGGGGTTCCAGGAATAGCCCCGGGCTATCAGCCAAGGATTAGGGGGTAATGCTTTGGCCAGGGGACCCTGTGAAAAAGTTCTCCTGGCTGTGGCATTACTCCCCCACTAGAAAGCGTCTGGTGCTAGTTAATGATAATACAGGGGACCCCTACACTTTTTGTCTCCTGTATATACAAAACCAGGACTGGCTCAGCTGAGCCCAGTGGTGATTGTGCTAGATACAGGGAACCCATACATCTTTTGTCCTCTGAATTTTGACAAACAGGACCAGGTCTGAAAAGCCTGGTGCTGGTTGTGCTTAAAACAGGGGTCTCCTATGTTGTTTGTCACCTGTATTCTCACAAAAAGGGCCAGCATTTAAAAGATAGTGCTGGTTGTGTTTTAGGGGTGGCCATGCCATTTTTTATAAATTTCACTTTACAAAATTAACCCAGCACCCACCATCCAGGGGTGCCGGGGATAGCCCTGGGATATTAGTCTAGGCCTTGTGTGCCCTGGAAAGGGAGACCCCTTTATTAGTATGCCTCACCTCCCCAGAGATCCCTGGCCTGTGCTGATTAGCTGTCAGGAGTAATGCTTTGGCCGGGGTGACCTAGTGAAAAGTTTCTCCTGGCTGTGGCATTACTTCCCCACTAGAAAGGGACCAGTGCTGGTTATGTATAATACAGGGGACCACTACACTTTTTGTCCCCTGTAATTTCAAAACCAGTACTAGCTCAGCTGAGTTCTGCTAAATACAAGGGACCCCTACATCTTTTATCCTCTGTATTTTGAAAACCAGGACTGGCTCTGAAAAGCCCGGTGCTGGTTGTACTTAAAACAGGGGACTCCTATGTTGTTTGTCACCTGTATTCTCACAAAAGGACCAGCATGTTAAAAGCCGGGACTGCTTAAAACAGGTGATCCCAAGTGTTTTTTTTTCCCTTGTATTTTCACAACCATAACCATCTTTGAAAAGCCTGGGGGTGGTTGTGCTTTCGAGGGCTGCATGCTGTTTTTTAAAAACAAATGACACACATTATTACATTTTTTACACAGATGCATGGATGGATCCCACTGATACATCCATGCATCTGTGTCTTACTGATTTTTTTTTCAGATATATTCCACACGGATCTCACTAATCTGTGCATGCAGTCAGCTATCAAGCACGATCTAAAGATTTTCAAACCTTTAGATTGTCACAATTGATCTTATGTCCAAATCTGCTGTTTAAGCACCATATCATGTCCTGGAGTGTCGGGGAGAGTTCAAGGGAAATTGTTCACGGTTTTGCATCATAAGCACATCGTTCCTTGTGTAGGGGCCGTAGAAGCAGTTTAGGGCTAGGACCATCAGCACCAGAGAGCCCCTCTGTGCCCCACTGCTGCAACTGTGCACTGCCCCACTACTGCCACTGCCCCGACTGCCCATAGCCTGCCCTCACAGCCATATCTCCCTTTGCACCCCTGAAAAACCTTCTGTGCTCTCCCCTTCTCCACCCACGCTAGTGTACCATTTTGTTGTCCTTCTCCTCTGCAGGTGGCCCAGTTTGCTGCTCTCATCCCTGATGGTTAATGAATTATAAAAAAATCAATGAAATTCCATATATACGAAAAACCTTACAGTTTCACATGTCCCATTAAGGCTTCTTAAACATGATCTGAAATTTCACAAAACCTACTGAATTTCTGCCATTCAAATAAAAAAAGCAATGATATTCCAATCATTAAGGCTGATGCCTTAATGGACGGGTTCCTTGCACAATACAGATATGGTATGCCATGACACCATGTGCTTAACTGCAGATTTAGCACTCTCACAGAGTGAGATTGCTGTCACTCACCAAATGGTGGAGCTGCTAATTCATAGAATTTTGTGCTCTTTGGAATACACACATTCAGTCTATTCAACTGAGGTCTGAGCAGTTTATTTGCACTCACATCCTACTTAGTGCCCACAATCATCCCATTCGGTCACCACAACAATCCCACTGGGTTCCAACATCCTTCTCACTCCATATATCCATCTCATTCATTATACACATTCATCTACCTAATTGCTAAAACGACCATACTCTGTCTATGCATGTACACTTTCTTCCCCTATAGACATCC
The DNA here is from genome assembly GCA_031769625.1 of Taudactylus pleione. NCBI lineage: Eukaryota > Metazoa > Chordata > Amphibia > Anura > Myobatrachidae > Taudactylus > Taudactylus pleione. Next base: position 1,340,783 of record JAUIMM010000780.1, read on the forward strand.
ATGCTGCTCTATCTTTCCCAATCCCTACTGTTATGTGTTCGCCCAACTGTGTTAGTATTTATTCTTTCATCTGCACTAATCTGTCTTTCCTCAACTGCGCTGTCCTACCTTCCTGCATCCGTGCCACTCTGTTTCCTTTGATTGGCACCACTGCTTTCCCCCCAGCCAAGCTGCTTTGTCTTCCCCTCATATTTGTCACTCTTTCTTCCTCCATCTGTACCACACTGTCCCTTTCAACCAGCCACTCTGTCTTCCCCCTTTCCATCCACACCAATCTGTCTTCCCCAATCCCTACTGTTGTTTTTTCATCCATTTGTGCTAGTATGTATTCCCTCATCCACCCCAAACTGACTTTACCCACCTGCACTGCTCTGTCTTCCCACATCCATGCCAATCTGTAACCCCCATACACGTCACTCTGTCTTCCCACATCCATGCCACTTTGTACCCCCATCCATGTCACTCTGTCTCCCCAAACCATGCCAATCTGTCTCCCCCCATCAGCACCACTGTTTTCCACCCATCTGTATCACTTTGCCCCCCCCCCATTTGCACCACTGTTTTCCACCTAACTGCATAATTTGGCTCCCCCACCTGTACTGCTTAATCTTTTCCACTCTGCATGCCCTTCTGGCTCCCCATCCATGCCAATCACTCTCCTCCGCCCATCCACACCACTCTTATCCCATTATATATATATATATATATATATATATTGTGGTGAGAGGGGTTGTCTCTCACCTGAATTGCCCACATTCCTATGGGATCAGCTCCCTCCAAGGGGTAACACCGGGCTTTCATAGTTACACAGGCCCAGCTGCAGTAGGCCATAGTGTTGTAGTGTAAAGAATTGATATGTGAATATGCTGGAAGAACATGGAATACTGTGGCTCCAGGGTATTGCAGTGACCATTAAGCACTGGGAGTGCTGGGACATTTACTTTATTTGTTTATTTATGTTATGCTTACATATGCTAAAGTGCATGGCTGCTGCTATTAAAAACACTGCTTTACCGAGTACCTGCCTGTCTGAGTCCTTATTTCTACACCCCATGTTTTGATGGCCGGTATGGGGACCTGCAGTGCTGTATTGCAGTGCAAATGCCAGCTGCTTCCAGCATGGAAAAGGATCTGACAAGGCAGAATGTTCGGTATATGTGAGTAAGGTTGGTGAACCAAAAAAACTGCAGTTATATTAAGGACATTGTGTACCTTGCTGTGCACTGTAATAAAAGATGTTTGTGTGTGTACTGAAAAAAAAGTTGCTTTCCTTTTTTTACTATGGTGCTTTAAGACATATCAAATGGTGATTAGTATTTTCCCCAGTTAGTGTGCATGCTGTGTAGTTAAGTTCAACTGCTTTTGTAACAGAGTCAGGCTGAAATCCAGAGTTTCAATTAACCACTGCATTGCTGGGTAAAATAAAAAAAAGGAGTATTTTTTTTTCTTGTGCTAAACCTTGATAACTGTTACCTTGCTGAAATATATATATATATATATATATATATATATATATATTATTTTTTTTTGGGGGGGAAATACTAGCTTGTTATCTAAAAGCAACTAGACTTGTACATACGCCTCCCACTATAAAAATGGAGATAGTTTTATGCACTATAGTAAATTTGTTGGCCTGTTACCAAAAGACAGAGGAACAAATTTTGCAGCCAGTGACTCAGTCAGTGGGCACTACAGGTGCAGGGCAATTAAATAAAATTTCAGCCTTAGATGACCCAGAGGTGTATTTGCTGATATTTGAAAGAGTGGCACAGTGTTTTAAGTGGCCAGCAGGTATTTGGGCTGCTAGACTTGCTCCCTATCTCACTGGTGAACCTGAAAGAGCCTATGCTGATTTGTCCTCTGCTGATGCAGAGAAACATGACCTAGTCAAAAGTTCGATTCTGGCCACGTCACATCTCACTCCTTCTGGGAAGGCACAGCACTTCCACAAATGGGCTCTATTACCATATTCAGAAGAAGGTGGCAGAACTCGCCAGAGAGGAGTGAAGTTGGCTCCAGCCATAAGACTGCATTACCACTTAGATTGTAGAGACAGTTGTTGTTGACCCTAGGGCGGAATATGTAGTGCGGGGCCATACACGCTGATCCCCAGAATTTAGAGGAATCACTTATAATATTGGAGTGGTATGAGACCTCAGGAAATACGATAAAGGTGCCAGAAAAGAAACCAGGGCATGGGTGACCTGTTAAGATGGCACCCCATTGGCCAGGGACCCTGACTGTCACCCTCCTCAAGGAAACACTGCTGAAGTAGCCAGGGTAATTTTCTATGAGTGCATAGAGCCAGGTCATGTAAGACAGGACTGTCCTAGAAAAAAGAGCCTATGGAGTGTGGTATTGCTAGTATAGGTGCTACATGCCCCACTTTTTGCACAATGCTACCCCTGGATTCCAGACCCCCATTAATGTGAGAAACTATTACTGAATGGCTGAGAACTCCTTCTTATTATAGACTCAGGGAGTGTGATAACCCTAATCTCAGAGGCTGTTCTGCCTAAGCCTGTGGAAAAGGTGCCAGGGTTAGTTGAAGTACTCTGCATTCTTGGATCCACAGAATACTTCTCCCAGGTGCAAGTGAGCCTCACCATAAAGGGGCGCACTTATGAGGTGGTCACCACAGTTGGTCCTAAGCTCCCCTATCCTATCATATTGGGACACAATTTCCCAGAATTTTTTGAGCTCTTAAAGGAACCACATAGACAACACCACTGTAAAGTCTCCAAGACCCTACCTTGGAAAAGGGAAAAGAGTGGAAAACCATGGCCAGTATCCTTTGGAGAGGAAACCTTTGTGCAATTAATGTCTGAGGAAAGAAATCTGCAACACTTTGCTTATTTATAGCCAGACAAAAATATTTGCAGAGATGTTATACCCAATACAGATATTGCCATGGATGTGCTGGAAACCATCACCCCTCAGGTTCCTAGGGTCTGCTTTAGTTTGCCTGGCCCTACAGAAATTCAGCTGGCAGACACCTTGTCAGCAAAACAGCAAAAATAAGTAAAAGCCTTAGTTGGCAATAAGCAGGATGTTTTCTTCCCTGCCAGGGCGTACTTCCTTAGTTGAGCATGAGATAAATTCACCTGGAGGAGTGGTGTTAAAGCAGAAACTGTATCACATCCCTGAGGCATGGTGACAAGCAGTCCAGCAAGAGGTGAATGAGATGATCCAAGTTGAAGTCATTGAGGAGTCCAGAAGTAACTGGTCAATTCCTATTATGTTGGTCTCCAAGCAATCAGGAGCCATATGTTTTTGCAATGACTTCAGTAGGCTAAATCAGGTTTCCATTTTTGATGAATACCTGCTACCACAGGTGGATGAATTTCTCGAAAATTTGGCGAATAGCCAGTATCTTATGACCCTGGATCTCACAAAGGGATATTGGAAAATTCCCTAAATGAGACTGCCAAGGAGAAGACTGCCTTCTCAAACCATGATGGCCTGTATCAATATAAAATCTCCCTTCTGGCCTTCATAGGGCACCAGCAACATTTCAGCATGCCATGGATCACCTACTGAGGCCACACCAGGGGTACGCTAAAGCCAATCTAGATGACACTGTCATCTGTACAGAAGGTTGCAAAGAACACTTGCCAAGTTGAGGAAATGCTAAACAGCTTAAGACAGCATGGATTTATGACTAATCCAGCCAAGTGTACAATTTGACTTTCAGAGGCCAATTACTTAGGGTATGTAATAGGCAATGGACAAGTAAAACCCCAACTGAGGAAAGTGGAGGTGAATCAGCACTAGTCAAGACCAAAAAGGAAATCAGAAATTTCCTTGGGTTGTTAGGCTATTACCTCCAGTTCATTCCAAATTTTGCATTTAGAACATTCCCCCTGACTGAGACCCTTAAAAAGGAAATAATTATTTGGGCCAAAATGATTGAAGCAGCCTAAGAAGATGAGAGAACAGCCCTGTAATCCAAACTGGTTCTACTGGCACCAGATATCAGAAAATCCTCTGTCCTGCAAACCAGTGGCAGTTCATACATAAATTCTCTCCCAAATTTCTATGTGTGGACTGCTGATTCTGAGCCTGATTCACTATGGATTGCAATATAACATATGCACGCAGTTCAACAGGGATAGTATGCTATTCCATAGCGATAACAATGCTGCCGCACCACTACATAATGATGCCCACTTCACCTACACGCACATCCGTAATGGTTAGCAAGTCTGTGAAAACATCAATACAATCAAGTACCATCGGACCCATATGCACAGTTAAGGCAGGTCAGCCCTCACTCAGGAATTGCTAACTTCAGCCCACGCTATGAGGCCTCAGGCTGCGTATGACCACACAGTTGATAATTTATGAATGCCCATGCAATGGCATTGAAATGCACTGGCATGCCTGCATTTCACCGACCACCCCCCCGTCACTACCAACAAATGGCACTTCTTGTCAATCACTTTGTGATGGGTCTGTGTAGCCTCTCTGATCACAGTCCCGATTGCAGTGGCTGGCATGTGCACTGTGATGCATACACATGTTCAGAACAGAACAAATGGCCAATTGCATGCATCTTAGCAACTGCGATCCAAGCTGAATCAGGCCCTCTGCTCCAAAACTTCACAATTACTCCATCTCAAATAATGAAACCGCACAGTATCAAGACTACACAGGACACTATTAAATGTAGTGTACTGTAGGTAAGGTAATGTTACTTACCTGGGTGATCCCATAGTATATGCTGGTCCTGTATGTCCTGGTGTCTTACTTTTTGTTGCTGGGTGTGTGTGGGTGAGAGCTTGGTAAATGGGAATGTGACTTGTATGAAATAATCAGAGTACTGCTCTTCATAAAATGCACAGGTTTATTGAATTAGATATTACAAGTAAGTTTGTTAACTCCAGCCTGGAGCAAATATAACATATAAAATCAATTAGTATAAATCACTATTTACATGAATTCTCATGGAAATCCTACAAGGGCTGACTGAAAAGTAATGAGAAAGCCATTGTTTTTCTGTCTAATAGAACATGGCAAACCTATGCAGGTTATTGTGAAGCTCATAAATTGATGTGTCTGAACCTGCAGTTGGACTGCCGTAGTCTTCTTTGTTTGGTCACAGTGAGTGGAAGATCTTCAAACGTTTCTTCATGGTGGATGAGGAAGACATGTCTGTGAGATTATGTCAGAGATGTGTGATTGAATTTTGTGGCAAACTTTGAAGAAGCAGAAAAGAAACTCATGAAATGTTACAGCAAGCATACGGTGGAGAAACAATTAGCATTGCTGCAGTATTTTAGTGGTGGAAGCACTTCGAAGAGAGTACTAAACAAGTGACTGACAAAGCGTGTTCAGGGACACCATCTACCGAAAAATCTCACAGAAGAGCAGATGCAGATGAGTTGAATCATGCAAGAAAACCATTTAAACACGGACACCCAATTTCCTGAAATCCACTGTGAAGTCTAACAAATCGTGGATTTGGCATTATGATCAGGAATCCAATCAACAGTCCAGTGTATAGAAACACGTGAATTCAAAAGTCTGTGTAATTTCTTTGGCATTTAAAGTAATGGTTTTGCTGTTCTTTGATGTGCTTGGTATGGTCCTGCAGCAGTGGATTCCTCGTGGACAGAAAATTAATGGTGGCTACTATGCAAACCTCCTGAAAACCAATTTGCATGGAGCGATGAGGAAGAAAATACCACAGTTGTTGAATAAACAGTGGTTGTAGCTCCAAGTAAATGCCTGATCACATGTTGCTGCTGTTGCATTGGCAGCACTGACTGAAATTTATGGGACATCACTGGAACACCCTCCATATAGCCTTGACTAAGTACCCTGTGATTTATGAGCATTGCCAACCCTGAAAAGAAAACTGCGCAAAAATAACTTCTCAACAGATGAAAAAGTGCCACAGCTGCAACACAAAATGTGATGTCCCAATACAGTCTACTGCATATCTTTGAATCATTGTTTAAACACTGCAAAAAATTTATTGAATATGAAGGACATTACTTTGAAATATAAAATTTTCAGATCTTGTGGAGTCATCAGATTCTGAATAACTGCACAAGAAAGGTAACCTGCAAACACAAGGAACATGTAGAGCATCAGCAGCAGCAGCAGCTTACTGCTTAGCTATATGTTAATCTATGTATGTATGCGGGATTCATGTCTCCTCCATGTCAGTGGCCATTTTGGTGGTGATTTCCATCATATTGTTAGCAATGATGTTAATGATGTTAATCTCTCTGTAGTTAACCTTACTTTTAAACCATCAGTTTTTGTGACACACATTGATGTCTTGTATCACTCCCCATATCACATTTATTTATCCAAACACAACATATGTATTGAAAAATGAAAAAAGTCTACCTATCAGTCTCATTATTTTTCAATCAGCCCTCATATGTGGTAAGTGGAGGATGAGATTCCAATGCATTTCACCCCCTACAGTGACTTTTTCAAGGACAAGTAAGCATTTTCTCAGTGTCTAGAGGTTTAAATGCCTTGTGATTACCTGAAATGCTGCTCTACAGCTTGTGAATCCAGGACTTCCTAATATCACCATTCATGTTTGCACACTTTGCTCATCGACAAAGCAACCTCCTTTGCTCTAGTCACAGACATACACTGCACAAGAAAGGTAACCTGCAAACACCAGAAACATGTAGAGCATCAGCAGCAGCAGCAGCCTGCTGCTTAGCTATGTGTTAATTTCTGTATGTATGTGGGCTTCATGTCTCCTCCATGTCAGTGGCCATTTTGGTGGTGATTTCCATCATATTGTTAGCAATGATATTAATCTCTCTGTTGTTAACCTTACTTTTAAACCATCAGTTGTTGTGACATACATTGATGTCTTGTATCACTCCCCATGTCACATTTATTTATCCAAACACCACACATGTCTTGAAAAATGAAAAAAGTCTACCTATCATATTTTATGTAATTTCAAATAAGATCATATACTATTTGAACCACAATATTTTCATAACTTATTCAATTCATAGACTGCACACTTCATATGGGATAAGGTATAATTGATTTTGAATAATATGTTACCATGTAGTTAAACGGCACATATCATACGAGATAAGGTAGAATTGGTATTGTATAATATTTAACCATGTTGGTGCTGTATTTATTGTCTCTTTCTTTAAAATAAATTGACATTTAGAAAGTGTATTCCATTATGTGTATTTTTTTCTCATGTCTATCATCTATTATTTACATGCCTGGTATGTTTATAGCTGTTTATTAAGTGTCTTGCAATATTATCATTTTTTAGGGATTATATATGTTGTAATTTGGGTATTTTTGTTTTAGTTATGCCAGCACTTTGATAGTATTAATTTATTTGCATCTTTGTGTCACTTACAGGCTTCTGTATGTTGTTTTATGTTGTACCTGTTGTCTTGGTGATGGACACACTTTTATTATGTCACATCTCCGCCCACAATGTTTGGAAATGTGGTAACTGACATTGAGCACTGTGGTTGTGTTTATAAAGGTTTGTACATTTATTTGTTTAATTGTATCTATGAGAAAATGACCATTAAAGTCCAGAAACAATAGAACCTACAATGGAATCAGTGTGGTTTATAGAGCTCAGAGTGCCGCCCTTGCTAATTGGATTTTGTTACTTACAGCTACATGCTGTGTATTAAATGCTACATTCTAGGGGTATATTTACTAAATGTCGATTTTAATTGATTAAAAATCAATAAACATTGATTAGCAACAATGTTGTGTTTCTGAAGCTAAATCACAAATTTATTAATACTTAAAAAACTAAATCAAACATTGTCTGTTAGTAAATGTGTGATTAAGCCCCAGAAACCCAACATCAATTTCAATCAATTTTAAATACATATACTCAGAATACAGCAATCATTGATGTAAGTAGAATCAGTAATTGCCCCTGTGCCTCCCAAAAAAATAAACATATAAATAGATTCTATATATACACATATATATATATATATATATATATATATATATATATATTCCTTAATATTTAAAAAAAATATGGTTTAAAGTTTCAGCAAACAATTTTCCATTCCAAAACTGAGCTGTATAACAGGAAACAGTACTAATATAATGAGTGATTTACTTGTCGGGCTCAGTCCTTGCTATTTTGTTCTTCCTACAGCAATATATTTCAGATGGAGCTAAAGTTCATTTTGTCAATGTTGTACTAACATACTGCCCGAGGTGACGAGTTGAGTGGTCTGAAAACCTTGCAGTCTCGAAAAACATTTGTTAGTTAAAATTAATCCAAGCAAGTGTTAATTTGAAATATTGTTATTTATCTTTAGGCTAGAAAAGCGCAAGCATTCTGACCTGCATAATAATGAAAATAAGACTGAAAAATAATATTCTAAATATAGTAAAAATTATTTAAAGAGAAAATAAAAAATATTCCATATGAAGAACATGGAAAAAGAAAATTCTTTTATATTTTGAGAGAATTTAGTTTAAATATATATATATATATATATATATATATATATATTACACTGCATATATATATATATATATATATATATATATATGGAGTGTAATCTTTTATTTATAAGATGCCAAAACATATGCATATTTTACATTAATGGGGAATTAGATCTAAAATACAATACACAATCAATTGCCATAGCATGATTTCCAAACACTAAATATTACACCTAGACTGGGAAAGACAGAAAACAGTGGCATGATTTGGGAAGCTCACTTTAGAAAGTGGCAGTCACAGGTGTGGGAATAAATTCAGTGCTCATCTCCCCAATGTATAAGCGAGTTAGGAGGCAAGGTGTAAATGGAGCAGTGCACTGGTGATATTGCAGATGCCTCTACTGTTTGCAGTAATAAAATGTTATTCTATTGTTTGGTTTTGGAGGGATAGGAAGACCCACTGGAAACTGGGAAAGGGTAACTTAACAATCAAATTATATTTTATTATTATTATTATTATTATTATTATTATTATTATTATTATTATTATTATTATTATCATCAGTTATTTATATGGTGCCACAAGTGTTCCACAGCACCTAACAAAAGTACATAGGTTGATTTACAGTGACTTACAGTACAGTACAATACATTACTGGGCATGGATACTATGTACATTGCTACATTTGTGACCATAACACCCAGATAAGCAACAATGCAAAGCAACCAAGTGTTAGGTGCCCTAGTAGAGAGTAAGAAGTAGATGAAAGTAAAATAAGGAGAAGCACAAGAGGGTAGAGGCCCTACTCATTTGAGTTTACAATCTAAAGTGGAGGGACAGACAAACAGGTATGATACAGATGGGGTAGGCAGGGAGGAAGGAGTATGTAGCAGCAAGTTAAGATGAGAGCTGGAAGGCTTTGATGAAGTAGTGGCTATTGAGAGCCCGTTTGAAGGATTGAAGAGAGGTGGAGAGTCTGATGGGAAATTTTTGTAGATATATAAATATATCAATTTCATCTTAACTATTGTAGGAATTTTATGAATTTTTAGTTGAGAATGTTGCATGGCAAATTACACTGTAAAATGTTATTGCATTTTTAAACTTCAGCCAAGTCAGCACATATCTACTGTATAAAACATTAAATATTCTAAAGTGATATTTATTTAAAAAAAAAGATGTTGGGGACTATTTAAATTAATTATTATATATATTGGTGTAATGGCCATTTGCATTGTCTAGGATACAGCTCAGAACATGGGCAAAAAAATAAAACTCCTTAAAAGAATAGGGGAAGAGGATCCAAGGTTAATTTAGAGATTATGGCACAACAATAGGGGTAGAGCAGCAGACATATCTGCTAGCTGGAGTAACGTATATGGAGGTGTCAGATGCATGGGCATTGGGCTTAAAGAGCCCATGCTTAAAGATATGAAGAAGACAGAGAATTTATATGGCGATACAGGCAGGCAAGATTGCCACACAAAAAAACAAGGTAGGAGAGTGAAAAAATTGGGGCTTTCTGAGAAATCTAGAAAGTTAAGAAAAATTATATAGATTTGCAACAAGGGACAATAAAAGCTGAATGGACATGGGGCTAGATTTGGCTACAGCATATTGGTGGTCTCAGGATGCTACTTCTGCTTCACTTGGCTCCTACCTAAAGTTTGCTATGATGCTTAATAATGCATTGTTCTGACTATGAAGGCTAATCCCGGTCTGTTTTTTCAATCTCGGGATTCAGGATTGAAAGAAACTAAATCCCGGGATTCCCGGAATTCTCAGGATACCCGGGATTGGGCTGGCTTTTAAAAAAAGACCCCTGTCCATCTCCCACAGTGACTTACCAGGCGGCGGGTGGGAGGTGCCAGTGGCAGGGAAACTACAGCATTGCCATGAAGAGGGGTGGGTGGGCAGGCACTCCATCCAGTGCAGGGCTGTGTAGCATGATATCTATTCTCACATCACACTGCACAGTGTGAAGGGGAAGGGTGATCCGGGCTGTGTATGAGCACTCTGATGAAGGTGCTCAGTGCTGCTTGGCATTTAAAAAAAACATTTATGGCCACTGCCGGGATAGGTTTTGGAAGCTTCCAATCCCGGGATTTAATCCTGGCCATTTTTAGGACAAAATCCCAGGATCCCACTAATCCTGATCCCAGGATTGGCCTCCGTAGTTATGACCCTGAAATAGATATTCAATGTGCAGAATGATATTCAATACTTAATATAATAAGCCTTGATATTAAGGGAGTGGGTCACAACTTAATAAGACTAGACATGAAGGGTATGTAATATTCCTGGACATAGGATGAGTGTGTTGGAAGAGTGTGGGTAAGACACTTCCTGTAATCAAAACAGAAGCAGTTTTTGAGGTTTATTATGAGTGAAAACATGAATATGCCAGAAAAGGACTAAACCCAGAGACTGGGGACAAGATGAAGTTTGCATTATGGATCGGGAAATGTGAAGCCAATTGATGCTGTGGGGTGGGGGCAGTGTTGCATTTATGCAAATAGGGCAAGATTTTTCAGGCCTCTTTCCAATTTTTCAGCTTAGTTTATGATTTTTGTTTGCAAGTGATGGTGGTAGGAGAAAGAACAGCAACTAAATAGACAGTAAATGTATGGATGAGATATGTAAATGAATACATGTGACAATGTCACTGCAGTGTAAGGTTAACATCAAAAGAGAGGAAAGGGATAAGAACTTAATATAGCCCCATGACAAAAAATGTTCAGCTGAAGACATATGTATTTGTAAAACAGGAAATTGTGCTCACATACTGTAGATAAATAAATTGAAGCAAATTACAGTAGTGCTGAGTCAACTTTAAAAGAAATATCATGATTGGTAATAAGTTTCAGTTGTGCACATCGCAAAGCAATCAATGGAGGTGGGAACAATTGGTACTGCATAGAACTGCATAGAACAAAATGTACATTTTAGCAGCTAAACACTTACATAGGCATAAGTGCACCTAGATTCCTGCTGGGGTTCAGAAGTAACCACTTGATATTTTAAAGTTTTATATATTTTTTTTAATTTTAAAGTTCCAAGTGTGTGATTGGCCAAGCCTTGATGGTGGTTGATCTCTGGGTAGTTGCCGGTGTAAGGTAAAGGCAATGGTTAAATTCCCATGTACTGGATAGTGTCAGGGATAACTCCTACTGTGACAAAGCACTGTAAAACCAAGTTGAGTGGAGAGTGAAATGTATGTTTGGGATGGGCTTTTTAACATGACAAGGTTTTAAGCTTTTCAGCAGGAAAGTCATTTTTCTTCAATAGGGGAAATATCCTATTGCCATTGTATTTGAAACTGAAGAATGGACTATACTATGAAGATAAGATTTTATAATGAGACAAGGAAAATCTTTAGCAGGTAAAGAATCTCTAATGTTAGTGATCCCACATGATAGTCCATAAAGTATGATGTATCAGAAGTATGGAAGTGTGACTATGAAATTTCTCAAGAGTTGGCATTCAAAATATCTTTATCAAAAGTTCACAGGAAATTTTGATAGACATATTTAAAAGATTAAGAGATAAATTGGGGAAAATCCTCATGAGTGGAAGGCATACACATTATGGTTAGAAGCATCTAGTTACAGATGTGTCCTCATACACCTAGGGGTGTATTTACTAAAGTTAGAATTTTTAGAAGTGGAGATCTTGCCCATAGCAACCAAAAAGATTCTTCTTAATATTTAACTAGCACCTTATTAAAGATAATAGCTAGAATCTGATTGGTTGCTATAGGCAACATCTTCACTTCTAAAAACTCTCACTTTAGTAAATATACCCCCTAGCTTTAATAAGCCTTGTGGTCCAAGATCATGTGCAGCTCTGATTGCACAGAGCATCTATTCTAACCCAAAAACATGTCTTAGTTACACTCTGATATGACTAAGATACCAGGAGACAGTACAAACAAGGAAGAAATGAAAAATCCTAGTTGTTGTACACTAGTGCACCACACTGATGATTATCCTTTTGCTCCATATTTGTACTGTTTATTATTTAGAGTTTCTGGTAGCACCCCATCATAAAATGCATAAATTAAGACAAAAAAATATTCTTTGAGGTATAGAGATATATTGATGAAATGAAAACTTTTTGAAAATTAAAAATAATTAAAATTGATTGGTGCAGGATTCATTTACTATGTAAGAGTCTCACCACGAGACTTCACTGATTAATGTGATATGTGACACTTGCATCTCTGTGTGCGACTTTGTAGACAAAGCACAATGGAGTTTGGCATGGAAAAAGTTACAGGCACTGCATCATACCACTTTCTATACAGATTCAGTCTCAGTTGCACACAGACATACAAGTGTCATATATCAAATTAATCAGTGCATGCATTTTCAGGAGAAAAAAGATGCAAATAAGATGCTCGGTGCAAGCAGAGTCACAAGTGACCTGGCATGTGATTGCAGCAGAAGTATATGAGGACATATGTGTGTTTCCCTTCTCCAGCCTATGTAGCACAAATATTACCTGTTAAGACAATAATCACAGAGAGTCTGGACTCATTAAAGCTATTCTTCCAGCAATAATGGCATTAGCTTATAAAAAATAAACCAAAGGCACATAGGGAAGAGAGAGCAGAGAAAAGAAAATTACTATTAATTGTAAAACACAATTGTATGATACATATCAGACAGATGAAATTGGGATTTTACAATTACAGCACAGATCTCATAATTTTTTGTTGTATGACAAGGAGAGACATGATAATGATGATGAAGGGAATGCCAGAATTCTGAAACACCAAAAGATACAGATAGAGGAGCCATAGATGTAGAATGGAACAGTTAATGAAAGCATTTACAACTCAATTTCCATGTCAACCTTAATAGAGAAAAATAATGATGATTGAACAGGCATCCACAGAATCAGTAAGGGAATACTGGGTCAGGTTTAGATTAGAGGTACAAAACTAAGGGGCAAGATGTAATAAGGTGTGAGTTTTATGTGTGAGACAAACTTTGACTTTGTCGCAGATTTAAAGGTCCGATTTTGTAAAAAAACTCACCAAATGTAAAAGTCTAAGAACTTGTTAGTTCAAGGCTATTACATTATGCAAGTCCAGGTGAGTTTTCTCCTATGAAAACTCAAACTTTTTAAGTCAACTAGTATTAAAAGGTCTGAGTTATACAGTAGCATTTATAGATCAGTAATATTCTAGAAGACTTCTGTGTTGTAAAAAAAAAAGTAAACAGTAAAAAAAGACCTGTATCCCCTACCCCACAAGCGCAATGAGCCCCAGGCTCTGTAGAGCCTATGCTGTTTCTTAAAATACAGGGGGGGAAATGTGTAGGGATCCCTTGTCTTTTAAGAACCAGCACTGGGCATTGCTGAGCCTCTCCTGGTTCTTACAATACAGAGGAAAAATGTGTAAGGGTCCCCTATATATTAAGAACCAGCACTGGGCTCTACTGAGCTGGTCCTGTTTGTGGAAATACAGGGGTCAAAATTAGTAGGGGTCCCCTGTGTTTTCCACAACTAGCATTCTTTCTAGCAAGGGTGTAATGCCACAGCCAAGGGAATACTTTCACCAGGCCCACCGGCCAAAGCATTATACCTAACCGCTAGTCAGTCCAGGCCAGGAATCCCTGGAGAAATGGGGACCCTGCTAAAAAAGAATATGTCTCTCCAGAGCACCCCAAGCCTGGACTGAGAGCCCGGGGCTCTCCCCAGCACCCTTGGCCAGTGGGTGCCAGTTTGATTGTGTAAAGTTTAGTGTACAAGATAGAAGTAATAATATTGTCTTTTGCTAGAGAACTACATATCCCAGCAATCATCCGGTGCATGTTTTTGCTTGGAGAAACACAACTACCAACAAGAAGTACATTAAGGGCCTGCTGGTACCTGTAGTTCATCTGCAAAATAAATATTAAAATAAAGACAAAACACACACACATTGTGAAAGGAAAGTTTTATTAAAGCATATATGCACACTCCCATTCACACCAGTTAAAAACAATTCCACAGTAATAGTGTGCGAGTACATTGACTGAGTTCTATGCTCACAATGGCAGAACATCTGGATGCATGTTTTGCCATTGTGAGATGTGGAGGTGTGTGAAACATACGAGTTTTCACATAGGGTGAGTTCTGAAAATGTGTGAGTATAGCTTATACTGGCATTTTTTCAAAATTCACACCCTATTACATCTCAACCATGGAATTATTAAAAAGATATTTGAACAAAAATCTCTCTTTCTAATTATGTCCAATGCTTTTGTTGAAGGTCTGAAATGTAATGTAATAAACAGGTTGAATATTATTGATACATTATGGTGTACAAAAGATAGAGAATTTAGCAACTTTGTCAAAACATCATTAAAATAATTTGTAACCAAAAAAATTATAAACATAAAAATGTTATTACCCATTGCCCAAAATTTTATAAATCACAAATTATTTGTTCCAGTTGTCAGGTAAGATGACATTTTGCTAGAGAATGTGAGCACTCCAAGAAACTTAAATATTTCCCATCTAAAAATGACACTGCAGAAATTAAATAAGAAACTCAATTATGGGATGAAGCAGCCACCATTAACACTATTACATTAAGATGTTGCAATCCTGAGGAACCATTTATTGATTTGATAAATTGACATTTTATATATTCATTCTTCATTGATACATGGGCTGCAAGATCACTTATAGCAGACAAAATGACTTTACCTACCTCACATAATATTGTACTGTATATACAGTAGGGGAAGCAAACAAAATTATTACCCTAAAAGACACACAAGAGGTAAAGATAACAATCATGTCCTCTAATCAGTGAGCACTCAGTCCTGTTAACTGCATATGACCCAGCTAATTGTTAGGAAGATATTTAATGTGTAAACTTGGGTGTACTGAATTCTGCACCCCAGATGGGCTATATTTACAAGTGCCACAATAAAATAAAGATTTGGTCACTAATGCTTTGTTTAGTGATCCACAAATCGGGTCTTCTTGCCGTGTTCGGAACTCATATCTAAATAACGGATCTCTTGTGCTTTGGATTACATTTAAGTACCTCTCTTGTGATTTCACGTGCATTGAGGTTGTACAAATTGACTGAAAATTATGTAATTGATGTTAATAATACTATATAAAAACAGGTCCTAGTTACATGTTTTTAGCATTTTTCATCAATTTTAAAGGAATTCAAAATAAAAAAACAAAATGGAATAAAAACACTTGAAGGTGGTTTTGCTAAAACAATAATAAAAACACAAGGGTCTGCACATATCCCTAGTTAAACCACAAAACCCAGTGAATACGCCATATTTCCTGTATATAAAAGTAGTGGTAGAAGGTTTAAGTTAGTTCAAGACCTGCAAGCAATTAATTTAGTATTATTTATTTATTAACAGTTATTTATATAGCACATACATATTCTGCAGCGCTTTACAGAGAATATTTGACCATTCACATCAGTCCCTGCCCCAGTGGAGCTAACAATTTTTGTTGGGAGCCAGTTAACCTGTATACCTACCAGTATATTTTTAGAGTGTGGGAGGAAACTGTATTACCTGGACGAAACCCATGCAAGCACAGGAACAATATACAAACTCCAAACTACACACAGTTAATACAATTGTTGAGCCATTGCATCTTACTGTACCAGCTACTGTATTTCTCATTATTTTAATGCAAATTTCATCAGACAATACATATTTATCAGTAGTTGACTTGTGTTATGCATTCTTTTCAATTCCAATACTTCCACATACTCAATAAGTTTTTGCATTCTCATAATGTGTTACACAGTACACCTGGACTAAGATTCCACAGGGCTTTGTAAATTATATATTACTTTTCAGTCAAGCCTTAGCTAAAAACTTAAAATTCCTTGTTTTTCCTGGTGGTTCTACATTAATTTAGTATGTAGATGATTTGCTCCCCAAATTTTGAAACATCAGTTAAGGATATAGCAAAACTATTGAAGCTTCTTGCACAAAATGGACACAAAATATTCAAAGACAAAATCCAACTCTGTCAGTAACAAGTTTTTTATATAGGCCTAAATGTGGGTACACACCTGACAGATATATCTGCAGATGATGGTCGTTCATACACACTGAACAACCATCATCTGCATGCTGTAGTGAGTCCCGGTGGCAGGGGCGTGGGTAGGTGGTGTTGCCTAATCGCGGAAGGCGTGGCCATGCCCCCCTTCATAAAAAAATAAAAACATTTGCAGCGCTGGGGAGGGGGTTGCTGTCTGCCCCTCAGCCCGGTGCATAGCCAATGGAGGCACGATCAGCATGATAGCTCCCCCTTTGTTATAGGGGACTGTTCAGGCTGCTGCTTTAGCAGTGTTGGACAGTCTCCCAGTGCAGCCCAGCACACAGCACCATGTGCTGGGCTGCTGTGGATGGGGAGCTGTGCCAAACTGAGGTAAGTAGTACCCACTCCTGTCACCTGCCTCTCTCTGCACCCCTGTGTATGGGCGATTAGCTGATAACATGTACACACTTGCCAATGGACAGATATGTCTGCAGACATATCTGTTCATTGGCTGTGCAGCACAGTCAATGCAATATGTCTGTAAATGACGATGTTCACAGACATATCGCCTGTACACACTGGCCGACGGGGGCACAATATATTGGCTGATCAATTGGTCAGCCAATATATTGGCCAGTGTGTATCCAGCATTAGACATTTATCTCCACATAGAATTACAGCCATTCAAGAGCTCAGATTACATAATAACAAAAGTAAACTAAGGGTTTTTCCAGGAATGGTGGGCTACTGTAGATTTGGATGCCTAACTAATAATTAAGTGTTTTTCTGGTAAAGATACCGGTGGTTACTGTAGAAATTGTATATCTAACTATTCACACCTTTGAATGACTGGAATAAGGCTTCTGTACCAGAACCTTTGGCACAAACTGAACAAAATTGTCATTTGAACTACTAAAAACTGATCTCATAGGAGCCCCAGCTTTATGGTTTCTCAATTATATGATTGATTTGTCTTTATTCTGTTATAAATTTCTAGCATTTGCAGAAGTCCTCATACAATTGACATGGTTGTATCCAGAGATCGGTAGCTTATTTTAGTGTCCAATTAGACCCAGTAGCTAAGGGATTACAGGTATGTTTTAGAACAATAGCAGCAGATGCACTATATGTAGAATAATCTTCAAACATTGTTTTGGGCTGCATTCTTAGGCCCATATTCAATTAGAGTGAAAAGTCATTTTCGGCAATACTTTTTTGCCGATTACATCATTTTCACCAGTTTCAAGTTATCTCTGTATTAAATTGTTGCGTCTTTTCGCCGATGCAATAGTGCGATGCAATGTAATAGGAAAAAAAGTTTCAACCATGAATACACGTGGTTAAAAAGTGCAGAATTGAGGTTTTGGGGTGCAACATTGTGGGAACCACCCTGCACCCTTTGAACACCACCCCTGATGATAACTGCATAAAAAAATGCAAAAAAACCAACAAAGGACACCCCAAAAAATTAACTTTGAAAAAAAGGGGCAAAAAAAACCCGACAAAGTGGGGGTACAAAAACTAGCGAAATAGCCTTTGTGGGGTTCTGGAAGTATGGGGGTGGTGTATTTTTGATTGCTGGTGATTGCTGAAGGTGTGCTTTTGGCGCTTTTTAAAGCTTGACTTTAGCAACTTTAAAATATGCTTGCACCCATTTTCATGTACCCCAAAGTTGATGGTAATACTTATTTTCCCCCCAAAAAAGTAGCTATTCTTCACCACTTGCTGACAGATGCTAAATAGCACCTATTGAGACATTCAAAGACCCCAAATACCTTCAGCAAGGCTAATCGGGGGTACCCATAGTGAACCCCCATTTCAGAGCATCTTTCGGGGGGTGTCAGGCAGATTTCCCCAAAAACAACAGGACTTTTCACCAGTTTGAGTTCACCACATGACGCGCATGATACCTTTTCACACCTTAAATCTGCAATGATGGCAAAAAGTCAGGCGATGGACTTTTCGCTTCAAAATGAATATGGGTCTTAAAGTGCATGTCCCACATGCAGTAGAAATAAACTAACTTATCAGAAAACTAAACATGTGACTGCTGTGTGCATAACAAATGGGAACAAGCTCTCATTATGCATTCTAACATTATCCTGTTCAAATGTGATATTTTGAATCCAGCTACTCTTCTATGAGTTAATGAAACTGATGAGATTCAGAACAAGGAATGGAGGGAGGAAAGTGATTAATTAATGCATGTGGATAAGAAAACCACTACAAGGGTAGATTTGGAAGAGGTACCACTCCAAAGTCATGATTTAGCTTATTATCTTGATGGTCACTGCCATAGGCAGACAGAAACTGGGATAACACAGTAGGGTATGTTGTGGAAGATGGCACAAAAATTATTTTTTTCCTTCCATTTTTTACCACCACACTCAGCACAATAGAGAGAACTAAAGGCACTAACTAATGCATGCCTATTGATTGAAAGAAAGAGTGTAAATATATACACAGATACTGTAGTATATATACCTAAGGTGTGCTACATGATTTTATGGACTTATGGAAATAAAGAGTCTTTATGACAGCAGCGGACAACCCATTTGCACATGTAGAAGCAGTAAAGGAGTTGGCAGAAGCTAAACATTTACAATGCCAGATTGCTGTCAGTAAATGCCAAGCCCAATTGACTGGTAATTATGATATTACTAATGGAAATCATAGCACTGATATTGCTGCAAAGCCATCAGCACAAAGAGAAATTGTAAAAGTAAATGTTTATATGTTTACTAATGACTTATGTATACCAAGTAATCAGGCATTCATCAAAATGCAAAACGATTGTGATTTACAGGAAGGGACTAAGGACCCAATTCAGCAAGGATCACAACTGTGGTTATTCATGCAATCAGCCAACTGTTGTGTAGTGTGCATGCATATGAATTGCAGTGCACAAACCAGTCACTGTGATCACAGTGACTATGCAGACCCATCCCAGAGTGAATGACAAAAAGTGCCATTTGTGGGATGTGATGGGGGGTGGTTGGCTAAATACAGGCATGCCAGTGTGTTTGAATGCTGTTTCAGGGGTGTGCATAAATTATCCACTGCAATGCCATACACAGCTCGAGTACTCAGTGTTGAGGCTATTCACACCATTTATTTTTCTTCCCTGATAGACTCACTTCTCTCCCCTATCCTATCTTTATCCTGCCCTGAACAAGCCACTTCCCTATACAATGCCTCCCTTACTTCTGCTCTGGACTCTGGGGCTGATTCAGACCCGCTCACAAGTGCTTTGCATCTCTATGGGTCTTTCACCAAAATGGGGTGGGTGTCGATTGTGATTGACAGCTCACCCCATTTTGGAGGCAGGCAGTGGGGGGTGGCTACACAAATGGAGGCTTTCCCAAAGGAACACCTGCCATTTGTGGGAGGCACCACTGACATCACCAGTGATGTCAGTGGCGAGCTTCCAGCTCTATTTAGACCCATAAGCTCACTGGGGCTCACGGGAATGAGACCCTACCACAAGGGTCTCGTTGCAAGCCACGATGATCGCGATGGTCGCGACCATCGTGACCATCACCTGGTCACTCGCAAAAGCTGTGGGTGGTCACGCACAGCTATGCGAGCGACCAGGAGGCCAGAACAAAAAGAAAACCCTAAATCAGAGCAAGTGCTCTGAAAGAGCATCTGGCACTGAATCAGGGCCTCTGTTTCTCCAGCAATCACTACTCACCCTTGGAGATCCACACCTCAACCCTGGCATTTCAAATGCACCAGATATCTGTAAAAGTTTTCACAAACCACAGAGGAATGGTGGAGAAGATCACGCTCTAAGGCAGAATTTCTCCATTTCAAATGTATGCTCTCAATCTACAATGCTGCCATTTCCCTCTCTAAACAGTCATATTTCAAGAACCTCATCTCCTCCCAGTCCTCAAATCTCCAGCATATCTTCAACACCTTCTACTCCCTATTCTGCCCACTCCCCCTCACCTCCCCTCCTTGCTCATTGCCTTTGACTTTGCTACCTACTTTACATCTAAAATTGATTCCATGCATCAGGACATCATGTCCTAACAGTCCCCCAACTCTCCATCTCCTCCTTTCCCAGATCACCCCTCCCCATCCAATTTACAGACTCTGCTATCCTTCTCCCCTGTATCTGGAGAGGAAGTCATGGCCTTCATTCAGTCCTCCTTCCACCTCCCCACCTGACCCTTCATGTCTTCTCTGCTACCTCTCCTCTTTTGCTGTTCCCTTCTTGCCCACCTCCTCAATCTCTCCCTTTCATCTGGCACTGTCCCTTCTGCATTTAAACATGCCCTTGTCTCCCCCATTCTTAAAAAACCTACCACTTATCCTAAAACTCTCTCCAACTATGGTCCCATCTCTTTCCTCCCTTTTCCTTCCAAGATCCTTGAGCGTGTTGTTTACAACCACTTTACCACCTTTCTTTCCTCCCAATACCTCCTTGACCCTTTCAGTATTGTTTACATTCTCTCCACTCCACTGAAACTGCCCTCAGAAAAGTCAGCAATTACCTCCTTGCTGCCAAATCCAAGGGCAACTACTCTCTACTCATTCTCCTTGACCTCTCTGCTGCTTTCAACACTGTGTACCACCCTATCCTGCTGCAAATACTTCACTCCATTGGTCTATGTGACACTGCCTTCTCCTGGCTATCCTCCTACCTCTCTGACTGATCGCTCTCTTTTTCCTCTCATGAATACTCTTCCCCCCACAGCATCTTACAGTAGGTGGTCCCCAAGGTTCTGTTCTTGGACCTCTCCTATTCTCCCTCTATATATCCTCTCTAGGTGAACTCATCTGCTCTTTTGACCTCCATTATCTCTATGCTAATGACAATCAGATCTACCTTTCCTCCCCTGACCTGTCCCTCTCTCTTGTATCTCCAACTATCTCTCTGCTATTTTTTCCTGGATGTCCCAGCAATTTCTTAAACTTAATATGTCTAAGACTGAGATGATGATTTTCGCACCCTCCACCATAACCACATTTCCCACCATTGCTTTCCCAATTGATGGCACAACTATATCCTCTAGCCCCAAATTGCACTGTCTTAGAGATATCCTGGACTCATCCCTCTCTTTCAAACCACATATCCAGAACCTCTTACAGTCCTGTCATTTACAACTTAAAAATAATTCCAAGAATAGACCTTTTCTTACCCAGGTTGCCACTGAAACACTCATGCACTCATTGGTCATCTCCAGATTTGACTACTGTAACCTCCTCCTATCTGGCCTCCCCAACTCCCATCTCTATCATCTCAAGTCTGTTCTCAATATTGCTGCTTGGCTCATCTTCCTCTCTAAATACTCTACATCTGCCTCCCCTCTCCTAAAAGCCATCCACTTGCTCCTGCTCTCTTTCAGAATCCAATTCAAGGTTCTCACATAGGCTTATAAAGCACTCACTCATTCCTCTCCCATATACATTTCTTACCTCATCTACCTTCACTCTCCTGTCTACCCTCTTCATTCAACAAATGCACACCACCTCTCATGCCAACTGATTACTTCCTCCCACTCCCATCTCCAAGATTTTGCTTGTACTGCTCCCCACCTTTGGAACTCTCTCCCTTTTCCCATTAGACTCAACACCTCTCTACAATCCTTCAAACGGGCTCTCAACACCAACTACTTCATCAAAAGCCTCCCAGCTCTCATCTTAACTTGCTGCTACATGCTCCTTTCTCCCTGTCTACCCCATCTGTGTCACACATGTTTGTCTGCCCCTTTAGGATGTAAGCTCTTACCCTTTTATGTTTCTCCTTACTTTACTTTCATCTACTACTCACTCCCCACTAGGGCACCTAACACTTGATTGCTTATGCTCGGTTGCTTATCTGAGTGTTATGGTTGCTAATGTAGCAATGTACATTATCCTTGTCCTCATTCTGTATTGTATAGGACTGTAAGTCACTGGTCAACTTATTTGTTTATGTACTTTGTAAGGCTCTGCAGAACACTTGTGGCACCATATAAATAAATGTTAATAATAATAATGTGCTTGTGGCTCCAATTGTACTCAATGTTACCAACAGTTTAGCCTTCTTGCTAAACATTACAGATATGTGCAAAGTAAGGTGGGCATCCTAATGTTGTGCTGCAATGGCACAGTGATCGCAATGGATTAGCATATCATCACAGTGAGACTATGTGTGTAATTGCAGTTGTGATCTTTATTTAATCAGGCCCTAAGTGAGAACATGCACAGTGTACACAAGACAAAAGCTTATGGAGAACATTTGAAGGAAAGCCTGCCACACCAAAATCACTCTTTTACTTTTATAGGAACTGCCTGCTACTGATTGGCTTGAGACTCAGGGGAAGCTGCGCTATTGGCCACAATGTGGTCAGCTGATATGGGCCAAGATGGATGCACAAGAGAGGATGGAGATGGTGCTTCCGCAGCACAGAGTCAGAGATCCGCAGTGCTGCAGAGAAGCACCCAAGCAAGCAGGTAAGCAGTGGGGTCTGTGGCTGAGGTCTGAATTGTGACAATGGCAAAGTTTCTAGCAACTACAAACTAGCTTATCTTATTTTAGAACGTTTGACTTTTCCACTGAATTGTGGATGATGATGTGTATGAACATGTTGTTTTATTGTTACCTATTTTTAAAAATGTGTCTATTAATAATGTTTGCCTTGGTCAGATAATATTATGCAAGGTATACCTACAATCAAATTCCTCTGTGAGTCTCTCAGTGGAAACAATGCATTTGAGCTCAATTTTGAGCTTCATGGCAAAGGCTGTGAATACTTATGTACATGTGACTTCTTAGTTTTTTTTAAATGAAATGTGCAAAAATCTCAAAAAAAGACTTTTTACACATTGTCATGATGAGCTATTGTGTGTAGAATTTTGAGGACAAAAATTAATTTATTCCTTTTTGGAATAAGGCTGTAACATGACAAAATGTGGAAAAAGTAAAGGTCTGTGAATACTTTCCGGATGCACTGTATTCTAGAGCAACGCTTCCTGTACTGTCTGCTTACAAAAAAATGCAGGACATCCAGTTAAAATAATCCTTTCACATCTTCCCTAAACATCATGTCTTTCCAAAATTATACAAATTGATTTAATTCATCTTCCCAAAGTTAGAATGCTTCAGTAAGTTTCAATATGTGTAGACTTTTTTTTAGGGTGGGTCGAAGGGTATATTGTGGCTAGTGCAACAGCATAATTTACTGTTAAGAAACTTACAGAGGAATTTGTTTGTAGGTATACCTTACATTATATTTTCTGAACAAGGCAACATTTTAATAGACACATTTTTAAACATAGGTAACAATAAAACAACATGTTCATACAGAATATCATCACAAACTATTGGAAAAGTCAAACATTCTAAAATATACAGATAAAATAGTTTGTAGTTGCCAGAAACTTTGTCATTGTCACAACTCACTCAAGAGACCTCATCCACAGACCACACTGCTTACCTGCTTAGGAGTTTCTTTACGGTGCTTCAGATCTCTGGCACTGTGCTGCTGCTTTGGAAGCATCATCTTAATCCTATCTTGTGAATCCAGTTAGTCTCTCTTCTCTCTGCCTGCACCTGCATTCTCTCTGCACTAGCAGGTCTGGTATCCCATGTGTCCAATCTGCCATGGCCCCGGGAGTATGGGCACAACCATCTTGGCCCATATCAGCTGCCCACATTGCAGCAGACAGTCCCTATAAAAGATATTCCAGCAGCATCATCTGGTTGCCAGTGCAGACTGGACCCAGCATACACTCTGCTACTTCCACCACCCTTAGCCTTTCAACAATACTTCTAGCCCATGTCTCTCTGGTACCAGCACAGAGTCCAGCCAATGTCTCTCTGGTATCAGCCTGGAATTCAGCTGATGTCTCTATGGTACCAGTCTGGAGTCCAGTCAACATCTCGCTGGTACCAACCATGAGTGTCACAAATTGGGGTCTTAGCATCCATTTCAGACTCAGACATTCATTCACTGCAGTTTCCAACACAGTACAATGATGCCTCCCTTTTATTAACTGATCCACATGTGTGCTCACCTGGTCCAATGGCTAGTGACCACCTCCTATTTAAACCAAATCCTGTGTGCAACCCATTGCCTGAACAATGTGTTCCTACCCTGTTTTTTTCATTGCTCCAGGCTTACTTTGTATCCTATGTTCATGTCCTGTAACTTTACTGCTACTTAGTGGGTTATGGCTATTCATCATCTGTACTGAGTATTGCTTACCTGCCAGCTTCACAGTATCCCCACTGTATACAGACCTGATATCCATCTGCTGCTCTGCTTCCATTACCTGTCAGCACCGCTGCTTCCATGGGGCATACAAACCTGCTATCCATCTGCCTTTGTGTTCTGGTATCTGTCTGCACCACATCAACTATGCTGCTTACCAACCTGAGTTCAATCTGATGCTGTGTTCTGTTACCTGTTAGTGTCACAGTGCCTACTGCACCACATACAAGTCTGCACTACCATCTCATCTTGCAAATATTTAACTTCTATTTGCCTGTGTATTATCATCTATAAGTACTGAGCTGGTGTAGTCAGTTGCAATCTCATTCCATCATACCACTGGAACATTGTATGCTAGATTCTTATGCTGATAAACAATATGCTCAGTGGTTGTCTAGGTCATAAGGTTTTACTATTGTGGTGATTTGTATTGGCTTCCCTGCACTGTGTGTAATTGTATTGGGTTGGTTCAGAGAATGGTGCAGTGGTTCAGAGAATGGTGCAGGTTACAGGGCTAGAATTTAGTTGCAGTATGCAGTGTGTACACTGAGGAGTTCAGTAGCTGTATTACCTATCCTGACTCTCAGTTTCTGAGTTCCTCACCGGTTCCAGTTCCAGGTCTTGCATCAGATATGTACCAGGGTTGCAACTTCCTCAAGTTGTATTCTGAATACATCAGACTCAGATTCCTGGCTTGAGTTCTTATTTCCTCTCTACCAGTACTATTCTATTCTAAGATCTGGGGTCACCCTTGTTACTGGGGTATATTCCTGGTCTTGTTGGCCTTCACATGTCACTAGATGAGGGGTTGCCCAGTAGGCCTGGGCTTTTCACTTGGTTGCAGTTTAGTATCCTTGCATATCACAAGTCTGTGGTTCCTACACTGGCACTAGTGCTCCTAACTCTTGTTCAATTTTGAATGTATTATAGAGAAGAACAACATGTTCAAAGTTGATAATTGAATATTTCCCCAATCTGCATATGGGCACATAATTTTACCAAGACTGAAAAATGCAAAATGTCATTGTGAGCCAACTGCATATATGTAACAACATCTGGTAGCAGGACTCATAAGTAACCATAGTGGCATCTCTAGTAAGTGGCTATATGGCTTTGCACCATAGCTGGCTATGGTGACAGAATAATAAGAGAAGTTGCTGAAAGGTTTCTTGTTTCTCCACTGCCTGTCTTTTAATACATTTTGGAGATGCAGTAACAAAGCTGAAAAAAGATTATCAAACCTTGATACATCTATGTCTTAATTTTTGGATTTTCAGGATTTGATTCACACAGGTACTAAATTTATCCAGTGCTTCTCAATACTCCTTCTCAATACTCCTGAAGATAATTGTCTCTTGGAGGTTTGTGGATTCAGGCAGGTTTGTGATTGATGGGGGGCAGGTCACAATAAAAACCCTGTTTATCAAATTAGAAAATAAATCCCCAAAAATGGATATATAACAGTAGGAATTTTGACAATTATAAAAATGTACGATTCAATTATGTTTACTCGTAACTAAATATTTAGGAATTCATGGACATACTGAAATAACAGCAGAAAAAAAATTTCTTCTTGCTATGATGTGAGGCATTAGTCCCTTTACATGGATGTAGTGCAAACATTGCTGTCTCTGGCACAGCTGCAATGTACTTTTCTGTGGCTTTATCTTATGAGATACGCAGTGTGCCTCCGAGATTGACTACTAGTTTGTATTCCGTTGATATCACATAAGTTATCTATAAAGTAAATGCTTCTGACTGCGGGGCCAAAACTGCTGAAAGTGGAAACTGCTGTTCTTTGTGACTGCTACTAGCAAATGTAATAATGTTTGAAAGGTGATTAATGAATGCACTTTATTGGTAAGAAAAAAATTAAAATACAATGCCTGGACAATGAAAAGTAAAATACCTGCATATATATTTAGAAAATATCCAGAACAAGTAGAAGGCTATGTTTATTATTAGTTAGATTGGTAGAAATATAGCACATTTGCATTGTTATATGTGCTTTCAATAATTCATAGGAATTTTAGCACTTTTTTCTTTATGGAAAAAGTCCCAGAACTACCCAAAAAGAACTACAGATGTGTTTTCATACACCTAGGGGTAAATTTACTGAAGGTCAATTTCATTCTATTTTAATCAATTTCAAATCATTTTACATCAATATTGTTTTTCTGGTGTGAAAACTTACATTTACTAACAGACAATTTTTAATAATTTTTTTAGTGTTAATACTGTAAATGTGTGATTTATAACCAGAAACACAACATTTATGGGTATATTTACTAAAGTGAGAGTTTTTCGAAGTGGAGATGTTGCCCATAGCAACCAATCAGATTCTACTTAACATTTAACTAGCACCTTCTAGAAGATAATAGCTAGAATCTTATTGGTTGCTATAGGCAACATTTCCACTTCTAAAACTCTCACTTTAGTAAATTTACCCCTCAGAGTAATTTGAAATTGAATAAAATTTTTGCATTGTGTGCATGTGCCGAACCAGTGCGAGAGATCAGAAAGCTTTTGCTTTCTGCATTTAGACAACCCACTTCAGTGAGTGACAGGATAAGCCATTTCTGGGTGGTGACTGTGGCTGGCAATTAAAAATGGGGGAATGAAAGTGCAAATGCAGGCTTGCCTGATCATCTTAATGCCGTTTCAGAGGTGTGCATAATTAACAGGAAATGTCATAGTACATGTCAGCTGGTTGTATTTCACATTGAAGTGCTTGCAGTGCTTGCAGTAGGGTATATTCAACCACAAGCGCTGCATTCAATTCTGATTGTGTACAAATAAGGCCTCTATTCAATTAGACGTGAAATCAATTCCCCACATTTGTACCCCAAAATAGTGATTTTGCACTTTTTTCCACCTTTCATTCATTGGAGAAACTTTTCCGCCTGTTTCAGTGCATTGAGTTTCCACTTAGGCAAATTGGTCCCGGAAATGATTTTGGAGATAAGACTCAAACAGTCGAAAAGTGGCAATAAGTGAAAATTTTTCGCCGATTTCGGCTTTTCGTGTCTAATTGAATCTGGCCCTAAGTCTGAATCTGCACAAAGAGCTTGGCATGAAAAAAAGCAGCAGCTGCTGCATTGTAGTACTTTGTATACAGATTCAGACATAGTTGCACACAGATACACAAGTCTCCTGAAGCAGTTTTGTTGCATTGTGTTGTGACGGGATGCGGTTAAAATACTGCCTTCCGGAATGCCGTTTGTCAGATTCCCAATGCTGAAAACTCAACAAGTTACTAAAGATAGGCATCTAAATACCGATGCCTATCTTTAGCCTTATGCCAAAATCCTGACACCTGGTATCCCGAATGAAGGTAAGCGGGTGCTTTGTAGCCATGGGGGAAGGTTTGGCTTAGGCACCCTGGGGCGACTTAGGGTTAGGTACCTCTTGGGGAGGTTTAGGGTTAGGCTTGGGGAAAGGTGGGATAGGGTAGGTACCACTAGGGGGAGGTTAGGGTTAGACACCCCCCAGTAGGGTTAGGTGTAGGGTGCTGGGAGGTTAGGTTTAGGCACCCCTGGGGGGATTTAGGGTTAGGCACCATTGGGGTGAGGTTAGGGTTAGGCACCCCAGAGGAGGGTTAGGGTTAGAGGGGAGAGTGGAGGGTTAGGGTACTTATGAAACTTAGTTGGAATCTTCATTGTTTGGCCTTCCACTGTTGGTATTTAATCCATCAGCATTAGATCTGGTGGCATTACATACCGATTTCATTGTGACTAAGAGGTAAATTTGAGTGAGTATAATGTAAGAAAAAATTATTGGCACCAATAGGCTTAGCATGCCGAAAAGGGCTGTATGGCACAACTGTGGCATAAGTGTATGAGGTCACATCTATAACAGTGAACTGTTACCTACATGAGTCAGAAAAATGAGAGCACACACATATATAAAGTACACTCAGACAGTCTTCATATCCGCTGGTGTAACTATTTTCTCTTGTGTATAAACTATATTATTTATTACTAGAGATGTTCAGGTCCGGATTTCTGAATTCTGAAAACACCTGAATTTAGGGGTTCTGAGTAGAACCAGGTCAAGTTGTGGATTCATTTTTTTGTCCTGGTTTGAACCTAATCCCAGTTCAGATCTGTTGCCGGTTCAGAAATCGGATTTATTAAAAAAACTTGTGTTTGGATTCTGACATTTTAGCTTTTTTATCAAGTTTTGCTGATTTTTTTTTATTTTCATCAATTTTTATCCAAATACAAAACCAAAACACTTGAAAGTGGTTTTGCAAATCCAAAACAAAAACCACGAAGATGAATCCAGATCCAAAACCAAAATGTGATTGTCTTCACACATTCTGAATGATTACTAGTGTAACCAAATCTATTACTGTATCTCTGTTACAATTTCTTACCAATTTATGGCACTGGAGCTTTTCGAGACTGGAAAAGGCCTATGTGGAAATGTCCATGGCCCACTCCCCCTTGAAGATATTATGCATAAAATGCTTGCACCAGTAGTGTCAATGGGTGCAGGCTGCATGATTTGGGTCCCTTTGACTCAGGGGCCTGTGTGCACTGCACATCCTATAGCCATAATAGACTTGCCACTGCTGCAGCAACATTCCGCGTGCATTATGGTTTTTGGAATGATGTTTTTTTGTTCTTGTTCTGGAGCTTTTTAAACACTAGTGGAGACACAATGAAGTAACTGCTTTTTTACACAGCAATTAAACAAATGTCAGTTTGTTGACAATATAAATGTTACTCTACGCATTTGTACTGGGTACATAAGTTCTTTAAAAGTTAATTTACAGATAAACTGGGTCAAGTGTTCCAATCATGGAGCTATTGTTCTTTTCTTTAATTAAAAGGATATCTTTTTTGTATTTTGATGGTTGAAAAGATGATCTTTAGATATATGGCAAGCGTAACTCAATCCAGCTACTTCATAGAGGCAAATAAATAAAGAGTATGTGAAAAATGCACCTATTATTATTCATATTTGATATGAACTTTAGAGATCTATTTGGTTACTGACCAATTATATAAAGTTTAAATCTTCAAAAGTGTTCCACATATTATTTGGCTTTGCTCCACATTTAGAGAAAACTGTATAATAATGGTTTAAGGTTGTCCCATCTCCTCAATGTGAGTGCAGTGGAATCCTTGGCCTGTGCTTCAACCACTGTGCGAGGGAGATGGAGCACTCTTAGCAAAAAAGGAGCGCCCATCAGGGTAAGTATGTGACCTGGGGGTGGTTGGAACATCAGATTTGCAATGGGAGGGAGATCAGCAGAGGGGGCAGTCAGCCAGAGAGGAGACTGGGCCAAGCAGGGGGGTGAAGACTTAGGTGACCCAGCATATGCTTGGCCCATTAAACTAGTTAAAGATAAATAATTGAACATACACAGAAGGGCACCCTGGAATTATACATAAAATCTTCATAAAATTCATAGCAGCATTAATCCCAATAAAATATATGAGGCTAAATGTAATTGGATGAGAGTTTAGAAATGAGAGAGTAACCTCTGACACTTTTTAAACTCGGCCAATGTAATAGAGTGTGAGAACAGGCAAACTCCCATGTTTTTCAGAGTCAAAAACTCTTACGATTTAAAGTCTCATCCAGATGTTTTTCCATTTTGAAGCTACAGGGCCTGATTCAGCATGGATCACTATTGCTAAATTGTACACAGACAGACGATTTTTACGTACTGCGCATGCGTATGGAGGTGGTGACAGGGGAGGGTGGTCAAAGAAATGCAGATGTGCCTGTACATTTGAACGCCATTGCATGGGCGTGCATAAATTAGCCTCTGCAATTGCATACCCAGTGTGAGTACTCACTGCGTCTAATGAGGTTAGGTATTTAGAGGTAAGGTTATGGATCCTGTAATTCTGCATAATGGGTCAATGCTACTCAATGTTTCCATTGTTTGATTAGGTTTTCAAGGTATTATGGATGTGAGAGATGGGAAGTGGGGATCGGCATGTTGTCTATGCGAGTGATTTGCGATTTCATGCATTAGCAAACTTTCCCGTACTTTTCCATACACCTGCGTGTGCAATTGCAGCCACTATCACATCAGCAATCCTTACTGAATGAGGCCCACAATTTGACTACAGTAAGTGTGAGAGCTTACTCCTAAACTCTCACATTTTCTAAACTCTCACCCTATCACATTTGGCCCATGTTCTATAATTAGCCATTATACTGTAATTGTCACATTTCATTATACAGTATTTGGTCTTAAAGGTTATCAAATTAACAAAATGACAGTGAGTATTGGTAAAGTAAAAAAAAAATAAAAAAAGAATTGCAGTGTCTGATCTCTGCACCTTTGCAAAATATCCTATTATTTAGTCACACTCATAATAATGTGCTCCCATTGTTGGTAGCAGTTTTATCGTTTGTTATTAAAGTTGGCTTTTGTCTCAGCAATGATAGAGCAAGTACTCATTAAATGCCAGATAAACAGCATTCACAGTTTTGTGAAATATAATGTGCATAGTAAAACAATAGACACCTGATTTCTAATTAAAGCTATAAAGCCACCTGCCTTCACTGGAGCTCAGTTGAACCGAAAGACATTTTCCAGAATGCCCACCAATCTTCACTTCATCATTTATTTAAAGAACAAACAACACATTTTGCATTTAATAGAGATCAGCTTTCTAAAGAAGAAAATGAGTCACAGAATAATTGGCTTTAAATGGATAAATGGCCAAACAGTGCTGCAATACCTAACATTTGGTAATTTTAATTTGAAAAACAATTATTGAGCCCTAAAACCTTGATTAAAATGCTGTACTTTTATATTAATATTTTTTTTGTAGTGTGTCAAACTACTAAAGGGTATATATGTATACACTTAAAATTGGTAAGAGCAAAGTGCCATGGTGACTAAATCAAGTCACATGTAAAGGAGAACTCTACAATTTCAGAAAACTTTTTAATATTTAGAAATATATATATATTTTTTTTCCCTAAGGTAGAATTAACAGGGGTGCCTATGGGGTGGGAAGGTACTGATTTCCATTGCCTGGGCCTCTTTAAGGAGCCTGGCAAAGGCCCAGGCCAGCTACAGAGGGAATGTCAAGTGCATGGAACTGCTTCCCAGTGCCATACAAAGTATATTCCATTATTGTGTTTTCCCACAGGGGGTGTATCTGGGCTCAGCAGCTGTCTCAGTGTGCCATTAGTATCAAATGGAGGTGTGATGTAGGGTTTTAAAGGTAATGAAACCATTTATTCTGTGACAATTTCTGGGGATCAAATGACATTATCTGACATTACTCCTAATGGAATCTGCGTCGGCGCCTGACCCGTTCAGCGCATGTGCAGAATGGGTCCGCAATCCCACATGCAGACTGGCAGCAGCTTGTCATTGATTGACAGTCTGCTGCTGTTTGAAGTGGAGGGTGGAGCTTGCAGCACTTGCAATTTCTATCCATGTGTGAATACTTGGTGCGCCTTATGCACAGTTGGTCATCGCTTTCTGCGGCACATGTGCAGTTTGCATATGTCCAAAGCATTCAGAATCATTTGGAGCGGCATCTGACTTAGAATCAGGCCTTAGCTCTCTGATACTGAAATTCAAATCCCAGTTGTATAGTGGCTATTGTCCGCACACACTTTGGGCCTTTTTTAGAGGTTAATGTAAGCAGCTAATGTCATCAGTCTACATATATGTCCTGATGATTATTGCCAGGAGACGTAGAATGAATTTGGACATGGAGGGGGGCAATTTCAGTGGGTTTTTAGGGGTGGGTGGCTTGGCAGATGCTGGCAAGACATGTGCATGTCGTGTCCAGTAACTGTGTCTTAAGAAGCAATTGCACTGACATAAATGACCATGTTCAGATGAATTAACTGTGCTTCCATAGAGCTGGTGTAATGTTTGATTCTGCAACTGATGTTCTGACGGATGCATCTGATGGTGTGTCCTAATGTGCACAGAAGTGGGTTTGTGTCACAGCCATTGAACATATCTGTAAGAATACCATGGGCTGCTGCATTAGCATAAAGAATCAGTTGTGTTGAAGCAAAATATGCAGTCATGAATGCACTAGCATCCATCTCTGAAACAGGCTCTTTGAGTGTTTGATGTTTTGTTGCCACTAGTCTTAAGCTGGCCACACACTAGACCAACTTACATCCAACCAGCCAACTTGTTGATTGGTTGGGATGTAAATCTGGTAAGGAATGGGAGTAAATAATGATCAGCAATTTGCTCCTAAATGCCAGAAAACAGATGAAAATGGTCGTTCAGACAAGTTTGTTAAATGTTTGATCTAAACTATTTGTTCAAACAACAGTTTTGGTCCATTTTCCAGCGTTTGGGAGCAAATTGCTGATTGTATTCCTTACCAGATTTTCATTCCAACCAATCAACTATTTGGCTGGTTGGACAGATAATCTTTAGATGTGTGACCAGCTTTAAGCTGCATACACACATAAAGATTTTCTATCTAACCATCCAACCAGTCGATTGGTTGGAATGAAAATCTGGTAACGTATGGGAGTAAATGACAATCAGCAATTTTTCTCCTAAATGCCAGAAAACAGATGAAAATGGTCGGTCAGACAAGTTTGTTAAATGTTTGATCTAAACAATTTGTTCAAACAACAGTTTTTGTCCATTTTCTGGCATTTGGGAGCAAATTGCTGATAGTCATTTGCTTTCATATCTTACCAGATTTTCATTCCAACCAATCAACTAGTTTGATGGTTGGACCGAAAATCTTTACGTGTGTATGGACCTTAAGACTCCTGCTTTCTGCACTAAAGACTGTCAGGTCCTGTTTTACCAAACAGCGTAACTAACACTCTTATTGGTAATTTTTTTCATACATGTGAAAATGCAGAATGATAGCACTTAATTTGACTATTGTGCACTTCAATATACAGAGATCTATCTATAATATGTGGCAGGTGTACCTAAGAACAAGTTCCGGTCAGGCTGAGGTCAGATCCAATATTCATTGATTTCTTCAAAAATATGTTGCATTGTCATACAGTATTACTTGATATAAATATGGCACATGTGCAGAAAACCGCATTGACTCTGGAACTGTACTATATTCCAAGAATGTGTGGATATAATTTTACCTGGGGTAGGGGCCCATGTAAAATCTTGCCCGGGGCCCCATCATTTGCATAAATGCAGCAGTCACCATCTACTTTTTGTTATTATTTGTGGTGATGTGACCTGACATGGGAATATTAATGCCAATAAGTTAAGACTTCACTTCAAAGTCCTATCAGTTTGGAAACATCTCCTTAATTAATTACAACATTTCCATTTGACTCCAAAATATTGCTTGTTATGGTGCATAAACACGGTCAGATATAACCAGATGATATGAACGATAACGATATCGATCATTTCGTTATAGTTCATATCGTCCTGTTTTTGGGCCTTTCCAACCCCCAAACGATGGCCGATGTGCGGGCACGGTTGGTCAATATCAGTATTGACCATCACCCATGCATGCAGGCCAATC
The DNA here is from genome assembly GCA_031769625.1 of Taudactylus pleione. Taxonomy (NCBI): domain Eukaryota; kingdom Metazoa; phylum Chordata; class Amphibia; order Anura; family Myobatrachidae; genus Taudactylus; species Taudactylus pleione. Next base: position 1,374,922 of record JAUIMM010000780.1, read on the forward strand.
TGGTTGATATCGACCAGGTTAGCCTTGTTACTATATCATTGATCGCTGGTCGACATAGTCGTTTGGGGGTTGGCGCATGCACTGGATGTTCGATATCGAACATCCAGCACATGCAGGATGATCAGTCAACGCTATCTGATCGTTGTCTGATCGCTCCGTGTTTACGGAGCTTTACATCTTAATTTATGTCTTCAAGAACTCATTACAGTAGATGACAACAGGCTTGTTTCTTTTGTGTGATACATTGTATTATTTTAAACATTTTCATTAAGCTGGTATTTGTTTGCCAAATAAATGCAGTTTCCCACATAAAGTATAAAAGGTGTCCCAGTGAATATATCCGATCTTACAGACTGAATAAAACATTTGTGAATAGATTTGTCCAAAATAGAACTGAAAAATTATGTATTCGTCTGGCGTGTCTATTTTCACTAAACTGAATGTCTTTAAAATGCACAGATTCATGTAAATGGTAACTGCTGAAAAAATACTTTCTTAGGGAACAGCTTATGCAGTAGCTTTTAAGTAGCAAACTATCAGCTTGTAAAATAACAGCTGGCCACGTTTCACTATACATCTCAGTAGCATCAGCAGAAATGTCTTCTAGGGATAAATGTACTGAAGGACAAAAAACTTTTGTAGTGTGAAATGAGTTGATGTTCATGCTAAAATATGCGTCATGCTAATAAAAAAACACATTTTAGGTGAAAACAACAACAAACTGCTTCCCTGAATCAATCAGTGATTGCCAATTTGTATTTGATTCACAGAGAACCAAACATGCCAAATGTTTTTACTAGAGTGATACTGTTAAGGTTGGACATATTCATTAGCCCAGTGTATTCCTCTGTTATTAAGTTTAATATATTGTGCCTCCACCCAAGCTTGATGTAATACAAATATGGTTACTAGGCTAGCTTGGGAAAGCCTATATATATATATATATATATATATATATATATATATATATATATATATGGGCACAGTCATGCCTTTGTATTATGTCTGCATCTAAAAAATAGAAATCTCCATAGAGAATTCCGGAGGGGGGACATGGTGTTCCAGGGCCTGCACCTCAAAAGTTGTTGGAGGTACAGAGCTGAAATTTGGCAGTGGCAGGTAGAACTGTCGTTAGGTGCTTCATTCTAAATTTCAGTGCAAAAGCATAAAAAATTAGGATTTGGGAGTGATCTAAAGCTCTAACTATCACTTTTTTCTGACATTTTCAATTAGGGCCATTTTTCTGTTGTTTTCTATGTTTTTTTTTTGGAAAGGCATAACTCAGGGTAGGGAGCAAACTTAGACTTGGGGTTTGTTTTATTACAGTAGGTAGCTATTGTGCCAGGGTATGTGCTTTTGGGGTTCAGGTAAATTACAAAGTTAAACTATTACCTCAAAAATGAGCCATTGAATAGATAGGAAATTTCAACTTTCAACTGTTATTTGCGAGCTTTAGCTGTGGTGGGCTGTGGGGAAGAAAGCTGACATTAGCTGCAGCGAGACCCAGGAGTAAGGTGTGGGGGTAAGCGGGTGTTAGCTGTGGCCAGGACCTGGGTACAGTAGCTGGCCTTAGTGGCGGTGGTGGGGGCAGCAGTGCAGTCAGCAGTGGGGTAGGCGTTAGGACCCGGGAGAGGTAGCAGCACACAGATGCAGGCTCAGATCTGGAAGTTCTGTGATACCTGCTACTGTATTTAAAAAAAATGTTGTGGCCCCATCCTCAAAAAACAACCAGCACCGGGCTTTGGAGACCCAGTACTAGTTGTGCTAAATACAGGGGACAAATGATGTAGGGGTCCCCCATATTAAGCAAAACCAGCACTAGGTTTTTCTGAACCAGTACTGGCTGCTAAAATATGGGGGACAAATGATGTAGGGGTCCCCCATATTCAGCGCTACCAGCACTGGGCTCTGAGCCTGCCCTGGTTCTGGAAATACAGGGGTAAAAATGCATAGGGTCCCCCTGTATTTACCAGAACTAGCACTAGACTCTATCTAGTGGGGGGTGATGCCACAGCCAGGGAAGCCCTTTCACTGGGCCTCCCAGCCAGAGCATCACCCCTGACCACTAGTGGCTAGTTTTTAAGTCCATCAGGGTGGTGGCTAGTAGCCAACAACGTTTTTTTTTTATCTATGGACTTCCTATAGAGTGTATAGGCCAATCGTCCATGTTTTTTTAAACACAAGTATATCAAGAAAGTTCATCCACTCCTGATGGACTTAAAAACAATCTGCCAATATCGCAATTTATGCGTGTGTTCAGAAACAATTCGGAACACGATTTGTTGGAAATACAAGTGGCAGAAACTAGCCAGAGGTTTATTGAACGTGACTATAGTAAATGCACAGTTGCAAGATGCCTCACCAGGGCACGTATTTTGTCAGTGAAAGATGGAGCTAAATAAATGAAGGACACGAACACCACAGGAGATAGACTTATCTTGGGCACTAGGTGTGATACAGGCTTCAGAGTGGTGCAAAAATCAGTTAAAAAGCATTGGTTCATCTTAACGACTGATTTGAGCCTTAAGGGGATGGGACCCAAATCCCCTTTATTGAGTGTCCATAGAGGGTCAAACCGTAAAGACCTGTTGTACAAGATGAGTAAACCGATTCTAAAAACACAACAGGAGGGGTGGTTGACAAAGAAAAATGGTTGCTACCGCTGTTTAGGCTGCACGACGTGTAGAGCTTTACTTGTTGGAAATTCATTCCCTCATCCACATAGTGGGAAATGGATTCCAATTAAACACCGATTGTCTTGCCAAATGGACCATATTATCTACATTCTATGTTGTCCCTGCAGCTTAATGTACGTGGGGAAGATGGTGAGGTCCTTACGTGAGCATATGACCCAACATAGGTCTGATATTAGACTCGCATATGACAGGAAAAGTACGGATAAGCCAGGGGCACCTCATTTTTTACTTAAGGGTCACCAAGTAGCAGCCCTGAAATATATGATGATCGATTGGATCCCACCATTGAGAAGAGGTGGTGATCGTGGCCTTACACTGCTAAAGAAAGAGTCATATTGGATACATAAGTTGGGGACAGTGGCCCCAAAGGGGATGAATGAATATGACTATCTGAACCACTTTATTTAATATATGCAAACATTTGGACTTTTTTCATTTTTCTTTTCATTTTTTTCATCTCTTTTTTTTACGGTTGGTGGTACTTTTTGACACCACAGTTTTGGCTCTCAGGTGTTTGCTACATGTTGGGTTATTTATGCATTTTGCATACATTTTTTAACTAGTGATGACTTTAATGTATGTTTGTCAGTGCATTGTTTTTATGTTATATTATGCTCATGTTTTTTTCATATATACCCACTTAAGTAGTTATCGAGTTAGCTATGTACGCATGTGGGTGCACATATAAGCTTTAGCTATCTGTAGTTTGATTGACCTAATGTTCTTTAAGTATTAATGCCTAGTTCAAGCTGAAAGTAGGAACCTTTGAGGCGATGCCTTGGTTCCTTCGCGTGCTGTTCTGGAGACCGGAAGTGATGTAAGGTGGTTGTTGGAATGCAAGACTTCCGGGTGCTTGGAACTGACAATGGAAGTCAATGTGGAGGATCTGATATCTGTGGCACGGTGATGGGGGCTTGTAGTCCTGGCCGCAGTGGTCTGTCTGGCAGTGACCCCGTGAGGTCTATTGAGCAGTCCCAAACCAGTAATGATGACATATAAGTAAGATATGTAATTGCTAGCATTTGCCACCTCATGTGCATCACTTCCGGTCCCGGGGGTATGCGGGGGGGTGGAGTTGAAAACCAAGCTAATTGAAATGGGTATATATGGAGATTATGTAAACATGTATATATTTGTCCTGTGTCCTGTGTGTGATGTCCTGATGAAGACTGCATTAATGTGGCGAAACGTTGACTTTGTGACATCTATTACCCTATTATGATGTGTTAATAAAGTAGGTTCTCAATCTTTTTTGGAAACCTGAAGAGAAGCCCTGGTGAGTGCATTCCTTTTATATATATAATATATATATATATATATATATATATATATATTATAGATATATAGATATATATAAAATCCACGATCTGGCACTCCCTGGTATGAATAGTAACTGTCCTGGGTGCCCTCCTCAATGCACCTTACTGCAAAAGATACACTGTCACATACCAATCCCAAATGGCGGCACTCTGGATAACAAAGACCCTAGAAATTCATAGCAACATTTCAGTGCCTTTAATTATTGCTTTTATCAAGCTTATAATACAAAACAGTGACAATTACTGACCTTAAATAGCCAACCAGCCATACAAAAGATGTCCGATCAACCTATTGTGCGGCACCAACTGGCAGTCACACCGGAAGATGCATCACTCTCCCCCCGTGTGTTGCCATGGTGATGGATATACAAATCAGCATAGCTGCTGAGTACAGTGTAAACAATGACAGCGTAAACATGTGGTGCTCTTACATAATAATAAACAGTTGCAAGTGATATCAAAGTAAATGCAGTGATACACATAACTAAAAATAAACACCAAATACAGGTGTCGATTGTACAAGAGAGACACCACATAGGCTTTAAACCTAGGATTGAGCATGGTGGTCAAAATGTAGTGGTCTGATAGCAACAGATTGACTACCCTTGAATCCTGGGAAAGCAAATGAAGGGCTTCATCCACAAGTCCCACATACCGAGCGGAATTGGTCCATCTTAGCTCCTTCTTTACTTTCTCCAGCTGCTCCTACAAAAGCCTGATGAGGGAATGACCAGACTCAAGCTGGCAGTGTCTGAAATGACTTCACGTGTGGCAAGTTCAAAGGGCTGGAGAACCTTGCACAACACAGAAATCTTTCTCCACTGCACTTGAGTCAGGTACATACCCCCTCCTTTGCTTATGCCATAGGTGGATGTATAGACTTGAATGGCCTTTTGCTGCTCCTCCATCCTCTGAAGCATATAGAGGGTTGAGTTCCACTGCGTTACAACCTCTTGCTTCAGGTTATGGCAGGACAGGTTCAAGAGTATTTGCTGGCACTCCAGTCTTCAGCACGCAGTTGCTGAATGGCAAAAGTTGTCGGAAATTTTTCGGGCACACAGAGCGGCTCCTGCACGCCACTAACATTTTTTTTTAAATTCTGCACCACCAAATTTATTGTGTGAGCAAAACAGGGGACATGCTGGAATTTGCCCAGATGCAATGCCTTCACAATATTGGTGGCATTATTAGATATCACAAATCCTCAGGAGAGTTTAAGTGGGGTAAGCCATTGGGCGATGATTTCCCTCAGTTTTCTAAGAGGTTGTTGGTGGTGTGCCTCTTAGTGAAACTGGTGATAATCAGCGTAGCCTGCCTTGGAACCAGCTGGCATTTCTGAGATGCTGCTGCTGGTGACACTGCTAATGTTGCTGCGTAAGGTGATACACATACCCAATGGGCTGTTACAGTCATATAGTCCTTAGTCTGCCCTGTTTTACTTGTCCACATGTCCGTGATTAAGTGGACATTGGGTACAACGGCTTTTTTTAGGACACTGAGGACACTTTTTCAGATGTCTCTGTACATTCTTCATATAGCCTGCCTAGTGAAGTGGAATCTAGATGGGATTTGGTAACAGGGACCCACTACCTCCATCACTTGTCTTAATCCCACTGCACTAATGGCAGATACCGGACGCATGTCTAAAACCAACATAGCTGTCAGGGCCTCAGTTATCCGATTTGCAACAGGATGACTGCTGACGTACTTCATCCTCCTCGCTAGGGACTATTGGAGGGTCAATTGCTTAGTAAAAGAAGTAGTGGTGTTCCAACTGCCTCTCTGGGATGATGAATGACTCCCAGCAGCAGCAACAGCAGCAGCGGCAGCAGTAGGCATAGCAATGCAGGATCCTCCATACTACTTAAGATCCTGATTGAGGAGAAAATTGATGAGGAGGGAGTTGATGGTGTGGTTTGCAGGCACTTGGATACAACAGGACAACAGGATTTAGGTGTCCCTGGACTGCTTATGGTCTTAGCCAAAGTTTCTGAACTTGACAGTAAATTTTTATGAATGCCCTGCAGGTGACATATAAGGGAGGATGTTCCAAGGTGGTTAACATTCCTATCCCTACTTATTTCACCTTTACATATGGTACATATGGCAAAACAGTTGTCTGGATTTGGATAGAAATATTTCCAGACCAAAGAGGAGGAATGTTCGGTCTTCTGCCCAGGCATGACCGTGATGGGCTTTTTCATCCCATGGACAACAACTGTCTCCCCCAGAGCCTGATTTAAACAAACCACATCACCATCAGAATCCTCCTTGTCAACTTCCTCCTCAGCGCCAGCTACACCAATATCCTAATCCTGTTTTACTTCAACAGTGACATCTTCAATTTGAATATCAGCAAGTGGAATGTGGGTGCTCCTTCCAGCACTTGCAGAGGGTGTGCAAATGGTGGAAGGAGCCACCTCTTCCCATCCAGTGTTGGGAAGGTTAGGCATCGCAACTGCCAACACACTTGGACTCTGCTTGGGGATTTGTAATATCTTCTTAGAACGCACAGTTCTTTGCTGTGCTTTTGGCAGCTTAACTTATTTAAATTTTCTAGTGGGAGGAGGAGGGCTTCGATTATCATGTGAAGCTGAACCACTAGTCATGAACATAGGGAAGGACCTTAGCTGGTCCTTGCCACTCCGTGTCATAAATGGCATATTGGCAAGTTTACGTTTCTCCTCAGATGATTTCAAATTATTTTTTAAGGTAATTTTACTGAACTTTGGCTTTTTGGATTTTACATGCCCTCTTCTATGACATTGGCAGACGACGTTGATGGCATTTCATTGTCTATGAAATGACTAGTGGCAGAAGCTTCAGCACTAGGAGGAAGTGGTACTTGATCTTCCCCAATTTTATCCTCCATTATTTTTATGGAGTGCATTCTTTTTATGAAGTGAATAACCCCTGTACATTTTTTCTTTTGAAGGACAGCGTACCCATGCACCACACAGGACAGCACGTGTACAAAATTGAAGAAGGGCAGCAGCCTACACCACAACACACAGGACAGCCCCTGTAAAAATTATTTGTATTTTTAGGCAGAAGCCCCTTGATTTATTTATTTATTTTATTTAATACCAGTTATTTACATAGCGCACACATATTCCACAGCACTTTACAGAGAATATTTGTCCATTCACATCAGTCCCTGCCCCAGTGGAGCTTACACTCTACATTCCCTATCACATGCTCACACACATACACATTAGGGTTAATTTATGTTTGGAGCCAATTAATCTACCAGTATATTTTTGGTGTGTGGTAGGAAACCGGAGCACCTGGAGAAAACCCACGAAAGCACAGGGAGAATATACAAACTCCACACAGTTAGGGCCGTGGTGGGAATCAAACCCACGACCTTAGTGCTGTGAGGCAGAAACACTAACCATTACACTGTCTGTGCTGCTCATTAGGAGATAGGAGCACAGCACCCCTGCGCACCTACCTACACCAATGACAGGTGTGGTTGGCAAACACGGCATGCCAAAAGAAAATATATATATTTTTAAACACTGGTGGTAGGTGAAGAGAGCATCCCTGAAGGACAAGCACCCCCTGAACACAGCACTACAACCAGACAGCCAGCTCCTATGGACAGGACAACAGCCAACCCATATATGGACAACAGTAGCCTGCCAACCCCTATGCATGTGGAAAACAGTAGCCAGCCAGCATCAGCAACAGCTTCCAGCTCCCTCCATCTTAACAGCAGCCTGCCAGCCCAGTATTGTAATATAAAGATATGTAGTGTACTACTAAGTTCATTATTTATCACAACAGCACAGTAGCCAACAGCTCCCAGCTCCCTCCTTCTGCCAGCCCCTATGGAAAGGACAACATCCAGCCCCTATATGGACAACAGTAGCCAGCCAGCCCCTATGTATATGGACAATAGTAGCCAGTCACCCAGCATCAGCAATAGCTCCCAGCTCCCTCCCTCTTCACTGTAAGCAGCCAGCCCAGTATGTAATGTATCACACATAACTAGCCAACAGCTCCCATCTCCCTCCCTCTGCAAGCATGCTCCATAGCCAGAATGAAAAATGATGGTGATTGCTGGACCTTTATAGAATCCAAAACCTGTGATAATCCAAAAGCGGGATGATGACATTTTACCATGATTTCAGTTACGAGCCAGGCAGGAAAACCCAAGCCTGACTCAGTTCCCGGCTCGGATCGGGGGGACTTGAAGGGTTCAGATTTTGGAAATCCCAACCCGCTCATCCCTACTTTTCACCAGGTATGTGTGCTGACCCCAGTGTTTTGGTTTTGATTTTGAATCTGTATCTCCTTCAAGGTTTTGGATCTGGATTTGGTTTTACAAAACCACCCTTGTGTGTTTTGGTTTTGGTTTTGGATCTGTAATTTTTCTTAAAAAAGCATAAAAAAGCTGAAATCACATATGTTGGGCCTGTTTTTGTTCCTACAGTATTATTAACCTCAATAACATATGTACAGTGTCACGACCCTGACTAGTTTTTCACCTTTTTGCATTTAGACTTACCCCTGCCAACTGTCTTGTGGATCTATATGTGTAATTTACCTGGGAGATCTGCTCTGATCATGCTGGCTGCAGCACTTCTCTGTATGCATTTGGACTGTGCTCTCCTTTCCACAGTGATTGTTCACCTTGGTCCTTTCCTGTCTGTGAACACTGCTAGTCTTGATTGGAATCGCAGGTGTAGTTCTGACTCTCAGTACTGCAGATATGTTTGCTTCCTTCTGCATGTTGTACCCTCCACTACTCAGAGTGCTACTGCCAGACCACCTGACTGTATCCACCATTTCCTGTGAGACCCAGGGTATAAACATCCTCCTCTGATAGCATTCAGGGCCTGAACATCTCGTTACTTCCCGTTGTGTATAGTTTGTGCTACTTCCATGTACAAGTGTATCCCAGGCTCCTACTGCATTCCCAGACCAGTTCATCTAGTAATCCTGCTTCAGCTATACCTGGCATATCCAGAAATCCTGCTGGTTTCCAGACCAGTTCATTCAGCAATCCTGCTGATAGCTATACCTGGTGCATTGGGAAATCCTGCTGGTTCCTGACCAGTTCATTCACCAATCCTGCTAATAGCTGTACCTGATGCATCTTGAAATCTTACTGGTTCACAGTCCAATTCAGCAAGTCTACATACTGGTATCCCGCCCAGCTCAGCAAGACTTGCTGCCGGTCTCAGTCCGGTTCACCCAAGTTTCCTGCTGGTTCCACTTCAACATTACAAGTTTCCTGTTTCTGTCATTTATCATCAAAGGCAGTTCTCACTGCCAAACAATTCATATGCAAACAGAACTATTTATATCTACATTACCATGGTTCCAGTCAAGCCGGTCTCTGCTGAATCCAGTTCAACACCTGAGTCAGGTAACTCTCAAATACCAATCATGACATACAGTCATTTCCGATCATGTCACAGCTCAGAATATTGATTTAATCCTGTTTAGGCCAAAAAGGTTACATCAATCAGCTAGCTGACTAAGCTAAGCAACAGCAGTGGGCAGCACTAACATGTGGCAGTTCAGCTTCCAACATGGCACAGAGCAGCACTGCAGTGGCAGACAGGATGGCAGTTTAATAAACTATAAAATTAAAAATGTCAGACAGCAAATGCCCCAAACAGCACATAATGCAAAGACAAGAGGTGCAAGATGGAATTGTCCTTGGGCCCTTACACCCACTCTTATGTTGTATATACTAGGACAAGTACAGTTTAACAAACCAATCACTTCAGCGACAGCGACTGCCAATTGTGGCTGAAGCAATTGGTTTGTTTGGGCCCCCACAAAACAAGCTACCAATGGAAAGCTGACATTGCTGGCAATAATAACTCCATTCACAAACTTGCTTTACAGAGGCAAGATGTTGTCGCCATCCTCATCCGATTCCTCACATTCATCAATGTGTACATCTTTAGACAATATTAATTCATCCCGGCAGGAATCCACCGTTACAGCCTTAGGTGCCTCTGTAATTTTTGGATGTAATTGTCGGTACATTTCTTCCTCATGAAATTTGTAGTTCATTTTGATGAACATCATCTTTTCCACATTTTGAGGAAGTAGCCTTCTACATTGCTTGATGACAAGGTTCCAGGCTGTGCTGAAAACTCTTTCTGAGTACACACTGGAGACTGGGCAGCTCAAGTAAAGCATAGCCAGTTTGTACAAGGGCTTCCAAATTGCCTATTTTTTCCTGACAATAGTGAAGCAGGCTATCTGACATTCCTATTTGGACACTATTTTTAAAATAGTTCTCAACCATTCTTTGAATGGTGATCTTATCATATGGAGTCACGGTAGTGGTCTCATTAATTGTGTGCAATTATTTAGACCCGACCAGATGTTAAAACTTGGTTGTGTTCACTCATCTGCATCACCAGTGGGTCTTTTTTTGGGAAAGTTTATTTTTTTCCAAGCAGCTGCACTTGCTGAAGAAACTGAGGGTGGAGCCATCACTGCATCATGTGCCACTTGAGCTGACAATTTCCTTACAAACAACTTTTTGCATCTCTTCAGATCTGTGTCCGCTGGGAAGAAAGACACAATGAATTAATTAAACCTAGGATCCAACACGGTTGCCAAAATGTTTTGCTCTGATTGTAAGATCCTGAAAACCCTTGGCTCCTGATGAAGTGAATAAATGACTTGATCTACAAGTCCGACATACTTAGCAGAATTGCTTTGTTTCAGATCCTCCTTCAGTTTCTCAAACTGCTTTTCCAACAGTCTAATTAGGGGAATTACCTAACTCAAGCTGGCAGTGTCTGAACTCAATTCACATGTGATTACTTCAAAGGGTTTCAGCACTTTGCTCAACACAGAAAGTATTTTTCACTGAGCATTAGTAAGTTACATTCCCCCTCTTCTGCCTATGCCATAGTTTGTTGTGCTGCAAAGTTCAACATGTACCTGTTGAATGGCAGAAATCTCCAGACATTTTGCGGGCTACAGAGAACATCTCCTGCTTGGCCCTGTCATTTTTTAAAAAAAATTGCACCACCAAGTTGATTGTGTGAGCAAAACATGGGATGTGTTGGAATTCCCTGTGCTGTAATGCTCTCAGAATATTGGAGATGTTGTGAGAAATCAATTAAGGACATTTTCAGTTTTTTTGTGAAAACGGATGTTTTTGCCGCTAATTGAATATGGCCCTAAGCCTTTTTGAATTGTTGTTATTTTGGTTATTGGATGTCTGTGCAATCTACAGCCAATGATTTGGTTCATTTTCTTCATGTTGTTCATGTTCATTTGTTGGATTATAGGTGTTTGTTGTGGGATATTTTTAAATGTAGAAAGTAGGGGGGAAGCAGGTGCACACTCTAAGTACTAAGACTAATAAATATCAAAATATATATAATAAACTATCAATTAATATGGTCATTTATAGAGGTTCTTAGTACATGTTTGGCCTAAGATGTTTGCCCACCTACAACATCACAGTGACCTCATCAAGTAGGTCCCTAACATCCCTAATACTGACACATTGTATAAATGTATCTAGGACTTACCTGTAATAGTGCCCATTACATATGTGTACTGCAATGCACAGGACCAATACTAATTAAAATCACATGGGGCAGGTAGGATGAGTGCTAGCTCAGGAGAAGGGGTCTCACACCTTCAAGTGTATCTTATTGTCGAAGCTGGATGATTGGCTGAGATCAGATCTTTGAAAATATCTGAAGACGCCATGTTTTTCGTTGTCTGCACGACGCCATCTGGCGTAGTCAGTATAATATTATTGTGCATGGCACTATTTTAGCATTGTGTACATCTGCAGTGTTACTACACACTGTTAAAGTCTTTATATAATAAATGTGCACGGATACACTTATTTATTTAAAAAACATTATATATATTTAAAAATGCAAGGTTTGGCCAGTGCTGGGAGACAAGCTCTGTGGACATGTCTGTGAATCGTATTTGAAAAACACACACATATTGTTAGGTGCAGATGAATGTTTTGAATGAAACATTGGGCCTGATTCAGACCCACTCGCGAGCGGCTGTCCACTCGCAAGTGGGTCGATGGTGTGCACTGCACTTGCGCACGATGGAGGGAGCTCCGTCGTGCGCATGCACGAGATGAGACGAGCGAAGGACTTTCCTTCGCTCGTTGTGTCTGATCAAAGGGGGCGTGCTGTCGATGTTGATTGACAGCACGCCCCCTTCGGTGGGCGTGCCGGGGGCGTGCCTCCCAGATGGGGGCGTTCCAATGGGAACGCCTACCGTCAGAGGCCGCCCCACTGACATCACTAGTGATGTCAGTGTGAGTGATTTTGGGCTTTGGCTCGCAGTTGCGATGGTCACGATGGTCAAGACCATCGCGACCATCATCCTGCATGCTCGTATATGCTGTGGGTGTTGACCCACAGCTATACGAGCGTCCAGGAGGACGCTCCATAATTATGGAGGTGGGCCCTGATTCAAAGCGAGCGCTCTGGTCAGAGCGTCCGGCTCTGAATCAGGGCCATTGTCTTTAAGTCTGACTATCATTGTATGCCTAAAGGAACTAGAGTTTATATTCTAAATAGGCTAGAAAGGCCTTTGATTACATTGTGATTCCATCAAGTATCTGCTGGCCATCTCTGATCAGAACAACTCCATTGTCTGTCATTTTTTAACTTAGGGCCTGATTCAGAGCCGGACGCTCTGACAAGAGTGCTCGCTCTGAATCAGGGCCCTCCTACGTAAAATTGGAGCGGCCTCCTGGCCACTCGCATAGCTGTTTCATTATGTCTTATGTATATTTATATTTATTTGTATATGATCATATTTTGATGTTTGTATTTATAAATAATGGATAATACCATGTTTTTAATATATGCCATGTTACAAAGTATGTTTTTAAATATGTCGTGCTACAGTGTATGTTAGATTGTGTATAAGTGTTACAATGTTCTTGCACTGCTGGAAATAGTTAAACGAGGTGTGGCAAAGTGATTGGCTACACTTCGTATATATGGGGAGTTCTGGTTACTCTAGGCCAGCCCTCTGACGAAGTCCTGAGTGACGAAACGCGTAGGGGCATGTCCTAGCGCTGTTCTGTGATACGAGGTCTCCGACGAGTGAACCTGTTGTTCCCGGAGATGGAGGATCATTTCTTTTTATGTGCTGTATACTTGCGGTGGTTTGACCGCTATGTCTGGTACGTCATTTAAGACATATGTTTTGTCTGATAAATTTTAATAAAAGTTGGAAGATAATGCACTATTGGCGCCCCTTCTATCTTTCCTCTAGAAATTGAATACCTGTGTGGTGGATACAGTGACTTCCAGGAAGGGAGATACGCCGGCCCAATATATGAGGCATTTGCATACAGATCCCTGTTTTAAGGATTTCCTTATTAGGACTACTATTCCGTTTTTAAGTCTTGCGCTCTGACTATTTGTGTGTTTGTATTGTTTTAAATTGTATCCATTTTTGTCGGAAGCAGCATTTCTAAATATGTCTAGATTTGATGGTTTAAGATCAAAAAGATCTGAAGATTGTAAGAAAGCATTCTGTGATGATGATGTACTGATTGAACCACCTGGATTAAACTCGGAAAAATGTTTAGAAGATTTGTTTATACAAACTGAAAGGTTACTGATTAAGGAAACGAGATCCTGGTGGGACATAGTAGGTTTAGAAAACTATATTAAGTGTGGTTAGAGTACCTAGAGGCTTGAGGTTAAACAAAAAACCTACCTTTGGCCAGTCGAATGAAAAATTTATAAAAGACTGGTATAGAATTCTAGACGAGTGTGCACTAGATCTTATGCGGCTTATAGTTTATGAGAAGAAAAAAGTATTGAAAGAAATAGAAAAAGAAACTGTGATAGTAGAAGAAAAATTATTGGAATCAGCTAGCAGTGATGATTTGAAACATTTTTCAGAATATATTGAATCTAAAATTGATAAAATAGAAAAAGACATAATAGACAATAAGAGTAGAAAATTTAAAAGAGATAAGGAGGATTATGAGAAGGGACAAATACGGAAATGGCAAAATATGCGGAAAGAATTTAAACCAATAAAGATTTATCATAACTCTAATCGGAAATTATATAATCAATATAGTGACCATCCAATACGGGATAATTCGGATATCCAAAAGCCTAAATGGAATTATGCCCCTAGAAAGGATGATTCTCCATATCATTGGCGTACAGTCCCTAAATCTAAATATATAAGAAAATCTAATTTTGAAAAGAGTAACTATTTTCTCTTGTGTATAAACTATATTATTTATTACTAGAGATGTTCAGGTCCGGATTTCTGAATTCTGAAAACACCTGAATTTAGGGGTTCTGAGTAGAACCAGGTCAAGTTGTGGATTCATTTTTTTGTCCTGGTTTGAACCTAATCCCAGTTCAGATCTGTTGCCGGTTCAGAAATCGGATTTATTAAAAAAACTTGTGTTTGGATTCTGACATTTTAGCTTTTTTATCAAGTTTTGCTGATTTTTTTTTATTTTCATCAATTTTTATCCAAATACAAAACCAAAACACTTGAAAGTGGTTTTGCAAATCCAAAACAAAAACCACGAAGATGAATCCAGATCCAAAACCAAAATGTGATTGTCTTCACACATTCTGAATGATTACTAGTGTAACCAAATCTATTACTGTATCTCTGTTACAATTTCTTACCAATTTATGGCACTGGAGCTTTTCGAGACTGGAAAAGGCCTATGTGGAAATGTCCATGGCCCACTCCCCCTTGAAGATATTATGCATAAAATGCTTGCACCAGTAGTGTCAATGGGTGCAGGCTGCATGATTTGGGTCCCTTTGACTCAGGGGCCTGTGTGCACTGCACATCCTATAGCCATAATAGACTTGCCACTGCTGCAGCAACATTCCGCGTGCATTATGGTTTTTGGAATGATGTTTTTTTGTTCTTGTTCTGGAGCTTTTTAAACACTAGTGGAGACACAATGAAGTAACTGCTTTTTTACACAGCAATTAAACAAATGTCAGTTTGTTGACAATATAAATGTTACTCTACGCATTTGTACTGGGTACATAAGTTCTTTAAAAGTTAATTTACAGATAAACTGGGTCAAGTGTTCCAATCATGGAGCTATTGTTCTTTTCTTTAATTAAAAGGATATCTTTTTTGTATTTTGATGGTTGAAAAGATGATCTTTAGATATATGGCAAGCGTAACTCAATCCAGCTACTTCATAGAGGCAAATAAATAAAGAGTATGTGAAAAATGCACCTATTATTATTCATATTTGATATGAACTTTAGAGATCTATTTGGTTACTGACCAATTATATAAAGTTTAAATCTTCAAAAGTGTTCCACATATTATTTGGCTTTGCTCCACATTTAGAGAAAACTGTATAATAATGGTTTAAGGTTGTCCCATCTCCTCAATGTGAGTGCAGTGGAATCCTTGGCCTGTGCTTCAACCACTGTGCGAGGGAGATGGAGCACTCTTAGCAAAAAAGGAGCGCCCATCAGGGTAAGTATGTGACCTGGGGGTGGTTGGAACATCAGATTTGCAATGGGAGGGAGATCAGCAGAGGGGGCAGTCAGCCAGAGAGGAGACTGGGCCAAGCAGGGGGGTGAAGACTTAGGTGACCCAGCATATGCTTGGCCCATTAAACTAGTTAAAGATAAATAATTGAACATACACAGAAGGGCACCCTGGAATTATACATAAAATCTTCATAAAATTCATAGCAGCATTAATCCCAATAAAATATATGAGGCTAAATGTAATTGGATGAGAGTTTAGAAATGAGAGAGTAACCTCTGACACTTTTTAAACTCGGCCAATGTAATAGAGTGTGAGAACAGGCAAACTCCCATGTTTTTCAGAGTCAAAAACTCTTACGATTTAAAGTCTCATCCAGATGTTTTTCCATTTTGAAGCTACAGGGCCTGATTCAGCATGGATCACTATTGCTAAATTGTACACAGACAGACGATTTTTACGTACTGCGCATGCGTATGGAGGTGGTGACAGGGGAGGGTGGTCAAAGAAATGCAGATGTGCCTGTACATTTGAACGCCATTGCATGGGCGTGCATAAATTAGCCTCTGCAATTGCATACCCAGTGTGAGTACTCACTGCGTCTAATGAGGTTAGGTATTTAGAGGTAAGGTTATGGATCCTGTAATTCTGCATAATGGGTCAATGCTACTCAATGTTTCCATTGTTTGATTAGGTTTTCAAGGTATTATGGATGTGAGAGATGGGAAGTGGGGATCGGCATGTTGTCTATGCGAGTGATTTGCGATTTCATGCATTAGCAAACTTTCCCGTACTTTTCCATACACCTGCGTGTGCAATTGCAGCCACTATCACATCAGCAATCCTTACTGAATGAGGCCCACAATTTGACTACAGTAAGTGTGAGAGCTTACTCCTAAACTCTCACATTTTCTAAACTCTCACCCTATCACATTTGGCCCATGTTCTATAATTAGCCATTATACTGTAATTGTCACATTTCATTATACAGTATTTGGTCTTAAAGGTTATCAAATTAACAAAATGACAGTGAGTATTGGTAAAGTAAAAAAAAAATAAAAAAAGAATTGCAGTGTCTGATCTCTGCACCTTTGCAAAATATCCTATTATTTAGTCACACTCATAATAATGTGCTCCCATTGTTGGTAGCAGTTTTATCGTTTGTTATTAAAGTTGGCTTTTGTCTCAGCAATGATAGAGCAAGTACTCATTAAATGCCAGATAAACAGCATTCACAGTTTTGTGAAATATAATGTGCATAGTAAAACAATAGACACCTGATTTCTAATTAAAGCTATAAAGCCACCTGCCTTCACTGGAGCTCAGTTGAACCGAAAGACATTTTCCAGAATGCCCACCAATCTTCACTTCATCATTTATTTAAAGAACAAACAACACATTTTGCATTTAATAGAGATCAGCTTTCTAAAGAAGAAAATGAGTCACAGAATAATTGGCTTTAAATGGATAAATGGCCAAACAGTGCTGCAATACCTAACATTTGGTAATTTTAATTTGAAAAACAATTATTGAGCCCTAAAACCTTGATTAAAATGCTGTACTTTTATATTAATATTTTTTTTGTAGTGTGTCAAACTACTAAAGGGTATATATGTATACACTTAAAATTGGTAAGAGCAAAGTGCCATGGTGACTAAATCAAGTCACATGTAAAGGAGAACTCTACAATTTCAGAAAACTTTTTAATATTTAGAAATATATATATATTTTTTTTCCCTAAGGTAGAATTAACAGGGGTGCCTATGGGGTGGGAAGGTACTGATTTCCATTGCCTGGGCCTCTTTAAGGAGCCTGGCAAAGGCCCAGGCCAGCTACAGAGGGAATGTCAAGTGCATGGAACTGCTTCCCAGTGCCATACAAAGTATATTCCATTATTGTGTTTTCCCACAGGGGGTGTATCTGGGCTCAGCAGCTGTCTCAGTGTGCCATTAGTATCAAATGGAGGTGTGATGTAGGGTTTTAAAGGTAATGAAACCATTTATTCTGTGACAATTTCTGGGGATCAAATGACATTATCTGACATTACTCCTAATGGAATCTGCGTCGGCGCCTGACCCGTTCAGCGCATGTGCAGAATGGGTCCGCAATCCCACATGCAGACTGGCAGCAGCTTGTCATTGATTGACAGTCTGCTGCTGTTTGAAGTGGAGGGTGGAGCTTGCAGCACTTGCAATTTCTATCCATGTGTGAATACTTGGTGCGCCTTATGCACAGTTGGTCATCGCTTTCTGCGGCACATGTGCAGTTTGCATATGTCCAAAGCATTCAGAATCATTTGGAGCGGCATCTGACTTAGAATCAGGCCTTAGCTCTCTGATACTGAAATTCAAATCCCAGTTGTATAGTGGCTATTGTCCGCACACACTTTGGGCCTTTTTTAGAGGTTAATGTAAGCAGCTAATGTCATCAGTCTACATATATGTCCTGATGATTATTGCCAGGAGACGTAGAATGAATTTGGACATGGAGGGGGGCAATTTCAGTGGGTTTTTAGGGGTGGGTGGCTTGGCAGATGCTGGCAAGACATGTGCATGTCGTGTCCAGTAACTGTGTCTTAAGAAGCAATTGCACTGACATAAATGACCATGTTCAGATGAATTAACTGTGCTTCCATAGAGCTGGTGTAATGTTTGATTCTGCAACTGATGTTCTGACGGATGCATCTGATGGTGTGTCCTAATGTGCACAGAAGTGGGTTTGTGTCACAGCCATTGAACATATCTGTAAGAATACCATGGGCTGCTGCATTAGCATAAAGAATCAGTTGTGTTGAAGCAAAATATGCAGTCATGAATGCACTAGCATCCATCTCTGAAACAGGCTCTTTGAGTGTTTGATGTTTTGTTGCCACTAGTCTTAAGCTGGCCACACACTAGACCAACTTACATCCAACCAGCCAACTTGTTGATTGGTTGGGATGTAAATCTGGTAAGGAATGGGAGTAAATAATGATCAGCAATTTGCTCCTAAATGCCAGAAAACAGATGAAAATGGTCGTTCAGACAAGTTTGTTAAATGTTTGATCTAAACTATTTGTTCAAACAACAGTTTTGGTCCATTTTCCAGCGTTTGGGAGCAAATTGCTGATTGTATTCCTTACCAGATTTTCATTCCAACCAATCAACTATTTGGCTGGTTGGACAGATAATCTTTAGATGTGTGACCAGCTTTAAGCTGCATACACACATAAAGATTTTCTATCTAACCATCCAACCAGTCGATTGGTTGGAATGAAAATCTGGTAACGTATGGGAGTAAATGACAATCAGCAATTTTTCTCCTAAATGCCAGAAAACAGATGAAAATGGTCGGTCAGACAAGTTTGTTAAATGTTTGATCTAAACAATTTGTTCAAACAACAGTTTTTGTCCATTTTCTGGCATTTGGGAGCAAATTGCTGATAGTCATTTGCTTTCATATCTTACCAGATTTTCATTCCAACCAATCAACTAGTTTGATGGTTGGACCGAAAATCTTTACGTGTGTATGGACCTTAAGACTCCTGCTTTCTGCACTAAAGACTGTCAGGTCCTGTTTTACCAAACAGCGTAACTAACACTCTTATTGGTAATTTTTTTCATACATGTGAAAATGCAGAATGATAGCACTTAATTTGACTATTGTGCACTTCAATATACAGAGATCTATCTATAATATGTGGCAGGTGTACCTAAGAACAAGTTCCGGTCAGGCTGAGGTCAGATCCAATATTCATTGATTTCTTCAAAAATATGTTGCATTGTCATACAGTATTACTTGATATAAATATGGCACATGTGCAGAAAACCGCATTGACTCTGGAACTGTACTATATTCCAAGAATGTGTGGATATAATTTTACCTGGGGTAGGGGCCCATGTAAAATCTTGCCCGGGGCCCCATCATTTGCATAAATGCAGCAGTCACCATCTACTTTTTGTTATTATTTGTGGTGATGTGACCTGACATGGGAATATTAATGCCAATAAGTTAAGACTTCACTTCAAAGTCCTATCAGTTTGGAAACATCTCCTTAATTAATTACAACATTTCCATTTGACTCCAAAATATTGCTTGTTATGGTGCATAAACACGGTCAGATATAACCAGATGATATGAACGATAACGATATCGATCATTTCGTTATAGTTCATATCGTCCTGTTTTTGGGCCTTTCCAACCCCCAAACGATGGCCGATGTGCGGGCACGGTTGGTCAATATCAGTATTGACCATCACCCATGCATGCAGGCCAATCTGGTTGATATCGACCAGGTTAGCCTTGTTACTATATCATTGATCGCTGGTCGACATAGTCGTTTGGGGGTTGGCGCATGCACTGGATGTTCGATATCGAACATCCAGCACATGCAGGATGATCAGTCAACGCTATCTGATCGTTGTCTGATCGCTCCGTGTTTACGGAGCTTTACATCTTAATTTATGTCTTCAAGAACTCATTACAGTAGATGACAACAGGCTTGTTTCTTTTGTGTGATACATTGTATTATTTTAAACATTTTCATTAAGCTGGTATTTGTTTGCCAAATAAATGCAGTTTCCCACATAAAGTATAAAAGGTGTCCCAGTGAATATATCCGATCTTACAGACTGAATAAAACATTTGTGAATAGATTTGTCCAAAATAGAACTGAAAAATTATGTATTCGTCTGGCGTGTCTATTTTCACTAAACTGAATGTCTTTAAAATGCACAGATTCATGTAAATGGTAACTGCTGAAAAAATACTTTCTTAGGGAACAGCTTATGCAGTAGCTTTTAAGTAGCAAACTATCAGCTTGTAAAATAACAGCTGGCCACGTTTCACTATACATCTCAGTAGCATCAGCAGAAATGTCTTCTAGGGATAAATGTACTGAAGGACAAAAAACTTTTGTAGTGTGAAATGAGTTGATGTTCATGCTAAAATATGCGTCATGCTAATAAAAAAACACATTTTAGGTGAAAACAACAACAAACTGCTTCCCTGAATCAATCAGTGATTGCCAATTTGTATTTGATTCACAGAGAACCAAACATGCCAAATGTTTTTACTAGAGTGATACTGTTAAGGTTGGACATATTCATTAGCCCAGTGTATTCCTCTGTTATTAAGTTTAATATATTGTGCCTCCACCCAAGCTTGATGTAATACAAATATGGTTACTAGGCTAGCTTGGGAAAGCCTATATATATATATATATATATATATATATATATATATATATATATATATGGGCACAGTCATGCCTTTGTATTATGTCTGCATCTAAAAAATAGAAATCTCCATAGAGAATTCCGGAGGGGGGACATGGTGTTCCAGGGCCTGCACCTCAAAAGTTGTTGGAGGTACAGAGCTGAAATTTGGCAGTGGCAGGTAGAACTGTCGTTAGGTGCTTCATTCTAAATTTCAGTGCAAAAGCATAAAAAATTAGGATTTGGGAGTGATCTAAAGCTCTAACTATCACTTTTTTCTGACATTTTCAATTAGGGCCATTTTTCTGTTGTTTTCTATGTTTTTTTTTTGGAAAGGCATAACTCAGGGTAGGGAGCAAACTTAGACTTGGGGTTTGTTTTATTACAGTAGGTAGCTATTGTGCCAGGGTATGTGCTTTTGGGGTTCAGGTAAATTACAAAGTTAAACTATTACCTCAAAAATGAGCCATTGAATAGATAGGAAATTTCAACTTTCAACTGTTATTTGCGAGCTTTAGCTGTGGTGGGCTGTGGGGAAGAAAGCTGACATTAGCTGCAGCGAGACCCAGGAGTAAGGTGTGGGGGTAAGCGGGTGTTAGCTGTGGCCAGGACCTGGGTACAGTAGCTGGCCTTAGTGGCGGTGGTGGGGGCAGCAGTGCAGTCAGCAGTGGGGTAGGCGTTAGGACCCGGGAGAGGTAGCAGCACACAGATGCAGGCTCAGATCTGGAAGTTCTGTGATACCTGCTACTGTATTTAAAAAAAATGTTGTGGCCCCATCCTCAAAAAACAACCAGCACCGGGCTTTGGAGACCCAGTACTAGTTGTGCTAAATACAGGGGACAAATGATGTAGGGGTCCCCCATATTAAGCAAAACCAGCACTAGGTTTTTCTGAACCAGTACTGGCTGCTAAAATATGGGGGACAAATGATGTAGGGGTCCCCCATATTCAGCGCTACCAGCACTGGGCTCTGAGCCTGCCCTGGTTCTGGAAATACAGGGGTAAAAATGCATAGGGTCCCCCTGTATTTACCAGAACTAGCACTAGACTCTATCTAGTGGGGGGTGATGCCACAGCCAGGGAAGCCCTTTCACTGGGCCTCCCAGCCAGAGCATCACCCCTGACCACTAGTGGCTAGTTTTTAAGTCCATCAGGGTGGTGGCTAGTAGCCAACAACGTTTTTTTTTTATCTATGGACTTCCTATAGAGTGTATAGGCCAATCGTCCATGTTTTTTTAAACACAAGTATATCAAGAAAGTTCATCCACTCCTGATGGACTTAAAAACAATCTGCCAATATCGCAATTTATGCGTGTGTTCAGAAACAATTCGGAACACGATTTGTTGGAAATACAAGTGGCAGAAACTAGCCAGAGGTTTATTGAACGTGACTATAGTAAATGCACAGTTGCAAGATGCCTCACCAGGGCACGTATTTTGTCAGTGAAAGATGGAGCTAAATAAATGAAGGACACGAACACCACAGGAGATAGACTTATCTTGGGCACTAGGTGTGATACAGGCTTCAGAGTGGTGCAAAAATCAGTTAAAAAGCATTGGTTCATCTTAACGACTGATTTGAGCCTTAAGGGGATGGGACCCAAATCCCCTTTATTGAGTGTCCATAGAGGGTCAAACCGTAAAGACCTGTTGTACAAGATGAGTAAACCGATTCTAAAAACACAACAGGAGGGGTGGTTGACAAAGAAAAATGGTTGCTACCGCTGTTTAGGCTGCACGACGTGTAGAGCTTTACTTGTTGGAAATTCATTCCCTCATCCACATAGTGGGAAATGGATTCCAATTAAACACCGATTGTCTTGCCAAATGGACCATATTATCTACATTCTATGTTGTCCCTGCAGCTTAATGTACGTGGGGAAGATGGTGAGGTCCTTACGTGAGCATATGACCCAACATAGGTCTGATATTAGACTCGCATATGACAGGAAAAGTACGGATAAGCCAGGGGCACCTCATTTTTTACTTAAGGGTCACCAAGTAGCAGCCCTGAAATATATGATGATCGATTGGATCCCACCATTGAGAAGAGGTGGTGATCGTGGCCTTACACTGCTAAAGAAAGAGTCATATTGGATACATAAGTTGGGGACAGTGGCCCCAAAGGGGATGAATGAATATGACTATCTGAACCACTTTATTTAATATATGCAAACATTTGGACTTTTTTCATTTTTCTTTTCATTTTTTTCATCTCTTTTTTTTACGGTTGGTGGTACTTTTTGACACCACAGTTTTGGCTCTCAGGTGTTTGCTACATGTTGGGTTATTTATGCATTTTGCATACATTTTTTAACTAGTGATGACTTTAATGTATGTTTGTCAGTGCATTGTTTTTATGTTATATTATGCTCATGTTTTTTTCATATATACCCACTTAAGTAGTTATCGAGTTAGCTATGTACGCATGTGGGTGCACATATAAGCTTTAGCTATCTGTAGTTTGATTGACCTAATGTTCTTTAAGTATTAATGCCTAGTTCAAGCTGAAAGTAGGAACCTTTGAGGCGATGCCTTGGTTCCTTCGCGTGCTGTTCTGGAGACCGGAAGTGATGTAAGGTGGTTGTTGGAATGCAAGACTTCCGGGTGCTTGGAACTGACAATGGAAGTCAATGTGGAGGATCTGATATCTGTGGCACGGTGATGGGGGCTTGTAGTCCTGGCCGCAGTGGTCTGTCTGGCAGTGACCCCGTGAGGTCTATTGAGCAGTCCCAAACCAGTAATGATGACATATAAGTAAGATATGTAATTGCTAGCATTTGCCACCTCATGTGCATCACTTCCGGTCCCGGGGGTATGCGGGGGGGTGGAGTTGAAAACCAAGCTAATTGAAATGGGTATATATGGAGATTATGTAAACATGTATATATTTGTCCTGTGTCCTGTGTGTGATGTCCTGATGAAGACTGCATTAATGTGGCGAAACGTTGACTTTGTGACATCTATTACCCTATTATGATGTGTTAATAAAGTAGGTTCTCAATCTTTTTTGGAAACCTGAAGAGAAGCCCTGGTGAGTGCATTCCTTTTATATATATAATATATATATATATATATATATATATATATATTATAGATATATAGATATATATAAAATCCACGATCTGGCACTCCCTGGTATGAATAGTAACTGTCCTGGGTGCCCTCCTCAATGCACCTTACTGCAAAAGATACACTGTCACATACCAATCCCAAATGGCGGCACTCTGGATAACAAAGACCCTAGAAATTCATAGCAACATTTCAGTGCCTTTAATTATTGCTTTTATCAAGCTTATAATACAAAACAGTGACAATTACTGACCTTAAATAGCCAACCAGCCATACAAAAGATGTCCGATCAACCTATTGTGCGGCACCAACTGGCAGTCACACCGGAAGATGCATCACTCTCCCCCCGTGTGTTGCCATGGTGATGGATATACAAATCAGCATAGCTGCTGAGTACAGTGTAAACAATGACAGCGTAAACATGTGGTGCTCTTACATAATAATAAACAGTTGCAAGTGATATCAAAGTAAATGCAGTGATACACATAACTAAAAATAAACACCAAATACAGGTGTCGATTGTACAAGAGAGACACCACATAGGCTTTAAACCTAGGATTGAGCATGGTGGTCAAAATGTAGTGGTCTGATAGCAACAGATTGACTACCCTTGAATCCTGGGAAAGCAAATGAAGGGCTTCATCCACAAGTCCCACATACCGAGCGGAATTGGTCCATCTTAGCTCCTTCTTTACTTTCTCCAGCTGCTCCTACAAAAGCCTGATGAGGGAATGACCAGACTCAAGCTGGCAGTGTCTGAAATGACTTCACGTGTGGCAAGTTCAAAGGGCTGGAGAACCTTGCACAACACAGAAATCTTTCTCCACTGCACTTGAGTCAGGTACATACCCCCTCCTTTGCTTATGCCATAGGTGGATGTATAGACTTGAATGGCCTTTTGCTGCTCCTCCATCCTCTGAAGCATATAGAGGGTTGAGTTCCACTGCGTTACAACCTCTTGCTTCAGGTTATGGCAGGACAGGTTCAAGAGTATTTGCTGGCACTCCAGTCTTCAGCACGCAGTTGCTGAATGGCAAAAGTTGTCGGAAATTTTTCGGGCACACAGAGCGGCTCCTGCACGCCACTAACATTTTTTTTTAAATTCTGCACCACCAAATTTATTGTGTGAGCAAAACAGGGGACATGCTGGAATTTGCCCAGATGCAATGCCTTCACAATATTGGTGGCATTATTAGATATCACAAATCCTCAGGAGAGTTTAAGTGGGGTAAGCCATTGGGCGATGATTTCCCTCAGTTTTCTAAGAGGTTGTTGGTGGTGTGCCTCTTAGTGAAACTGGTGATAATCAGCGTAGCCTGCCTTGGAACCAGCTGGCATTTCTGAGATGCTGCTGCTGGTGACACTGCTAATGTTGCTGCGTAAGGTGATACACATACCCAATGGGCTGTTACAGTCATATAGTCCTTAGTCTGCCCTGTTTTACTTGTCCACATGTCCGTGATTAAGTGGACATTGGGTACAACGGCTTTTTTTAGGACACTGAGGACACTTTTTCAGATGTCTCTGTACATTCTTCATATAGCCTGCCTAGTGAAGTGGAATCTAGATGGGATTTGGTAACAGGGACCCACTACCTCCATCACTTGTCTTAATCCCACTGCACTAATGGCAGATACCGGACGCATGTCTAAAACCAACATAGCTGTCAGGGCCTCAGTTATCCGATTTGCAACAGGATGACTGCTGACGTACTTCATCCTCCTCGCTAGGGACTATTGGAGGGTCAATTGCTTAGTAAAAGAAGTAGTGGTGTTCCAACTGCCTCTCTGGGATGATGAATGACTCCCAGCAGCAGCAACAGCAGCAGCGGCAGCAGTAGGCATAGCAATGCAGGATCCTCCATACTACTTAAGATCCTGATTGAGGAGAAAATTGATGAGGAGGGAGTTGATGGTGTGGTTTGCAGGCACTTGGATACAACAGGACAACAGGATTTAGGTGTCCCTGGACTGCTTATGGTCTTAGCCAAAGTTTCTGAACTTGACAGTAAATTTTTATGAATGCCCTGCAGGTGACATATAAGGGAGGATGTTCCAAGGTGGTTAACATTCCTATCCCTACTTATTTCACCTTTACATATGGTACATATGGCAAAACAGTTGTCTGGATTTGGATAGAAATATTTCCAGACCAAAGAGGAGGAATGTTCGGTCTTCTGCCCAGGCATGACCGTGATGGGCTTTTTCATCCCATGGACAACAACTGTCTCCCCCAGAGCCTGATTTAAACAAACCACATCACCATCAGAATCCTCCTTGTCAACTTCCTCCTCAGCGCCAGCTACACCAATATCCTAATCCTGTTTTACTTCAACAGTGACATCTTCAATTTGAATATCAGCAAGTGGAATGTGGGTGCTCCTTCCAGCACTTGCAGAGGGTGTGCAAATGGTGGAAGGAGCCACCTCTTCCCATCCAGTGTTGGGAAGGTTAGGCATCGCAACTGCCAACACACTTGGACTCTGCTTGGGGATTTGTAATATCTTCTTAGAACGCACAGTTCTTTGCTGTGCTTTTGGCAGCTTAACTTATTTAAATTTTCTAGTGGGAGGAGGAGGGCTTCGATTATCATGTGAAGCTGAACCACTAGTCATGAACATAGGGAAGGACCTTAGCTGGTCCTTGCCACTCCGTGTCATAAATGGCATATTGGCAAGTTTACGTTTCTCCTCAGATGATTTCAAATTATTTTTTAAGGTAATTTTACTGAACTTTGGCTTTTTGGATTTTACATGCCCTCTTCTATGACATTGGCAGACGACGTTGATGGCATTTCATTGTCTATGAAATGACTAGTGGCAGAAGCTTCAGCACTAGGAGGAAGTGGTACTTGATCTTCCCCAATTTTATCCTCCATTATTTTTATGGAGTGCATTCTTTTTATGAAGTGAATAACCCCTGTACATTTTTTCTTTTGAAGGACAGCGTACCCATGCACCACACAGGACAGCACGTGTACAAAATTGAAGAAGGGCAGCAGCCTACACCACAACACACAGGACAGCCCCTGTAAAAATTATTTGTATTTTTAGGCAGAAGCCCCTTGATTTATTTATTTATTTTATTTAATACCAGTTATTTACATAGCGCACACATATTCCACAGCACTTTACAGAGAATATTTGTCCATTCACATCAGTCCCTGCCCCAGTGGAGCTTACACTCTACATTCCCTATCACATGCTCACACACATACACATTAGGGTTAATTTATGTTTGGAGCCAATTAATCTACCAGTATATTTTTGGTGTGTGGTAGGAAACCGGAGCACCTGGAGAAAACCCACGAAAGCACAGGGAGAATATACAAACTCCACACAGTTAGGGCCGTGGTGGGAATCAAACCCACGACCTTAGTGCTGTGAGGCAGAAACACTAACCATTACACTGTCTGTGCTGCTCATTAGGAGATAGGAGCACAGCACCCCTGCGCACCTACCTACACCAATGACAGGTGTGGTTGGCAAACACGGCATGCCAAAAGAAAATATATATATTTTTAAACACTGGTGGTAGGTGAAGAGAGCATCCCTGAAGGACAAGCACCCCCTGAACACAGCACTACAACCAGACAGCCAGCTCCTATGGACAGGACAACAGCCAACCCATATATGGACAACAGTAGCCTGCCAACCCCTATGCATGTGGAAAACAGTAGCCAGCCAGCATCAGCAACAGCTTCCAGCTCCCTCCATCTTAACAGCAGCCTGCCAGCCCAGTATTGTAATATAAAGATATGTAGTGTACTACTAAGTTCATTATTTATCACAACAGCACAGTAGCCAACAGCTCCCAGCTCCCTCCTTCTGCCAGCCCCTATGGAAAGGACAACATCCAGCCCCTATATGGACAACAGTAGCCAGCCAGCCCCTATGTATATGGACAATAGTAGCCAGTCACCCAGCATCAGCAATAGCTCCCAGCTCCCTCCCTCTTCACTGTAAGCAGCCAGCCCAGTATGTAATGTATCACACATAACTAGCCAACAGCTCCCATCTCCCTCCCTCTGCAAGCATGCTCCATAGCCAGAATGAAAAATGATGGTGATTGCTGGACCTTTATAGAATCCAAAACCTGTGATAATCCAAAAGCGGGATGATGACATTTTACCATGATTTCAGTTACGAGCCAGGCAGGAAAACCCAAGCCTGACTCAGTTCCCGGCTCGGATCGGGGGGACTTGAAGGGTTCAGATTTTGGAAATCCCAACCCGCTCATCCCTACTTTTCACCAGGTATGTGTGCTGACCCCAGTGTTTTGGTTTTGATTTTGAATCTGTATCTCCTTCAAGGTTTTGGATCTGGATTTGGTTTTACAAAACCACCCTTGTGTGTTTTGGTTTTGGTTTTGGATCTGTAATTTTTCTTAAAAAAGCATAAAAAAGCTGAAATCACATATGTTGGGCCTGTTTTTGTTCCTACAGTATTATTAACCTCAATAACATATGTACAGTGTCACGACCCTGACTAGTTTTTCACCTTTTTGCATTTAGACTTACCCCTGCCAACTGTCTTGTGGATCTATATGTGTAATTTACCTGGGAGATCTGCTCTGATCATGCTGGCTGCAGCACTTCTCTGTATGCATTTGGACTGTGCTCTCCTTTCCACAGTGATTGTTCACCTTGGTCCTTTCCTGTCTGTGAACACTGCTAGTCTTGATTGGAATCGCAGGTGTAGTTCTGACTCTCAGTACTGCAGATATGTTTGCTTCCTTCTGCATGTTGTACCCTCCACTACTCAGAGTGCTACTGCCAGACCACCTGACTGTATCCACCATTTCCTGTGAGACCCAGGGTATAAACATCCTCCTCTGATAGCATTCAGGGCCTGAACATCTCGTTACTTCCCGTTGTGTATAGTTTGTGCTACTTCCATGTACAAGTGTATCCCAGGCTCCTACTGCATTCCCAGACCAGTTCATCTAGTAATCCTGCTTCAGCTATACCTGGCATATCCAGAAATCCTGCTGGTTTCCAGACCAGTTCATTCAGCAATCCTGCTGATAGCTATACCTGGTGCATTGGGAAATCCTGCTGGTTCCTGACCAGTTCATTCACCAATCCTGCTAATAGCTGTACCTGATGCATCTTGAAATCTTACTGGTTCACAGTCCAATTCAGCAAGTCTACATACTGGTATCCCGCCCAGCTCAGCAAGACTTGCTGCCGGTCTCAGTCCGGTTCACCCAAGTTTCCTGCTGGTTCCACTTCAACATTACAAGTTTCCTGTTTCTGTCATTTATCATCAAAGGCAGTTCTCACTGCCAAACAATTCATATGCAAACAGAACTATTTATATCTACATTACCATGGTTCCAGTCAAGCCGGTCTCTGCTGAATCCAGTTCAACACCTGAGTCAGGTAACTCTCAAATACCAATCATGACATACAGTCATTTCCGATCATGTCACAGCTCAGAATATTGATTTAATCCTGTTTAGGCCAAAAAGGTTACATCAATCAGCTAGCTGACTAAGCTAAGCAACAGCAGTGGGCAGCACTAACATGTGGCAGTTCAGCTTCCAACATGGCACAGAGCAGCACTGCAGTGGCAGACAGGATGGCAGTTTAATAAACTATAAAATTAAAAATGTCAGACAGCAAATGCCCCAAACAGCACATAATGCAAAGACAAGAGGTGCAAGATGGAATTGTCCTTGGGCCCTTACACCCACTCTTATGTTGTATATACTAGGACAAGTACAGTTTAACAAACCAATCACTTCAGCGACAGCGACTGCCAATTGTGGCTGAAGCAATTGGTTTGTTTGGGCCCCCACAAAACAAGCTACCAATGGAAAGCTGACATTGCTGGCAATAATAACTCCATTCACAAACTTGCTTTACAGAGGCAAGATGTTGTCGCCATCCTCATCCGATTCCTCACATTCATCAATGTGTACATCTTTAGACAATATTAATTCATCCCAGCAGGAATCCACCGTTACAGCCTTAGGTGCCTCTGTAATTTTTGGATGTAATTGTCGGTACATTTCTTCCTCATGAAATTTGTAGTTCATTTTGATGAACATCATCTTTTCCACATTTTGAGGAAGTAGCCTTCTACATTGCTTGATGACAAGGTTCCAGGCTGTGCTGAAAACTCTTTCTGAGTACACACTGGAGACTGGGCAGCTCAAGTAAAGCATAGCCAGTTTGTACAAGGGCTTCCAAATTGCCTATTTTTTCCTGACAATAGTGAAGCAGGCTATCTGACATTCCTATTTGGACACTATTTTTAAAATAGTTCTCAACCATTCTTTGAATGGTGATCTTATCATATGGAGTCACGGTAGTGGTCTCATTAATTGTGTGCAATTATTTAGACCCGACCAGATGTTAAAACTTGGTTGTGTTCACTCATCTGCATCACCAGTGGGTCTTTTTTTGGGAAAGTTTATTTTTTTCCAAGCAGCTGCACTTGCTGAAGAAACTGAGGGTGGAGCCATCACTGCATCATGTGCCACTTGAGCTGACAATTTCCTTACAAACAACTTTTTGCATCTCTTCAGATCTGTGTCCGCTGGGAAGAAAGACACAATGAATTAATTAAACCTAGGATCCAACACGGTTGCCAAAATGTTTTGCTCTGATTGTAAGATCCTGAAAACCCTTGGCTCCTGATGAAGTGAATAAATGACTTGATCTACAAGTCCGACATACTTAGCAGAATTGCTTTGTTTCAGATCCTCCTTCAGTTTCTCAAACTGCTTTTCCAACAGTCTAATTAGGGGAATTACCTAACTCAAGCTGGCAGTGTCTGAACTCAATTCACATGTGATTACTTCAAAGGGTTTCAGCACTTTGCTCAACACAGAAAGTATTTTTCACTGAGCATTAGTAAGTTACATTCCCCCTCTTCTGCCTATGCCATAGTTTGTTGTGCTGCAAAGTTCAACATGTACCTGTTGAATGGCAGAAATCTCCAGACATTTTGCGGGCTACAGAGAACATCTCCTGCTTGGCCCTGTCATTTTTTAAAAAAAATTGCACCACCAAGTTGATTGTGTGAGCAAAACATGGGATGTGTTGGAATTCCCTGTGCTGTAATGCTCTCAGAATATTGGAGATGTTGTGAGAAATCAATTAAGGACATTTTCAGTTTTTTTGTGAAAACGGATGTTTTTGCCGCTAATTGAATATGGCCCTAAGCCTTTTTGAATTGTTGTTATTTTGGTTATTGGATGTCTGTGCAATCTACAGCCAATGATTTGGTTCATTTTCTTCATGTTGTTCATGTTCATTTGTTGGATTATAGGTGTTTGTTGTGGGATATTTTTAAATGTAGAAAGTAGGGGGGAAGCAGGTGCACACTCTAAGTACTAAGACTAATAAATATCAAAATATATATAATAAACTATCAATTAATATGGTCATTTATAGAGGTTCTTAGTACATGTTTGGCCTAAGATGTTTGCCCACCTACAACATCACAGTGACCTCATCAAGTAGGTCCCTAACATCCCTAATACTGACACATTGTATAAATGTATCTAGGACTTACCTGTAATAGTGCCCATTACATATGTGTACTGCAATGCACAGGACCAATACTAATTAAAATCACATGGGGCAGGTAGGATGAGTGCTAGCTCAGGAGAAGGGGTCTCACACCTTCAAGTGTATCTTATTGTCGAAGCTGGATGATTGGCTGAGATCAGATCTTTGAAAATATCTGAAGACGCCATGTTTTTCGTTGTCTGCACGACGCCATCTGGCGTAGTCAGTATAATATTATTGTGCATGGCACTATTTTAGCATTGTGTACATCTGCAGTGTTACTACACACTGTTAAAGTCTTTATATAATAAATGTGCACGGATACACTTATTTATTTAAAAAACATTATATATATTTAAAAATGCAAGGTTTGGCCAGTGCTGGGAGACAAGCTCTGTGGACATGTCTGTGAATCGTATTTGAAAAACACACACATATTGTTAGGTGCAGATGAATGTTTTGAATGAAACATTGGGCCTGATTCAGACCCACTCGCGAGCGGCTGTCCACTCGCAAGTGGGTCGATGGTGTGCACTGCACTTGCGCACGATGGAGGGAGCTCCGTCGTGCGCATGCACGAGATGAGACGAGCGAAGGACTTTCCTTCGCTCGTTGTGTCTGATCAAAGGGGGCGTGCTGTCGATGTTGATTGACAGCACGCCCCCTTCGGTGGGCGTGCCGGGGGCGTGCCTCCCAGATGGGGGCGTTCCAATGGGAACGCCTACCGTCAGAGGCCGCCCCACTGACATCACTAGTGATGTCAGTGTGAGTGATTTTGGGCTTTGGCTCGCAGTTGCGATGGTCACGATGGTCAAGACCATCGCGACCATCATCCTGCATGCTCGTATATGCTGTGGGTGTTGACCCACAGCTATACGAGCGTCCAGGAGGACGCTCCATAATTATGGAGGTGGGCCCTGATTCAAAGCGAGCGCTCTGGTCAGAGCGTCCGGCTCTGAATCAGGGCCATTGTCTTTAAGTCTGACTATCATTGTATGCCTAAAGGAACTAGAGTTTATATTCTAAATAGGCTAGAAAGGCCTTTGATTACATTGTGATTCCATCAAGTATCTGCTGGCCATCTCTGATCAGAACAACTCCATTGTCTGTCATTTTTTAACTTAGGGCCTGATTCAGAGCCGGACGCTCTGACAAGAGTGCTCGCTCTGAATCAGGGCCCTCCTACGTAAAATTGGAGCGGCCTCCTGGCCACTCGCATAGCTGTTTCATTATGTCTTATGTATATTTATATTTATTTGTATATGATCATATTTTGATGTTTGTATTTATAAATAATGGATAATACCATGTTTTTAATATATGCCATGTTACAAAGTATGTTTTTAAATATGTCGTGCTACAGTGTATGTTAGATTGTGTATAAGTGTTACAATGTTCTTGCACTGCTGGAAATAGTTAAACGAGGTGTGGCAAAGTGATTGGCTACACTTCGTATATATGGGGAGTTCTGGTTACTCTAGGCCAGCCCTCTGACGAAGTCCTGAGTGACGAAACGCGTAGGGGCATGTCCTAGCGCTGTTCTGTGATACGAGGTCTCCGACGAGTGAACCTGTTGTTCCCGGAGATGGAGGATCATTTCTTTTTATGTGCTGTATACTTGCGGTGGTTTGACCGCTATGTCTGGTACGTCATTTAAGACATATGTTTTGTCTGATAAATTTTAATAAAAGTTGGAAGATAATGCACTATTGGCGCCCCTTCTATCTTTCCTCTAGAAATTGAATACCTGTGTGGTGGATACAGTGACTTCCAGGAAGGGAGATACGCCGGCCCAATATATGAGGCATTTGCATACAGATCCCTGTTTTAAGGATTTCCTTATTAGGACTACTATTCCGTTTTTAAGTCTTGCGCTCTGACTATTTGTGTGTTTGTATTGTTTTAAATTGTATCCATTTTTGTCGGAAGCAGCATTTCTAAATATGTCTAGATTTGATGGTTTAAGATCAAAAAGATCTGAAGATTGTAAGAAAGCATTCTGTGATGATGATGTACTGATTGAACCACCTGGATTAAACTCGGAAAAATGTTTAGAAGATTTGTTTATACAAACTGAAAGGTTACTGATTAAGGAAACGAGATCCTGGTGGGACATAGTAGGTTTAGAAAACTATATTAAGTGTGGTTAGAGTACCTAGAGGCTTGAGGTTAAACAAAAAACCTACCTTTGGCCAGTCGAATGAAAAATTTATAAAAGACTGGTATAGAATTCTAGACGAGTGTGCACTAGATCTTATGCGGCTTATAGTTTATGAGAAGAAAAAAGTATTGAAAGAAATAGAAAAAGAAACTGTGATAGTAGAAGAAAAATTATTGGAATCAGCTAGCAGTGATGATTTGAAACATTTTTCAGAATATATTGAATCTAAAATTGATAAAATAGAAAAAGACATAATAGACAATAAGAGTAGAAAATTTAAAAGAGATAAGGAGGATTATGAGAAGGGACAAATACGGAAATGGCAAAATATGCGGAAAGAATTTAAACCAATAAAGATTTATCATAACTCTAATCGGAAATTATATAATCAATATAGTGACCATCCAATACGGGATAATTCGGATATCCAAAAGCCTAAATGGAATTATGCCCCTAGAAAGGATGATTCTCCATATCATTGGCGTACAGTCCCTAAATCTAAATATATAAGAAAATCTAATTTTGAAAAGAGTAAATTTTCTTTTATTAATACAAATAAATATCAGGCTTTAACAAATTTGCAGCCCAATGAATCTTCACCTAAAGTTTTTTTAGAGAAAGGCCAAAAGTTTTTTCCGGCTCGCAGCAGAGAAAATATGATGTTTCCAGAAGGAATACGAAAAAGATTAAGAAACGAAGAGGTAAGAGATGTGGTAAAAAGTCCACAAAAAAGAAGATTTGTACATTAATAAATTCAGAGAAATCATTAAGTACAGGTATTTTTAATTTATTTAAAGTACATTTGTCAGCGGATACTAGTAAGTTATTAGATAAAGGACTTAGTTTTGCTCCCACAATGGCTAGTAATAAGTTTAAAACATATATGGATTTGAATCTATATATACGAAAGATGACATTAAAAAGGCATTTCCTGCGGAACAATAATAAATCCTTAGCTCCCGTTACAAATTGGAAAATAAATCCTGGGGAATCCTCTGGCCTTAAAAAACATAGTACTTTTTATCCAATCGAATCACGAGGTTCGCATTTGGACCTTTTTTTCAAACTAGTTAAAAAAGATTTGGATAAAATGAATAAAGCTTATAATAGTGGAGTGAATAATCTTACTAAAGGTGAAATTAAGGCATTAAAAACGTTGATGGAGAACAAAGAGGTGGTTATAAAACAAGCCGACAAGGGAGGGGGTACTGTCATTATGGATAGGGAAAAATATGTATTAGAAACTAAGAGGCTATTATCAGATACTAAGTCCTATACTGAGTTATCACATGATCCAACTAAAGAATACCTGGTAGAATTAAAAATATTATTGGATAAAGGGTTAGCAGATAAGGTACTAACAAATGAGGAGTATAAATATTTGTATAACGAGACTCCAAGAATCGCAACTATATACCACTAGCCAAAGATCAACAAGGATCAGGGATCTCCTCCGGGTCGTCCTATAATATCCGGAGTGGAGTCCTTGACTGCTAGATTGTCTGAATACATTGATATTTTTTTAAAAAAATATGTCCCTCTCTTAGATTCATATGTTAAAGATTCTACGAATGTATTACAAATAGTAAATGATTTGGAGTGGAGAGATAATTATAAATGGGGTACAATCGACGTTCAATCGTTGTATACGTCAATCCCACATAATAAAGGTTTGGAATGTATTAAATTAGTACTGGAAAATGACCCTGATATGCCCCCTCTTAAAATCAATTTTTTAGTTAGTGCCATCAAATTTGTTATGCAACACAATTATTTTTCATTTTTAGCTGATTTTATAAACAGACATGTGGCGTTGCCATGGGGACGATTTGCGCTCCGACTATAGCAAATCTGTTCCTGGGAGAATGGGAGAAACAATACATCTATTTAAATAACCCCTTCATAGGAAAATTGGTTTTATTTAAACGCTACATAGATGACCTGTTAATTGTGTGGAGTGGTTCAGAAATGGAATATGATAGTTTTGTCCAGTATTTAAATAAGAATGATTACAACCTGAGTTTTACCTCGGATTTTCAACCATTAAAAATAGCATATTTAGATTTATTATTAGAGGTTAATAACAGTCATGGTATGAATGAGGGTATTAATACATCAACTCATTTTAAAACAGTCGATAGTAACAACTATTTAGATTTCAATAGTTGTCATCTTAATCGATGGAAGCGAAATCTCCCATTTTCTCAACTGTTGAGGCTGAGACGAAACTGTTCTAATATAGAAATATTCGATGAACAGTCTAAGGTTTATGTGGAAAGATTTGTTGAAAAAGGTTATCCTATAAAATTAATAGAAGCTGCTATAGTGAGGGCAAAAAATCTTGATAGAACTACTCTTTTAAAATATAAGAAGAAAGAGGCAAAAGAGAAAACTTTTACATGTCCTTTTGTCACCCAGTTCTCTAGCCAAAGTGAAGAACTGAGAAAAATTCTTAATAGACATTGGCACATTTTAAAATGGACCCAATTTTATCTTCTTTTATGTCTGATAGACCAGAATTGGTTTTTAGAAGAGCAAAAACATTGAAGAATATGATATGCCCAAGTTTATTACCTGTGCTAAAGGATTCTAAAGATTCTTCTTCTTTTTTGTCTATAAATAAAACGCAAGGTTTTTATACATGTAATTCATGTAAAGTGTGTCAGTATGGTTTAAAAGGTAAAAAGAGCTTTACGGGTAATGAAGGCTCTAAAGAATATAAAATTAGGGGTATTATTAATTATAATACCTCCTTTGTAATTTATATGGTTATTTGTGGCTGTGGAAAAAATATGTGGGAAAAACTAAGCGTCCATTAAAAATTAGAATTCTTGAGCATACTAGAAACATAAAGAATCTAATTGAAAATCATAGTGTCCCCCGCCACTTTAAAATGTGTCAAGCCGGTAAATTAGATAATCTGAGATTTATTGGTTTGGAACATGTTATAGTAGACCAAAGAGGTGGAGATAGATTAAATTATTTATCCAAACGAGAGACATTTTGGATTATTACTCTGAATACATTACACCCTCTAGGTCTTAATGAAGGTTTTGAGATTACACCTTTTTTGTCATGAATTATTTCTTGTTATATTTTAATAATTATATTTTTATTCTATATTTTTATTTTTTATTTATGTATTTTTGGAAATAATTATTTTATGAATTTTGTATATTCGTATATTATATAGTGTTTTATTATGTCTTATGTATTTTTATATTTATTTGTATATGATCAAATTTTGATGTTTGTATTTATAAATAATGGATAATACCATGTTTTTAATATATGCCGTGTTACAAAGTATGTTTTTAAATATGTCGTGCTACAGTGTATGTTAGATTGTGTATAAATGTTACAATGTTCTTGCACTGCTGGAAATAGTTAAACGAGGTGTGGCAAAGTGATTGGCTACACTTCGTATATATGGGGAGTTCTGGTTACGCTAGGCCAGCCCTCTGACGAAGTCCTGAGTGATGAAACTCGTAGGGGCGTGGCCTAGCGTTGTTCTGTGATACGAGGTCTCTGACGAGTGAACCTGTTGTTCCCGGAGATGGAGGATCATTTCTTTTTATGTGCTGTATACTTGCGGTGGTTTGACCGCTATGTCTGGTACGTCATTTAAGACATATGTTTTGTCTGATAAATTTTAATAAAAGTTGGAAGATAATGCTCTATTGGCGCCCCTTCTATCTTTCCTCTAGAAATATATATATATATATATATATATATATATATATATATAAAATATATGTAGATATATATATATATAAAGATGCACATTTGCACACACATATATATATATATATATATATATATACACATACCTACACTTAAACGATCGCATGTGTATCCACAATTTGTGCACACATATACAGTTGCTATTGTTAATAGAAACACTTACAGTGCACCTTTTTACACTGCATGTAGACACACAATGCATACTTACATATAATCATAAATATACACGCACTCATAAAAGGTTCCTGCACATTATGGTTTATATTAAAGTTATTAATTATGATGTAAAATGCATGTATTTGATATTAATGGTATACAACATGATAGTCATGGCATGTTTGGTACTAAACTGACACTGTTTATTTCCAGATATCTGAACCTATCAGCGAGGGAGTCACATCTTGCATTCGATGGTTATGGAATATAGGAAATTATTGGTTAGAATGTATGCACTGTAATGTAGTGTCTCTATCTAGTTTAAATCTGTTGAAGAAAGACAATGTAATGTGGAGAATTGTGACATACCCCTAGTGAACTGTCCTATGAACTACAGCGTACTACAAAGACCAAGAGCAAGAACCAATGTTTCAGGGTTCAGCCTAGGATTGGCCTCTCTCACCTCCTTGCCGGCTTCCCCTGACTTCCTTGCAGTCAGACGTCTGGTGCAGTGATGGATGTGGGGCTTAGTATTCTGCCTTAGGTGCTTTTTGCGAGCTTCCATGGTCGGCTGTGTGTTCTGGGGATCGGAGTTCCCATCATGGATGCCGCCATGACAGTTCCTCTCATGTGACAGTACTCCTAACCTATGGTAGCATGATTTCAGTCAGCTGATGCTGTGCTCCAGTAATCTGCTACCCCTTGGTATAAATCCGCCTCCAGAACTCCAGGAAGTTGCTGTTCAACTTCTTCTCTGATCCAGTGATACCAGCATTGCTCTGTGCTAATCTTTCAGAGAGTTACTTCAGTCTGTTCACAGTTCTCCAGTTTCCAGTATTAGCTTCCAAGCTATTCTTAATCTGAGAGTAGTTCTCTCCCAGTATCCAGTCTGTTTTGTTTTCTATGTCTGTGTGTCTTTGTATATGTGCTGCTAGTATTGCAGCTTCCTTGTGTCACTGAGGTGTCAGATTACCTGCTGGTATTAATTAGCCCACAGCTGAACCTCCCAGCACATATCTGTGTTAATCTGCCCTGTGTCTTGTCAGTGCAAATCTGCACTTGCATTTAGCACTCTCTCCTAGTGTATGCCTGACTTCTCTTTGTGTCTTGTCTCTGGTAATCAGCTCCAATCATTTTCGGCATTTCCATATATTCCCTGAGTCCACTCTGCTCTTGTCTGTGCAATCTCCAGTATATGTCTGTGTTCTTTGCTCAGTGTCTTGTCTCTGGTAATCAGCTCCAATCATTTCCAGCATTTCCATATATTCCCTGAGTCCACTCTGCTCTTGTATGTGCAATCTCTAGTATATGTCTGTGTTCTTTGCTCAGTGTCTTGTCTCTGGTAATCAGCTCCAATCATTTCCAGCATTTCCATATATTCCCTGAGTCCACTCTGCTCTTGTATGTGCAATCTCCAGTATATGTCTGTGTTCTTTGCTCAGTGTCTTGTCTCTGGTAATCAGCTCCAATCATTTCCGGCATTTCCATATATTCCCTGAGTCCACTCTGCTCTTGTCTGTGCAATCTCCAGTATATGTCTGTGTTCCTTGCTCAGTGTCTTGTCTCTGGTAATCAGCTTCAATCATTTCCAGCATTTCCATATATTCCCTGAGTCCACTCTGCTCTTGTCTGTGCAATCTCCAGTATATGTCTGTGTTCCTTGCTCAGTGTCTTGTCTCTGGTAATCAGCTTCAATCATTTCCAGCATTTCCATATATTCCCTGAGTCCACTTTGCTCTTGTCTGTGCAATCCCCAGTATATGTCTGTGTTTTTCTGCATACTTAACTGTTTCCAGTCCATGTCTGTGTCATAGCATTTAGGGCCTGATTCAGACGAACTCGCGAGCGGCTGTCCGCTCGCAAGTGGGTCGATGTTATGCACTGAGCATGCGCACGACGGAGGGAGCTCCGTCGTGCGCATGCGCCAGACACGATGAGCGAAGGAAAGTCCTTCGCTCGTTGTGTCTGATCAAAGGGGGTGTGCTGTTGATGTTGATTGACAGCATGCCCCCTTTGGTGGGCATGCTGGGGGCGTGCCTCCCTGATGGGGGCGTTCCCATGGGAACGCCTCCCGTCAGAAGCCAGCCCACTGACATCACTAGTGATGTCAGTGGGAGTGATTTTGGCTCTGATAGAGCCAAAATCACTCCGGAGCTTGCGTTTCAAAACCTCAACCGCAGGCTCTGGCTTGCAGTTTCGATGGTCGCGATGGTCACGACCATCGCGGCCATCAAAATTCACGCTCGTATAGGCTGTGGGTGGTGACCCACAGCTATACGAGCGTCCAGGAGGACGCTCCATTTTCATGGAGGGCGGCCCTCATTCAGAGCGTGCGCTCTGCTCAGAGCGTTCGGCTCTGAATGAGGGCCTTAGTTCCATTTCCAGAGTTCATTCATTCCATTCACCTCCAGTGCCATTGCATTCATTATAGTTTCCGGTCTTCTGCCATTCCCAGGTACCTGTCCAGAGGGCTGCGACCTGCTCAATTGGTGCAGCTGAAAACCAAATCCCAATTGGAGGGGTCACTGGAGAAAACCACCAAGTGAGTTAGACTCCATGCCTCTGGGCAGGTCTAGCCAAACCTGGGTTTGGCCGCAACTAGGAGACCTAGTCTAGTCTTTCCCCTAGTCACCCGAACCCCTCGGCTCACTGTGCTCCACAGAGGAATTCTTGCACTGGACCGTGACACAATGGAATTATGTTTGTCTGTCTACATAGTTGTTATCATGATCTGTTAGGGTATATAGCCTGTGTCCCGATCCCAGTTAGTACCCATTCTCTTGGATGACCACAGACAATCAGGATTGATTACTGTAACTGGCACCAATGTGCCTGTGTATGTATCGACTGTACCTTGTTTATGTATAATCTTTTGCGCTAATTGTATTTAGATCACTTCATGTAACTAAATGCTTTTTATATGAATAATAACTTTTTGTGCTTTGGAACCACACTCAAAGTATGGAAAGCAATTATTTCTTGTGCGATTTGCAACGCTAAATAGTGACATTTAGGGTATATAGATTATTAGGTATTCATATTATATATACACACATACATAGGAAAAAGGGAGGGGATGGGATGCACATCCTACTTTCAACATTATAAGAGGTGTTACCATGCTGTGACCAGTAGTTCTAACGCAGAATGTAGGAGGGAAGCAGATGTACACTCTAAGTACTAAGATTAATAAATATCAAATATATATAATAAACTATCAATTAACATGGTCTTCTATAGAGGTACATGTTTTGCTAAAGATGTTTGCCCACCTACCATGTCATGGTGACCTCATCAGGTGGGTCCCTAACATCCCTAATACTGACACATTGTATACATTTTTTGCCCAAAATTTTCACAATTGTTTTTTGCCAAAGAACGCAACTTACAATTTTTTCTGGTAATTTATCATTGGGGGGAGGAGTCCAAAGGGTTCTGAAAGAAATCCCCACATTTTTAGCCAAAAATAGGGATTTTGCATTTTTTTTCACCAGGTCTGAGATGGAGAAAACTTTTCTCCAGTTTTTTTTTGCCTGTTGCCGTTTTCGCCTTTTTTTGGCAAAATTGTGACAAAAAATTGGCCGTTTTCACAGCTAATTGAATATGGCCATAAGCCTTTTTCAATTGTTGGACATTATTTTGTTTATTGAGATGTCTGTGCCATCTGCAGCCAGTGATTTGGTTAATTTTCTTCATGCTGTTCATGGTGATTGGTTGGTTTATAGGTGTTTGTTGTGGGATATTTTTAAATAGCCAGTTGATGAAGGCTATGAGAGCTTTTGGAGTCCCTGAAATACTTATTTGCCATATAGGGTCCAATGATCTTAGCCAATTTATATATTTAGACCTATGGTGCGTCATTATCAGAGATTTGTATTTGATTCAGTGGGCTTGGCCATTTTGTAAATTGCTTGGTTCTCTGTTATACTTCAGCAGAGGTGGTAATCTTTAAAGCCCAATGCTGATATGGATGAGGCAAGATGCAAAATAAATACTGTGGTTACTAGTTTTGTGTTATTGCACCGTGTATTAGTGGTGGAGCATTGGTAAATCCTTTTTTGGGTTGTTTATTTGTACAGGCCGGATAGTGTCCTTCTTACAGCTGGGTGTCATTTTCTGTTGGTGGAAGGTTTCTTTGGAGTAGTATTAGAGTTAGTTTATTTCTTTGGGTATGATACTGCTGCAATTTGTTTACTTTTGGCAGATGGAACATTTGTTTTGCTTGAGTTTTCACTGTATTATTTTAGTTGGGTGCACTCTCCACATCAGTTTTTATTGTTCATTTGTCCCTAATAGGAAATTGTTATACCATCCATCAGGGTATGTTAAAGTTTTGTCAATTGGGGAGAGTTGAGCTGCAATGTTTGTGTTATTGAATGCATGTCTTTGTCACAACTGTTGTCTATTACTTTTCCCACCACCATACTAATACTGATTAATTAAATAATTGTATTTAATGTCAATATAAAATTGATCTATTTGGAAATGCCAACTCCTGTTCTCTTGTGTGTTATTTATTAGATCAGTTATTGTTATTATGATGTTATCATTGTTAGAGAGGGTTAATCTGAGACTTTAACTATTAGGTAATTTAGAATTTTTAATATGATGCACTCAGCATTGCACAACCAGATCCTGAGAAGGAGTTTGGGTTCTGCCACAGGTAGTAAAGGAGAGGGGCTTCTGAAGTAGAGGTGGGGGGGCATTTTCTGTGCCAACTGGCAGCATGAGCCCTACAAAGGAGAGGTAAGTAAGTTATGATATTCAGGTGGTCACATACCACCCACCCACACACCATCCACCTACCCAATCATCATATCCTCATCCCTTTGATAAATGAATAAATCTCATGTGAGACAATAAAAACAATCGCAAGGGTTCCAGACTGCCCCTTGAGGCCCTCAGTGTACCAGGAAAATTGCTAGTAAGACCTATGGCCATTCTGTCACTGTCCAGAGCTGTCCCACTTATCAGTATTGAGAGGGTGGGAGGTATGTTACATTTTGAGGCATAGCCATACAATAAAGCTTATTTTTTCAGTTATATGTGAGAGATAAAATATTTATGTAATAAAGGATGTTGTTTAATTTGGAAAATTATTGTTGGTAATCTAAACTGTTTGGAAATCTATTGCTTCTTTCACTATCTTATTTACTTTGCCAAAAAAACAACATTTATACATACTGACCATGAAGGAAAGTAAATATGACAGATATGCAATTTGGTAAAATGATTGCCCCTAATCGTCATAAATTTGATTGTTGTGTTAAAACAGGTGTTAAATATATGGGTATTACATGTGAATGAAAGTAAACAATGATTACTACACATCTTTTGGAACAGATAATCTTCTTTGTGTTACTTTTGAGAATACCATTTATAATCTTGTAAACCTCTCCTATGAATGTGACATCTGTATAGTAATATCCACTCAAATTAACTTCTTCCCATTTCACTAATAAAAATACTCCTTTAATTTGCTTTGGGATAATTTTATCTCTTTGTAAATTGAGAATTTATTATTATTATTATTATTAGTTTTTTTTTTATAATGGACCTAAATTCAGGAAAAATATTAAACTAATAAATGTTATTCATTTGCATCCTAAAAATTAGACAATATATCATCCATTTTTCAACTGATAATTTGTTGTAAAGTAGTGGCAATCAGGCACTAAAGTGGAATTTACTGAAATAAATAGGATTACAATGATAATTATAATTTTAAATCCTTTTAAAAAAAAACATTTGTTTTATCAAATTGGTAATCTGCACTAAGACCCAGTATAATGCAAATTAACCACATGGGTGATGAACCACAATTTACAATTATACTGTATATTAATAACCAGAGCAAAGTGCATGATCTGTATTTATTAATGAATTGTGCTTTTCTGCATAATTATATTCTTTACAACTTTTCCTATTTTTACTGAAAGAAAAACACACTATCATCAATGGTTCAATTCATCCCAGATCATTGCAATTGAAAAGCCAGGGAATGTAATGACCATGTCCATGGTGAACTGGTTCCTGTTGGAACCAATAAAAAATACAGGGTCTGATTCAGCAAGGAACACATGGATGCAGACTCACACACCTGGCCGCTGCGAGAATATGCCAATTAATACATACGCATGGAAATCACAGCAGAATAAGCAGATGCCCAGCACTATATAATACTACCCACTTCCCTTTACTTGCACCCTCTATACCTGGCAAGACAGCGGAAATATCGAGAACTATCGGACCCCTACGCACAATAGCGGTTGACCTAACCCTCCCGTGGACATAGCGAGACTTCCTGTGTGCAACCAGACCTCATGTTATGTCCACCTCCGCAAGGGCTTAATTATGCACGCCCCTGAAGTGCCATCCAAATGCACAGGCATGCCTGCGTTTGTCCAACCACTCCACCGTCACCACCCACAAATAGCACTTCCTGTCAATTACTTGTCCCTGGGGCTGCGGACTCCCTGCATATGCATACTCCATTGCACTGGCCGGTTTGAGCATGCGCAGTGCGATGCATGCACAGAGCAAAACCATTGACCGATTTTGTGTGTCTGCATCTGTGCATTCCTTGCTGAATCAGGCCCACATTACAAAGCATATACAATATGATGCTGTAATTAATAATCAATAGTGAAGGATCCTATCAAATAATCATTGCATCTTCAGAGACTGGAAAAAGAATGTTCCTAAAACATCAGTTAGATGTTGACTAATAAATTGGCAAA
Organism: Taudactylus pleione; assembly: GCA_031769625.1. Classification (NCBI taxonomy): domain Eukaryota; kingdom Metazoa; phylum Chordata; class Amphibia; order Anura; family Myobatrachidae; genus Taudactylus; species Taudactylus pleione. Next base: position 1,419,010 of record JAUIMM010000780.1, read on the forward strand.
AGAGTAGCCACCCATACAGACAGGGGTATTTCTAGAGAGGAGGGGGTCCATGTGCAGTCTCCAACACAGGCCCCCCCTCCTCTCCACCCAGCGGCCGGCAGCACACTGAGCTGTGCGTGGCCAGCACCGGAGTTATAGACTCTGGGCATTAGAGTGTGCCCAAAGTCTATAGTGTATGCAGAGGTCACCGGGAAAATGGCCATGGTGGCCATTTTCCCTGTACTGCGCCTGTGCAAATGATGGGAAAATGGCCGCTGCGGCCATTTTCCAGTCGTTTTACAGTGTTGGACCCCCACGCCGACGTGGGACTCCGGAGAGGTAAGTAATATTATGGGTGCAGGGTGTGTGGTGCGGGGCCCCCTGGACCCAGGGGCCCGTGTTCCCCACACACCCTGCACCCATTATAGATATACCCCTGCATATAGACTTCTTTGTAGGCTAATGGCCTTATTCAAAGCTGGATGCAGACAAGGCCACACCTGCATGTTTTTCAGCAGCCGCATCTGCTTCTTTATTCTAATACTGCATCTGATACTGATCCTAGTTAGAGGCCAACTTTCAGCAGTACAAATCCATTGCTGTGTTTCTTTAGTTACACTATTGGACACACCATCAAAATTTGCATCATCCCTATGGCAGGATACAAACAAACACAGAATTCCAGCAGCACACTATAATGGACAAGTAAATGAGATTAACATTCTATATGAGAGTAGAAATGCTGAGATCTCATTTTACATATATTTCAAACATATGCCTAAGTCACCAGCCACTTCACGGTGTCTCTGGTATGGTGGTCCTAAGACTACATGATAATAGCATCAACATTGGGTCATACATTGGTATATTTTGCTATGCTGCACATACATTTATATATATCCACATTGAGAGCTGACTCACCTGGAGGCACCAGTATCTTCCAAATGACACTAAAAGGAACAGCAAACCCTTCAACCACTGAAAGATTCTACTTCTTTAGATGCAGCTGCTGTCAGTGACATGTCCGTGTCTGGCTAGCCACATGCCATATATTAAGGTATACACTGAGCAGGGGCATTTCTAGAGAGGAGGGGACCCATGGGCAGTCTCCAAAATGGGCCCCCTCCTCTCCGCCCAGCGGCCGGCAGCACACTGAGTTGTGTGGGGCCAGCGCCAGGGTTATAGACTCTGGGCACTAGAGTGTGCCCAGAGTCTATAGTGTATGCACAGGTAACCGGGAAAATGGCCACCTCGGCCATTTTCCAGTCATTTTACAGCGCCAGACACCTGCGCTGACGTGAGACTCCGGAGAGGTAAGTATTATTATGGGTGCAGGGTGTGTGGTGCAGGGCCCCCCTGGACCCAGGGGCCCATGTTCCCCACACACCCTGAACCCATTATAGATACACCCCTGACACTGTGGACACATATAGATGTTCATAATTATGGAGGACTATCCTTACTAAAGATTACCATCACTCATTTGTCACTTTTAAAAGTCTTCCACTCATAAGTGGTAATAAACTGGATACTTATTGCATCACTCAGCCTGCATCAATCAGTGAATTGTTAATGATGACAGTTGGCATGGCAACAATGTATTTTTCCATTAATTCTGCATCTAGTCCTAACTCTAACCTTCACCCTAATCACAGTCTAACCCTAACCGTGGTTCAAAAAGGACTGTCAATATTTTTGTGTGTCAATATTTACAGTGTTGACATTGTGTCACTCTTTCTCTGTCGACATCTGGCTATTCACTATTCATTCCAGAGAAAGTAACATACAAAATCTACTATTATACTTTTAAGTCACTCTTTAGAAAAAAATAATGCTTTAGGACTTTCTTGCTTAGAGCTTGAATACACCACTTTGTGTCTATAGAATATTTTTTGTAAGAAAAAAATAAAAATAATAATTAATTACTCACCAACAATTTGGATAAACTTTAATATCAATAATATTAACATAATAAATTTGTATTCAAAATTACCAAATTTTATTTCAAGTTAATGGACAGATGCAGAACATTTAAGAAAAGTAAATAGCTGAAAATTGAAGCATAAAAATGATTTTCAAATATGTAAACACAAATCTCCACATAACCCACTATAATTAGCTTAGCTGCTAACAAAATTGTTTTCTAGCGGCAAAGCTGATTGAGTGAACATCAATCTGATGAGTAGTGTAGGAGTTGTAAAGCAAAATAAGACTTGATGTACAAAATGAGATAGGCAGATTGCATGATGCACATTGCTAGTGGCACATGCCAGCTCAATGCTCGCAAGCAGACAGAAGAAGAAAAAAGAATTATCCAGACATGCTGGAAGATAAAATCAGGATTAAGTCATTTTGGGAAGAGATTCATTCACTCATTCTCTCTCTCATGCATGTAAAGCAGATTTAAAATACACATATTTTTATAATTGGGAAAAAATTGGCTTGTTCATTAGATCGATACCAATAGATCATGAATTACAGTACACCTAGAATAGAAATATATTTTAGGAGCAAAGAAGGCCCAAATGTAAATATCAGATGTAATCATTTCTTAAAATGATTAATACATTATGGAAGTGAGGCCTCCATAAATAAATAAATAAATACCAACACTAAAATTAATCTTCCCCATTAAGAGATATTTAATATAAATCATGCCATTTAAACATCAAACAGATGTACTTATTTTAAAGCTTAAAGTATTCTTCCCTTTTAGCACATAAATGCATTGTAACCAGATTTTGGTCCCCATGTTGCAGCAACAAAACCAGGAAAAATGTTGCTCTCCTCTTCCCCAAGGGGCACAGACATCAATTATAATGCATCAACTTTGTGCTTAATGAAACAGAACATTCGAGGCAGACAATCTGCTCCTCTAGACAGTGCATCTGTTTCGACTTTGTTCTCCTGAGCCATTCACGACTGTGCCTAAAAAATGTTCTATGCTATATGACATATTATGAAAGGTATGCTGAGCTCCAGAGTGCCACTCTAGCCGCAGAGTAGGTTATAGCAGATAGCCGTGCAATAAGAAATGTATCCTTTAAAAAAACACTCTACAAAGAATGACTCTTAATTAATTCCAATACCTATTTTGCATATATATTATAACTCAGAAAATAAAAAGAATATTTTAAAATACACGAGTAATGCTGAAATATAAAAACCTAAAATAGTATCTAAAAATAGTAAATACACAATAAATTCATAGGTATTTCTAATTAATAATAGAGATGAGCGCAGACCCCTGTTTTTGATTTTGGTTCTGATTCATTCATGTTAGGGTTTTGGCAAAACAATACTCAGATTTTTTGGTTTGGGATTTCTTTAAAAATGAATAGAAACAGCTAGAATCATGTACTTTGGAAATGTTTTTTTGTTACTACAGTATTATTAACATCAATAGCATTTATGTCCAGTGTATTTTCACCACCTCACAGCTCACAGTGTTGCTTTTACCAATATTAGCTAACAGCTGCAGCGAGCTGGCTGGCTAAACTAAGCAACAGAGCATGATACAAACACATGGCAGTTTAAAAGCATATAAGCACATCTATGAAACAGAGAGGCACAGCAGTGGCAGACAGGAATGCAGTTTAATAAACTATATAGAATGTTTTCATTAATTAAGAAGTAATAGCATAAAAGAAAAAGCATAGTAGAAAATATGATGTTTACAAAAATCCTTCTCCAAACAGTGAATAACTCCCCTTAGGCCAGTATATGTGATTGCATTTGGAGTAAAGTCTATTAGAAAACTAGTTCACCAACATAATTGGCCCAAACAGCAAATCAAAGGCCCAAGTCTAGTACAAGTGATTGGAGGTGAGAAGGTAAAGCATTTATTACTATAAGGAAAAATAAATATAAAACATGGAGCAAATTATTAAAAACCAAGCTTCTACATGGGAGTTTTCAGATGCAAATTGAATCCAAACAGCAAATTAAAGGCCTCAGGCCAATACAGGCAATTCAAGGAGATGTTGACAGTGGAGATTGCTCATGTTGCCATCAATCCAAATTGCTTGCAGATGATGCTGGCTGCTTGATAGTTGATTTTCCAGATTAAACAACTTTAATGAACTTGCTGCAAAAAATTAACCAGGGAAGAGGTGCCTAGATGGTTATTGTCCCTGCCTCTACTTACTTTGGCAATACAAATGCAACATATGCCATATTTCACATGTAAGCAGTGGTTTATTTTGGTCTTTTGCTCAGGCATGACAATGCGCATCTTATCACTTGCATGAAGTGATACCAATGGTGGCTGGCTTACTTCAACACACACAACTTCATCCTCTTGAATGTTATCAACTTGTTATTATCTATATGGCATGTTGGCAATTTTAGGTTTTTCAGTGGTAACTTTTCCTATCATAGTTAGAGGTGATGTTTTCATAAATATTGCCAATATTGTTAAGATTGGAGTGCCCTTTCTTACACATTTTTCTTACCTCTTGACCTTTTTTAAATGTATAGTAGATACTGAAGAAATACTATTACTGTCAGCACTAATACTGGGATGATCCTGTTTTTCTATAGACTAATTCATGATTGATTTATGTGAGGACAGTAATAAAGCTACTGTACTTGTAATTGTGAAGAGTTAGGGAAATGAGGGACTGTTACATTTATCATGCAGTTTTTTGAAAGACTTCAAATTGTTTTTAAACATGAAAAAGATGTCTTTTTACAACTCTTATTATTTTTTGGTGTGGCTGACAGAGCCATAAAACCAAGTAAGTATCATACTTGCCCACATTCTGGCAGATATCCACTGTCCCTCAAACACCCAATCTTCCCTGGAAATATATATTATAAATTTTAATTAAGAGACTAGTGAACTTTTTTTAAACCAGAAAAAAATTCTTCTTTCAGATTTTATTATTGCAGGGTGTAGCTGACTGGGCCAAAACACCCAGTAAGTATAGTAAAATACAACTCCCCTCAAACACTCACAATCCTCCATTGAAATATCTAAATTAAATTAAGAGACTTAAGAATATTTAAACAAGAAAAGGAAGTTTTCTATGGTATGCAGCTTACTCAGACACAGCACAGTATTTTCTGGTAGCTAAACTTGCTCGCTATAGTGTCAGACTCTTTATCTCCCCTTGACAGGTATAGTTAAAAAGACTGAGCTTTTTTGTCCTCCAAGATTCAACACTAAGATAGGTCTTTGGTCAACTAAGCCATCAAACAGAGTATTGTCTCTTCCTCATACTAAATACATACTGTAGATAGAAACCTTTTGTGAAAACAATTGTAAGTGCAGCTTATTGTACTTCAAACAAACATACACATGAGGAGCCTGAATTGCAGATCTCTTACTATGTTTTCTGACCTGACCTTACAGATTAAAGATTACAAAAAAACTAAAATTTAGGGGAAAATTAAAAAGCGCACACTTTAAATATATACACACTTTATGATTGTCCAGGATAAATTATTCATGGTAATCACTTGCTTCTCCCATTTTCCTCCATTTGCATTCTTTTCCTCAATGCTGTTTCAACATAAAAGGGAAAGAAAAACCAATAATCTATACAATGTTCTAAAAAAACTTAATTCAGAGTAGATGTCATGTGAGATTAGAAGCAAATGATATTCCACATGCAAGCTATATATGCCCACAAGATCAAACAATGAAGTGTCATCCCAAAACTTACTTCACTATAAATTCAATCACTGCATATAAATGTATCTTTATATTGTGCAAATCCAGAAGGATAATAACCACACATGTACAAGACACCCAATGTGAATGATCCAAAGTAGTGTAACTCCACTCACTTCAAATAGTATGATAGATGGTATATCAAGATATCTTTATAATCAAGGAGAGTTTTTCAATAAATTGCATACCCTCCTCACACATTGGTGGTGGTGATTCCTCATATAAAGGTAAATTTTGTGTTTGCTTTTTCAGCCAATAACCTTCTGCTTAGTTTCAATATCCATAAGTATTAAAACAGGTTGTATTCCACAAGATGAAATGACATCAGAGCAATACTAAAGTGCTAAAAGGTCCAGAGTAAAAGTTCCAAACAGTCTCTAAAACAACTGAGGTTAAGATATCACAATGGGTGGTTAAAATACAGCCGTCCAGATCAGCAGAAATGCCACACCAGTACCTCTATTACCACAGGGACCCAAAATGTTCAGTCATTTTAAAATGCACATGCCCCACAGCCAACGCATTTTGAATGTATCTTTTGCAAGGCATAAATGGGGTAGTAACACATATCATCTCTTATACTCCCAGTTACCAATCAAAAAACATAGGTCGGAGCTGGAAGTAAAATACTGCATATAAATAGTTATAAAAATTCATAGACAACACAATTCATAATTTATAATAAAAAACTTACATTTAAAATCAATTGTAATAGGTAAAGCAATCTCCGGAACAGGCAGTCTGGCGTCCTTCCTAAAGAAAACAAAAAAATAATTGTTCCGAAGGGAACAAAACAAAGAACTCTATATGAGTGCACTCTAGTAGGTTTTATGGCACAAATATTTAAATAAAACATAACTTTTATATTTTAACCACTAATACACAAATAAAAAGACTTGCATAGTGAAAATGCAGAAAAGGGATTCCTGTTACTAGGAATTAAAAAGGGGATGTGCAAATAGATAACCTATTAAACCCAAAAGAAGGGGTTCCAGAGACAGCAAAATATACAAATAATCACAATAAACATTACATATACAATTCAAACTAAAAATGTTAAAATAATTATGTGGTTTTGCAGACATTGACACACTGGGGTATATTTTCTAAAGTGCGGGTTTTTAGAAGTGGAGATGTTGCCCATAGCAACCAATCAGATTCTACTTAACATTTATGTAGCATCTTCTAGATGATAATAACTAGAATCTGATTGGTTGCCATGGACAACATCTCTACTTCTTAAAACCCGCACCTTAGTAAATATACCCCAGTCTATTGAATAATCAAGATAACTGTTGAACATTTACTGCCCATAATTTAATGGGATTCCACTCTGATCAGCAAGTTTAGTACCCTGTCTAGAAAGTTAGTAGGCACTAGCACATTTATTACCTGACAGTGTTAAAAGATATTGAGAATTTGCACTTTAGGTTGAACTACTATTCCTATATCATTCTATTTTTTGTTATTAATTAACAGATGTATCTCTCATACATATGCTTATCTAGGAGACCATGTATTTCTTGTAGCATGATACAGGTGGCTAATATACCTCATAGCCTGAAATTATTGTTTTATCATCTGATTCAGTATATTTAACTGAATTACATTCAATATAGACCCTTAGTGGTTGATACCGATAATATTGTTCAACTGGTTTAAAAATTCTAAGAGAATATTTGTCTATTTATGATTATCTAAGGCACTGTCATCTAATTATACTATACTATCTTACTAGCTCCCAAACCAGTGGAATAGTTCTCTCATTGGTTGCCCTATGCCCATTGGTTAGGCAAGAAAGAAAAGCTGAAGACAAGAACTAGCTCTCTGCTATTTTTTTAAGGGTTACTCCACAAATGGATTTCTCACTCTTTCTCCTCTACTACTGGTAAGTGGGAGAGCAGCAGAGTCTATTTATATGCAGAATCTATCAACCCTTACTTTCCTTTACTTATTTGGGTCACATTCAATTGGAGACCTTCAGTGGTTTATACACCCTTAAGATATTTTATCTTTAGTGCAACCTCATAGTAAAATAAACATTTCTATGTGACATATTGCTGGGTGAAGATACTCTCATTTTCTATACTCTCTCACCGGCTCCCATACCAGCGGAGTAGTTCTCTCATTATTTGCCCTATGCCTATTGGTAAGGTGACTAACAGCAGAAATGAAAAGCTGAAGACGAGAACCGGCCTTTGCTATTTTTACTAGGGGTGACAGCCATATCGGATCTCTCACTCCTACTTCTCTACCACTGGTAAGAGGTGGAACAGCTGAAACATGGAATCTATTATGCCTGACTTTAACTCTTATTCTTCAGCAGTCATATGTATTGACTATATAGTTATTAGTTATGTTATTGGATCAGACCATATTTTAGCCATTTGCCTTAGAATTGATTTGACCTTGGAGTTTTTAACATTTTTAGTTTCAGTTGTATATGTAATGTTTATTGTGATTGTTTGTATATTTAGCTGTCTCTGGAACCCCTACTGTTGGGTCTAATTGGTTATCTCTTCACATCCCCTTTTTTCATTCCTAGTAACAGAAATCACTTTTCTGCATTTATCACTATGTAAGTATTTTATTTCTGTAATAGTAGATAAAAAATAAAAGTTATGTTTTAATTAAATATCTGTGCCATAAAAATTATTAGATTGCACGCATATGCAGTTCTTTGTTTTGATCCCTTTGGAACAATTATTTTTTAGTTTTCTATAGGAAGGACGCCAGACTGCCTGTACCGGAGATTGCATTCCCTATTAGAATTGATTAATGTGAGTTATTTATTATAAATTATGAATTGTGTTGTCTATGAATTTATAGAACTATTTATATGCAGCATTTTACTTCCATCTCTGCCCTATGTTTTTTGATTGGTAACCGGGAGTATAAGAGATGATATGTGTTCCTACCCCATTAATGCCTTTAAAAAGATACATTCAAAATGTGTTGGCTGTGGGGCACATGCATTCTAAAAGGAATGAACATTCGGATCCCTGAAGTAACAGAGGTACTGGTGTGACATTTCTGCTGATCCGGCAAGATGTATTTTAACCACACATTGTGATATCTTAACCTGAATTGTTTTAGATACCGATGTTTGGAACTTGTACTCTGGACCTTTTAGCACTTTAATATGTTCTGATGTCATTTTATCCTATGGCATAAATCCTATAAATGTTTCAATTTAAATATTCATGCCATAAAACCTATTAGAGTTCACTCATATAGAGTTCTTTGTTTTGTTCCCTTTAGAACAATTATTTTTTGTTTACTTGAATTGTTTACTCTGAGTAGCACCACTACCACCCTAACTAATAACAATTGTGTGTATTTGATATTATAACTCAATGGTGAACATAGTAAATCTCCTTAACTGTAGAGTTTACATCCAGTAATTATATCATAACATTTCAAGACCTGTGTGGTGGTTAACTCCTCATTTCCCTTTTATACTAAGTCCTTCCTAAAGAGCAGTAACAAGTCAGTTAACTCCAATGTTATGGAGGTTAAAAATCCTCTACCGGAAGTCGACGCATTCCACTACAGTGCAACTCAAGCCAAAACTCACTCTGTTCCACCTACGTGGAACGCAACCTATACTCAATGCATATCACACATATATTAGAGGTGGAGAGCAGGAATGGAAGCCTATATGTTCCACATACTGTATATAATCTGGTGGGCTATAATCAATATACATAAAATGAATTATATTATATTGTATATAAAAATGCATTATATTAAAACATATGCTAAAAATAATAGAATATATAAGAATACTTAGTAAAAATGCTAATCATAAAAAACAATTTAATTCAAAATCATCATTTAAGCCTCCCGGTATCAATGTTTTTAAAACCAGAAATAAATGCATTTATTTTCAGTTTTAGTTCTGATTATAAAAGTATGGAAAAATATTATAAAGAAACATTAGGATATCCTTTGAAGGACCCAATTTTAAAATACATAATTCCTAAAAAAACAGTGTTTATATATCAAAAGGCTGCTAAACTTAACAACAATTTAGTTAGGAGCGCCTTACCATATGAAAATACAAATCCCATACACACCAAGGGGTTTCACAGGTGTAGTGACTGCACTGCATGTAAAACAATTCCAGCATCAAATACAAAAACAACAGATTTTAAAGTTAAAGATATAGAGTATGAAATAAATGGTTTTATTACATGTTATAAGGCCAATGTTGTGTATTTATTAGAATGCAAATTTGGCCTAGTATATATAGGATGTACCACCAGATCCCTTAAAACCCACCTTGCTGAGCATGTTAGGAATATTATAAAATGGACTTACTACTCATACACTTTCAGAAAGTTTTAGTATATCCCATAATTGCTCAGCAAAGGATCTTATCAGATATATAGGGAGGCAAACTATCACATCTATTTGGAAGGACAGAGATCTGGAAGGTAATCTGGCTAGGGCAGAAATTAATTGGATATTTAGATTAAAAACATTAATACTGGGAGGCTTAAATGCACGATTTTGAATTAAAGTTGTTTTTATGATCAGCATTTTTATTAAGTATTCTTATATATTCTCCTATTTTTACCATATGCTTTAATTTGATGCATTTTTTATACTGTATATAATAATTAGTTTTGTTTATATTGATTAAGTTGGAGGATATATGTGGAACATATATGTTTCATTCATCCATCTCTAATATATGTGTGATACACATTGAGTTTAGGTTGTGTTCAACGTAGGTGGAACACAGTGAGTTCTGGCTTGCGTTGCACTGTAGTGGAAAGCATAGACTTCCGGGAGAGGATTTCCAGCCTCCAATAACATTGGAGTTTCCCGATTTGTTACTGCTCTTTAGGAAGGACACCAGACTGTCAGTCCCGATGATGCCGTTCCCTATTAGAATTGATTTTAAATGTGTTATTTATTATAAGTTATAAAATGATTTGTCTGTCAATTTTGATAACTATTTAAAGGTTGAGTCCCCCATATCCAAATATTCCGAAATACGGAAAATTCTGAAATACTGAATTTTTTTGGCTTGACTGAGAAAATGAAACCTTTCATTTTTGATGGTTCAATGTACACAAACTTTGTCTAAGGCACAAATTATTACAAATATTGTATACAATTACCTTCAGGCTGTGTGTATAGGGTGTATATGAAACACAACTGAATTTTATGTATGTACACAAACTTTGTTTGAGCCACAAAATTATTGAAAATATTGTATAAAATTGCCTGCAGGCTGTGTGTATAAGGTGTATATAGCACATAAATGCATTCTCTGTGTATATTTGGGTCCCATTCCCAAGATATCTCATTATGATATGCAAATATCCCAAAATACGGAATATTCTGTTATCCAAAATACCCCTGGTCCCAAGCATTTGGATATCGGAGACTCAACCTGTATATGCAATATTTTACTTCTGGCTCCGTCCTATGTTTCTTGATATCCTGGAGTGTAAGAGATGGAATGTGTTACTATCCCATTATTGCCTTCAGAAAGGTACATTCAAAACGCATTGGATGTGGTGTATGTGCATTCTAAAAGGACTGAACATTTTGGGCCCCTGAAGTATTAGAGGTACTGGTGTGGCATTTCTGCTTATCCGGATGGCTGTATTTTTACCACCCATTGTGATATCTTAACCTCAGTTATTATACAAACTGATGTTTGGAACTTTTACTCTGGACCATTTAGCACTTTAATATTGTTCTGATTTCATTTTATCTTGTAGAATAAATCTTGTTTTAATACTTTTGGATATTGAAATGAAGCAATGTTTCTTGGCTGAAAAAATATACATATATATGAGGAATTAGCACCACCAGTGTGTAAGTAGGGTATGCAATTTATTGAAAAACACTCCTTGATTATAAAGATACCTTGATATACCTTGTATCATAATGTGTTAAGTGAGTGGGGTTACACTACTTTGGATCATTCACATTGGGTGTCTTGTACATGGGTAATAATTATCCTTCTGGATTTGCACAATATAAAGATACCTTTATATACAGTGATTGACTTCATTATGAAGTAAGTTTTGGTACGTTACTTCATTGTTTGATCTTGAGGGCATATATAGCTTGAATTTAGCATATCATTTGCTTCTTATCTTATGTCACATATACATTTAGAACCTTCTACACATTATTGATCATTCCCTTTTATGTTGAAACATCATTTTTTCGTGATTACCATGATAATTTTATCCTGGACTATCATAAGTTGTGTATATATTTACAGTGTGCGCTCTTTGATTTTACCCTCATTTTTATTTTTGTAATTTCTATTATCTTTTATTGGGCAAGATTGGGGTTTATTGGAGCTGCTAGATACTGTATTGCGCCTCTGCATCTCCACCCATATAGATTTTACACAGATTAAAGATGCCTTCTTCTCCACCAACTACAACTCTCACCATTGACCAATTTTTCAGCACAGCTAAAGCCTAAAGGGTCTATGAACTAATAATTGCAGACTAGTCGCAAATTATTATCTATCCATATTGCCAGGGATATTTAAATTTTTAATGAAAATATCCCTGTTTTGTAGGGGAACTCGCAGGGACAGCGGTTGCAGTAACTGCCGTCCCTGCGAGTTTTATTCCCTCCAAATTGTTAAAGTCTTTCACAGAACTGAAAGACTTCTCTGGAGGAAGCCAACACTGCACATGCACACAGTGTCAGCTTTTGAAGCCAATTGGAGGCTGCATGAGAAAGATAGTAAGAAAGATAGTAAGATCCCTCTTCTGCACCTGGAGCCTCCATAGGCTTACAGTAGTTTACACCATCTGAAGATAATGTAAACTACCATGGCTATTCTCTGACAAGCTTTGTTTTTTGGAGTTTAGTACATAGGGGTCAGATTGTAGTCCCCATTGATAATAATGGGGACTGCGATCTGCATTACTAATTAGTACTTTGCTGGACATTTCTGTAAAATCTCCTGCAGTGTGCCATTAGTATGTAACTATAATACATAATGTAAAAAACAGTTTGACACAAACATCACTTCTGCAATCACAAGGTAAGATCTTATATGCAATCCAAAACAAATATCTGACTTTTCTGGAAAAATTATGTTTTTCCTCATTTTAAGAACGGAATTTGGTGGGAGGAACCGAGCCATGATTCGGTTTGACTGGGCACCCCAAAATTTGGTTCTGTTGGATTTATCTGAATCTGAACTGCTCATCTCACTTTTATTAAAAAACCAGACTCGGGTATTGGATTGCATGCTAACAGGTCAAAATGACGTAATATTAGCTGTTTTTTTGTTTTTTTTAAACACAGATAAAACCGAAATCAAAACCGGTAGGGTAGTTTTGCAACACCAAAACACAAAGATGAATCCGGATCCAAAACCAAAACACAGTGGTCGGCGCACATCTATATTTAAAAGAAAAAATAATTTTGAAAAAAAAAGACAGATATTAGGACAATTAAGTATTTGAATGTTATATTAGTGTCTTGCAGTTCAAACTCTTTTTATTATTGCATCTGAGCAACTGCCAATACTGCAGCACAGTTCTCTTCACCAGATGTAGAAACGAGAGGGACTACCTTACAGCTTGTCTGCCTATAATCTCTGCAGTTGCTAAAGCCCCTTTAAAAAACATTTTTGTGTTCATTTGTTTGGGTAAGGGTGTTTTCATTTCCTTCCTTCCTGCCTCCCTCTTTACATCCCTCCCTTCTCCTTTTTTCCACTGTCTCTCTCTCCTTTCAAGTTTCTCTCTCTCTTTCTCTCACTTCATTTTTCTTTCCTCTTAAATCATTTTCTGTTTTTTACTCTTGTTCATTTTTCTTTCTCCTCCTCTCTCATATCCTCTTTCTCTTTTCTGCTCTGCTTTTCTTTTGAATTTTCACTTTCCCTTCTATTTTTCTTTTTCTTCAGTTCCTTTTCTATCTCCTTGTAGTTGTCTTTCTCCCTCTTCTTTTCTCATTCTCAGTTTTACAATTTCTCTCTTACTCCTTTTTTTAAAAAAAATTGTCTTTTCTCCTTGTACTATTCTTTCTTCCTTTCTCTCTCCTTTAATCTCTTTGGGGCCCATTTATCAATTAGTTTTAATATAGGTAACAAGATTTAAAACTCATTGTGCATGATAATGGAGCTCCAGCCAATCAGCTCCTAACTGTCATCTGCTGGAAAAATGACAGTTGGTAGCTGATTGGCTTGGCCACAAGTTTTAAAACTCATTGCGTATGATAAAACTTGTTGATAAAAGAGCCCCTTTTTCTCTCTCTCTCTCTGGGCGAAATGTATTAATGCTCACATTTATAATGTGAACATACAGTACATCATCACCTATTTACCAGTAGTAAGATCCACTAGTATTCTTCATCCAGTTTATGCTGGGACAGCTCCACAATACACTGTTGTCCTGGCAATGTAATCACTTCCTGATTTATGGTGATGCACGGACATTTGCAGTTTTCTGGGATTATACCACAAAATGTGTTAACTACATCATAATTGTGTCCTCTCACTCTCCTTCCCCTCTACTTTTCCTTCTCAAAATTTTTATTTTTTTCTTGCTATTTTTGTTTTTATTCAGCAATTTTTTTCAGTGTTGCACTAAATCCCCTTCCTTCTCACAACAGCAGTTAATGTGGATGAGTAATTTATGTAACAAGATGTGTAATTATATAGAACAAAACCAATAAGGGAGAAGTCTACATGGAAAAAGCTGACAACATTTTACTTTTCTTTAGGTTGTCTGTAAAGATTTTTTTTTCCGGAAACTCTTCTGTCATTGTGAGATTATAACTAAAGAGAAAGTGTTTTTTTTAATTCTGTAGGACATTAAACACACATTTGGTTAAAGGTTCCATATGCTAATGTTTTAAATAAAAATATTTATGTGCTAATACACATTGTTAAACACTCTAAATACAAACCACATTTAACTAATTAAAGAAAACACACACAAAAAATAACTTAGAGATGGCTTCCAACCACCCTCCCTAGCTTCAACTGGCTTATTCCCTTATTCATCAGTAAGTATTGGGATTTTGCACATTTAAGCAAATTAGTATAATTTACTAGTAGAAAAATAAAAATTTTGCAGCAATATACAAATTTGTATGCCGAATTCAGGCAAATGATATTACATGTTGGCAGGTTCATTAATCTATTAGCAACAGTAATTTTTCTTTGTTTTATTCAACCACTTAAATGCACAAATCCATGCTTAATGATCTACTGTAAAGATAGCAATGTGATGTTGATATCATAGTGTAAAATTCTTCTTAATCACACAGACAAAGCAGGAATCAGGGCAATCCTTGTCATCACCATCGGTGCAATCCTTGTCATCACTATCAGATGAGTCCTTGTCATCACCATCAGAGGAGTCCTTGTCATCACCATCAGTGCAACCTTTTTCATCACCAACAGAGGAGTCCTTGTCATCACCATCAGAGCAACCCTTGTCACCACCATCCGTTCAATCCTTGTAATCACCATCAGAGGAGTCCTTGTCATCACCATCAATGCAACCCTTGTCATCACCATCAGTGCAACCCTTGTCTTCACCATCAGTGCAACCCTTGTCATTACCATCAGAGGAGTTCTTGTCATCACCATCAGTGCAATCCACGTCATCACCATCAGTGCAACCCAGGTCATCACCATCAGTGCAACCCTTGTCATCACCATCAGAGGACTCCTTGTCATCCCCATCAGTGCAACCCTTGTCATCACAATCAGAGGAGTCCTTGCTATCACCTTCAGTGAAACCTTTTTCATCACCATCAGTGGAGTCCTTGTCATCACCATCAGTGCAACCCTTGTCACCACCATCAGTTCAATCCTTGTAATCACCATCAGAGGAGTCCTTGTCATCACCATCAATGCAACCCTTGTCATCACCACCAGTGCAACCCAGGTCATCATCATCAGTGCAACCCTTGTCATCACCATCAGAGGAGTTCTTGTCATCACCATCAGTGCAACCCTTGTCATCACCATCAGAAGAGTCCTTGTTATCACCTTCAGTGCAACCCTTGTCATCACCATCTGAGGAGTCCTTGTCATCACCATCAGTGCAACCCTTGTCATCACCATCAGAAGAGTCCTTGTTATCACCTTCAGTGCAACCCTTGTCATCACCATCAGAGGAGTCCTTGTCATCACCATCAGTGCAATGTATGGGGGACTTGGGATGACCACCCCTGTTGCCCTGCTTTTAATCTGGCCCTGCATAAATTATACTTCACTCTCTTTATTTCCATGCTGACAGCTCTACAAAAATCTGGGAAACTCTATTTGTGACCATTTTTCTAGAAATGTACACTTATGCAGTAGAAAAGTTTTTGGAAACATGGTGCCCACACCATGTTATCTAGATGACACTGGCACAGTGCTACAGTCTACTCACCTGTGCTACCCTAGAAAGAGGACGGGGCCTGCATGAATACTGAACCTAAGCCCCATCCCCTCTTAATCCACCCCTGAAGGCACCAGCCTGGTAATTGTTTGCAAGATTTAAGAGCAGCTAATGCTTAAAGTCTCTTATACCAGAAAACAGAACAAACTATATGGCAGAGCTTGTTGGGGATTCCTTGAGGAAGCAAACCATGCATGTTGACTATCTTAACTCATCAAAGGATGCGACCAATTACTCACCAGCAATGAGCTAATACAGAATTCAGAGTATTACTGTATGTTAAGCATATTTGTACATGTCCTCTTCTTTCTGACAAGGAATGCCTTTTAAATATACCCTCTCCAATCAGTTAACTTTATAAATGTTTCCATAAATAACTGTCTTAATGTTATTATTACTTTCTTAATTATATTGTTTGTTTCTGTCTCCAATGTTCAAATAATGTTTATAAACAAAGTTTAATTGACTCTTTTATTGGCAAACCAAACAGAATTGGAAACACCATTTTATCTCTGCCATTTTATTAGTATGTGCATTGTATAAACACTGCAGCATTTTGCAAATCAGATGTAATTCGTTACAAAAATATTGAATGCAGAAGATCCCACCTGAGTCAGCAGTCTGTGCAAGTTTGCAAACAATTAATAGTCAAACATATCAAAGATAAATGTTTACATAAAGGAAACAAACTTGGAAAAATTACTTAATTCAAATGTTCTTTATCTTCATCAACATTTAGAAAACATTGATTATCATAAGCTAGAATGCCGCAGGGTAGGGGACTGGATCCAAACTGCTACCCTATTATCAGTTTGGCTGTGTGCAATGAAAATAAATAGCTATTTAACAGACTAATATCCAGATTTATTTATTTGAATTTAAATGCTTTTTAAGGGAATGCTGTGTTGTTTTCCTTTGTTACATTTCACTGTTTGAACTAATTTATTTTGGTCTCTTGTTTATGAGGATAAAATGCTGTAGATACTATAATCCAATATATTGTGTATGGCTGGAATACACTAAAGGCACATACACATTAGATTATGGGCCCGATTCAGAGCCGGATGCTCTTTAAGAGCGCTCGCTCTGAATCAGGGCATGTTTTAATTTTTTTTGTTGTGGCCTCTTTGCCACTCACTAAGCTGTGGGTGACCACCCACAGCTTTTGTGGGTGGCCAGGTGATGGTAGCAATAGTCACTACCATTGCGACCATTGGGGCTTGTGACGAGACCCTTGTGGTAGGCTGTCGATCGTCACAAGCCCCAGAGAGCTTCCTGCTCTAACAGAGCAGGAAGCTCTCCAATGACATCACTGGTGATGTCAGTGGTGCATTCCACAAACGGCAGGCATTCCTTCAGGAATGCCTCCATTTGTGTAGCCACCCCCCGCCCCGCCTACAAAACGATCAACATCGATAGCAACCCCTTTTGTAGTGAGTTCTGGAGAGAGAGAATTTCTCTCTCACTCTGGAGCTTGCGCATGCGCTCGCCACATGCCGCATGTGCGCAGTACCCACCATTGACCCACTTGCGAGCGCTATGCGCTCGTGTGCGGGTCTTAATCATGCCCTATATGCTCCATGAGTAATATTGTCTAGTGTTCCCTCTGCAGTGCCAGGCTCAATGTCATTAAAAACATTGAGCCTACATCCTGTAAGATGTCGTTCAGTGCCGGCACCCTCCCTCATCCCCATGCCTGCAGAACCTGATGATATCTTCAGGTTGCCCTGCAAATAATGAAAGATATTGTCTATGACGAGCAGGAGCGCGCATCACTGGTCATTTATGGCATACATACCGGCCGATATTGTGAACGATTGAACAATAACGACATCGTTAGCGTCAATTATTCATAATATCGGCTAGTGTGAATGCTGCTTAAGACTTCAAGCTAAAACTGATAGAGGGATTGAAAGTGCCAACAAGGATTCCACTGGTGGCAACAAGGACTCCACTGGTGATTACAAGCACTCCATTAAAGGTGATGACTAGGACTCCACTGATGGTGATGACAAGGACTCCACTGATGGTAGTGACAAGGACATCACCGATGGGGATGACAAGGACTTCACTGATGGGGATGACAAGGAATACATTGATGTTTACCACAAAGACTCCACTGGAGCTGTCAAGGAGTCCACTGAAGGCAAAAACAAGGACTCCAATGATGGTGATGACTAGGACTTAATTGATAAGGGCCACAATGATTCCACTTATGGTAGTTTACTGAGGGTGATAACAAGGACTTAAATTATAGTAATGACAAAGATTGCACTGATGGTGATGACAAGGACTCCCCTGATGGTGATGACAAAAGTTGCACTGATGGTGATGACAAGGGTTGCACTGATGGTGATGACAAGGGTTGCACTGATGATGATGACAAGGGTTGAACTGATGGTGATGACAAGAACTCCTCTGATGGTAATGACAAGGGTTGCACTGATGGTGATGACAAGGGTTGCACTGATGGTGATGACAAGGACTCCTCTGATGGTAATGACAAGGGTTGCACTGATGGTGATGACAAGGACTCCTCTGATGGTGATGACAAGAGTTGCACTGATGGTGATGACAAGGACTCCTCTGAAGGCATAACTCTACACAGATGCTTAAAATTTGATTCAGTTCTAGCTGAGGACCCAGCACACCATTGTGGAATGCCTATTTTTGGAACCACTCCTGTTATCTGCTGCAAGGAATTCATTCCTTCGACAGGTAACATTAACTTCAGTGGTACCAGCAGCCTTTGAGATTTACTTGGCTTAATACTACTCATTGCTATTTCTCCATAAATAAGCAGGAAGATACTTTATAGCAATTTGTATTTAATCACATTGAGGAACTCATATTTCAGTGGTCTATTTGAGGAACATCATTTTCATAGACTTTCTATTGGATACATTTATGTCACATTGTGTCAGCTCTGAGACACTTTAGATCATTATTCTGAGCTATAGAATTTGATACTGATTTATCTGTTAACTTTAGGAATGCATTTATTTAGGCTATTGAAAGATCAGTATTTTATATCAATTAATGTGTTTTTATTTTTAAACAAACTATGCATGAATAAATTGCCTGATTATTAAAAAGTGACATTGGGCTCATCAACTGTGTCAGTTTTGAGTGCTTTACAGTGTTTTCTTTTTGCCTTATGTTGGTGGGATGCAGAACCCACTTCAAAGCTGTCGCAGACACAGCTGATATTGGGAGTTATTGAAAGTGCACCAACCACTTTCCTTTGAAATAACTAACTCTGCAAAATGCCTGACCTCCCCCCCACTGACACCACCCCTTCCTCCCAGTAGTGGATCCAGGGAGGGCAATCAGGACGATCACCCCCCCCATACACACAGCCATTGTATACACATAAGTGATGCGGCAGCAGTGCAGCTCCAGACAGGGACCCAATAAATGACAACAGAATGGATATCCAGTCTTTGGCAGTCACTCACTGGTGTATCATAGCATTTTCTCTTGCCCTGGTGTCTCACTGCACAAACCCTCCCCCTGTCTGGCTGCATCCATCAGCTAAGGAGTGTCAAATTGTCTCAATGCACACAGCTTGGAGCCCTGGGACATGCAGCACCATTTGATAGGGGCAAGTAGGATGCCAGTGTAAGTGTTGGAGGGGCTTAGATAGATGGTCCAAGTAGTGAGTGAGCCTCTGATACCAGCATCTGGCTCATAGCCTAGCTGGTAATTCACCTAACACAGGATTGTACATTCAGCATGGCTCTGTGGGAATACACTGTACTGTATATAGCAAATGAATGGACATGAGCTACATGCAGTCGAACAAAGCTCTGCAGGCAATGTCCACTCCATACTAACTTAATGCCTTTGCATCCCAAAAGATACAGCTCCAAGGATGCTGAATTATCATAACACTTGCCATATTTGCCAACTTTGTAACAGGGAGATTACGGAGGCAGGGGCCCAGGTAGGAGTTACTTTTAATTGTGTATATACATACACACAAACATGTATGTGTGTATATAAGCACCAACAGCACTCATAAGCACTAGTAGAGGGAAATGAGGGGTGCCTACCAAGAGGCAGGGTGAAAGGGGGTTGGCGACCATGGGGTGAGGGGTAGTGTATATTGCGGAGGGAGGAGGGGTGTCGGGTGCTTTATAGAGTTGGTTAGCTTCTTCTTGGCTCCTCTCTCTGTATGTGTGATCTAAAAGGTCACATGCAGCAGCAGCACAACACAGTGCAGAGGAAAGTAGACTGAGACAGAAAGAGCACACCCGGCAGCTGTCCAATCAATCACATGCTGCTGACTGGAACTATAAAACAAGCCTCCATACAGCCCTGTCGGCATGCACCCTGGGAACCACCGTGCCCTAAGCATCTGCTTGTGTTGCCTAGCAGTAAATCCACTACTGGCCCAGAGACTTCCTTCTATAGAGAGATTAAAGTTTGAAATCAATGTGATCTCACTATTTTGGTAGGATATCTGTGACTTCAACTTTTAAACAGAGCTGTGTGCATGTCTCTATGGGAGCTGCAGCCACCTGTAACACTGAAGCAGCAGCCAGGTAGAGGAATGAGATGGCAGCATTCCCTATGGCAGCTGAGGAGATGGACTGCCAGTCAGATAAAAAGATGCCCTCTGCTGTATAAATGGAGATGATTTTATTGCAATACTCCATAAATACTCCAGCAGGTTCACAGTGTCAATATACTGTGCCAGTTCCACGTATCACCTATCACATTTACTTGGTAGTGGGTAGTTTCTGGGGTAGAGAGAAACCAATCATTGATTGATCCTCCCGCTAAGGAGCCAATAGTTTTCATCTAGTGCTGAGAAACAGAGGACATTTGAAGTCACCTGGCTTTATTAAACAGAAGTCATCTGGTGTTTTGACTTATTAGTTCACAGAAATCCAAAATAAGTTGTACATTAGTGTCATCTCAAATCTTTGTCAGATAATTTTCAGTGATAAATGAAATAAAGCAATTTGGTCTTTGACTATGGAATAACCTGAATTTTTAATACAGCAGCTTGGAGTTATTGATCAACCAGATTCAAAATATCTGTTAATCAGCTAGCAGTGTGTTAACCATTACATCAGAAATCTGGACGCTCTTCCATGTTGAGATTCTTTAATGAAAAGACAAACAGCATTTCCCCAGGAACTCTCAGGTCAAGGAGCGCACAATTACTGTACATTTTCAACTTATGTAGCATTTATAGCTATAGGCTCTTTGACATTTAGTTGTCACCTGGATCCTGCAATTTAATTAGCTAAAAGATAAGACCGGTAAGGCAATTAGCTCCAGCCTCAGGCTGTGAAATGCCCTCTGTGATTTATAAGGCAAAAATCTTTCAAAAAGTTTTGAAGTTGATCATTTTATTAGCACCATTTGAGGATATCAGATGGCCGG
This sequence comes from Taudactylus pleione, assembly GCA_031769625.1. Taxonomy (NCBI): domain Eukaryota; kingdom Metazoa; phylum Chordata; class Amphibia; order Anura; family Myobatrachidae; genus Taudactylus; species Taudactylus pleione. The sequence continues at coordinate 1,440,460 of JAUIMM010000780.1, forward strand.
GTGCTAGTTTCCTTCTTTAGCGAACTATGCATCTCTACAGTGAATCTGTAGGCCTATTCACAAACCTTTGTGCTCAAGACTCTCTAATAAAATAGTGATTCTTTCATGCTCATCATGGCTGGATTAAAGGCCACATGGGCTTGTTACTGAAAATGATTAAATGGCCTATTATGACAAGCGGTGGAGCTGTTTATGTGTGTGCACACTCCGTACACTATTAGGCCCTATATTACCCTACATACATAAACAGACAAAAATACATATTTTTGTGAATAAAATATAAATACATTTTTAATATTTATTGATTATTTGATATATGGCTGATCATGTGGCAAGCTGGGCAGCTGATCATGATGACGGGGCTATTTTTATGTTGAGGAGTGGGACTGTAGTCCCATCCACCTTATTGTTAATCTGGTCCTGATTCTCATACCCGATGTATGTTCATCAGATGTTGAGTAGAGACCCTTTGGTTGGAGCTGGTTTCAGGCAGGTGTTTGAATTGGTTTTGCCACCCTGGTTACCGTGGGGAATTCAGTTCCATGCTGAGGCTGAGTCTTACTAAAGCAGGGAAGTTGCATGCTGTGGGTCTTTCTGTTATAAATTGACCAGTCCAGCCTGGTACAGTCTGGCAGACACTTACCATAATCCTCTCCAGACATAGGGCTCCACAAGTTAAACTTGGGTGGAACACAAAATTCCACATTGTTTTATTGTGCAATAAATCAAAATATAATTTTGCAGCTCAGAGATGGACTTAAACTATATAGCCAACATGATGTGGACACCTGAAAATCTTTATGTGCTTGTTAAACATCTCCTCACAAAATGAGGATTTAGAGTCCGAAATTGCCCGACTATAGGTTGCTTTAATGCAAAAGATGAATTGCGATCCTAAATAAATGCAGCTATGACCTTAAGATTCTTGTGATAGAAGAAGCTGGTAGAGATCTTAGCTGCATTTGGGACAAGATATCTGATTTTGAGCTTAAATTAAATTTAAAGCTACAATTGAACCTGATACTGGGAATAATTGGTATGAGAAATTGAGTGGTCAGATTGCTCGGTATAAAAGAGATCTTGTACATCTGTCATCCCATGAGTGGGAAAAGGTATTTGATTAAACACAGGGTATCCTGCACCACAAAGTATATTGTATATCTTATTACATGCCTGTGTGGTAAAGGGTATGTAGGCAAGACTGACAGGACACTTAGAGAGAGGATGGCGGGGCATCGTTCTAGTATAAGAGCTACCATTGCCTCCGGTCAAAGTGATCAGCTGATATCCCAGAATTTTATGCAATTGGGACATAGCTTAGCTTCATTGAGATACATTATTATCGATCACATTTCACCGTCTCTACGAGGTAGTGATCGATCATTGATATTCCTGAAATGTGAATGAAGGTGGATCCATAGACTGAATACCTTAACTCCTTATGGTCTGAATGGTCATCTTGGATTACACTGCTTTATGTGAGTGATTGGCAATGATTTTTTCAATCTGAGTATGTATCCCTTGTATTATTGTGAACTGTTACAGTTTGAATATTAGTATGTATATTTATATTTTATGTATCATCTGTAGTACTGGGTACAGTTATAGTTTTATAGACTAATGTGCAATTCTATATTTTAGGGAGTGTTTGCTTACTAAGTCGTCCGGCAGTGTGTACTGGGGATATTTAATGTATATTTTGTGATGGTTATTATATGTATCTGTTTACTCTGCACCTATCTATCTTGTAATCTTGTCACTATGTATTTATTATTCCTAGCACAAATGTGTAACGGTACAGTGTGTTATTTTAGTCGATCATGTAGTTACATTGTATTTGTGATGATCTGTATGTATTGTGTCTGGTCGTCCTGGCAACTGGGATGGGTCTGTGACATCATCAGTAGGTGTCCCGGTTCCCGTGCAGGAAGCAGAGGACACTACACATGGTAGTTGGGTATTTAAGGTGAGTGTATTTTGTATATTTCTTATTGCTGATGACGATGGGAAAAAGTAACCATCGAAACATTGGAATATACTGGCTCCTGAGTGAGATTATTATCTGAGTGTCGCCGATTGTATGCTGTATCTTTTGGGATCCAACTGGGTTTCTTTACAGAGGGCACCAGAGTATTTACCTCTATTGTCATGTGAGTGCCGCCCGTGACTGTTTATATATATATATATATATATATATATATATATATGTATATTCTATCTATCATCTATGCATCTATCTATAATCTATGTTTCTATCTATCATATACCCATCTATCTGTAATTTACATATCTGCCTATCTATCTGATATCTATCTACGCATCTATAATCTACTTATCTATCTATATTTTACATATCTATCTATCTATCTATCTATCTATCTATCTATCTGATATCTATCATCTACGCATCTATAATCTACTTATCTATCTATAATTTACGTATCTGTCTATCTATCTGATATCTATCTATCCCATATCTATCTATCTATCTATCTATCTATCTATCCCATATCTATCTATCTATCTATCTATCTATCTATCTATCTATCTATATATATATCGCAGAATAGAAATGGTCACTTCTATTTGTATTGTTGTGATTTAAAGAAATCCAATAGCTCTTGCAGCCTCCAGCCGGCAGCACAAGCTGACACTGTGCGTATGTGCAGTGTCAGTTTTCCCTGGAGAAGTCTTTCCCAAATGTGAAAGACTTCCACAAAATCCAGAGATATAACTCTCAGAGACAGCAGTCACCAAAACTGCTGTCCCTGCAAATTCCCCTTGGTACATAGCAGTAATGTTTTCATTAAAAATGAAAATATTACCCCTGATATGGACCTTAATAATCGTGGCAGTTCCGTGGTTATTAAAATAAAGGCCCCTATATCATCTTTTTTAATGCTGGTTGATACATTATACTTTTTTTTTATAACATTGCCCTTATATCACTTTGATAACATTATTGATGGGAGACCCCACAAGTTTGTTGCCCTGTGGCCCCCACAGACCTTAATCCAGCCCTGGTCATAATTTACAGTCAGCATTCCAGTTCTATCCAAAGGTGCTCAATGGGACTGAGATCAGGGCTTTGTGCAGGACAGTCAAGATCTTTGACACACATAACTTAGCAAACCAAATTTGATGGAACTTGTATTGTGCACAGCGGCAATAGTAAAAGGTCTTCCCAAACTGCTGCCATAAAGTTTAAAACACACAGGACTTTATTCAGACCTGCTCGCTAGGATGCGTTCACTCGTAGCTGGCTGATTGTCACTATCTGTGCATGCATTGCAGTGCGCATGAGCAAACCAGTGCGAGAAATAGGGATCCATTTGCTTGCTTTGCGTAGACAGCCCAGCAGAGTGAGTGACAGGCAGGAGAAGCCGTTTATGGGTGGTGATAGGGGGAGGCCACTATAAATGGGGGAGTGAAGATGCAAATGCAGGCATGTCTGAGCATCTTAATACCATTTCAGAGGCATGCATATATTAGAGGCAGCATCATAGTACACATCACCTGGCTGGCTTTTACACTGAAGTGCTTGCAGTGCTTGTGGCAGGGTATAGTCAACCTTAAGCGCTGCATTCACTTCCTATGCTACCTGATGTACCGATGGTTGCATACACTTCCTGGAGATGACGTGCGCAAGTGGGCATCTTAAGATAGGCTGGTGGGCATCTACATACACACAGTGATCACATGCCAAGATATAATGAGCGTGCTTATGCCTTGCCGTGCGATCGCCTGCCTTGCCGTCACTTAACCGAATTGCATATGCTGGGTGCGAACGCATCTAGCAAGCGGGTCTGCATCAGGTCCACAGTTCTCTAGAATGTCATTGCATGCTGTAGTATTAAGATTTCAATTCACTAGAACTGCTCGGCCAAGTCAAAACCATAAAAAACTGACCCCAGATTATTATTCCTCCTCTAAGAAAGTTTACTGTGGCTAATTGAATTTGGCCATTGGGGTTTTCTTTTCTTTTTTATTTTCAATGTTGCTGTTCAGTTTGTTTTGCCATACATATTGTTAGGCACAGAGCACATTTTGTCCTGCTTAATGAATAAATGTATTGACAGTGTACAGTACATTCAGTATACTATTATAAAACAAGTATTTTTGCCTGAGGATTCAATTAATTTTTTTTTCCATTGGAAATAATGTATGTATTAAATTTGACAAAAAAACAAAATTAAATTATTTTGTAATTCACTTACACTTACGGGCACCTGCAAGATCCCTGAGCATTTTCACAATATTGCATTATTGCTGTAGACTAATATTTATTTTGTGTTTACTGCCTGCTCAATGCTCCAGTCTCATCCCAGAGTCCTGTACTGCACAACAAATGCTTGTGGCAGTTCCCATAGTAAGTGGGAGTTTTGTTGTTTATTAAAGCAGTTACGTTACACTGAAAAACCTATATAGTCTGATTTAATGGACAATCTAAGGAGGATTGCTTTTTTATTGTTATTTATTATTTTTCTTTAGAAATGATGAACAAAGGTTCATTGTGACTTCCCTCTATGTGTTCTGTAGAAATTGATATTACATGAAACAAAAAAGCTGAATTATTCACTTCTAGTGACTCAAGTGTTTCAAATGGATCCCACAGGACTATATAAAAGAGAAATGATAACTCAGTGAGGAACATATTGCAGTAGATTAACAATTACAGAAAGTCACACTATCAGATAGATAAGCCATGCATATTATATATGAAATCAGCTTGATTTGGGAGAGATTGTCCCTTATGTGAGGTGTATGTAGATTACACACATTCATAATTTTAATTCAGCAAATAAATAGTCATTATGTTTTTTTTATTTTGTACACTGCAGAGGTTGTGCAAATTATATTCACTTACATATTGAGGAGAGAGAGAGAGGCAGTGTAGGAAGATGGAGGAGGACACAGTGTGAGAGAGTGTGTGTGGGAGAGACAGAGATAGAGAGAGGATGAGAGCATGGGATGAAGAGAGAGGAAGGGAGAGAGAGATGGAGAAAGTGGGAGGAAAAGAGAGTCAGGGGGAGATAGAGATATAGAGGGAAGAAGGAGAGAGATAGGGTGGAGAATGAGAGGGAGAGAGATTATGTGTGTGTGTTTGTGAGTGAGAGCATGAGATAAAGAGAGAGAGAGGTTGAGAGTGAGAGATGGAGACAGTGGGAAGAAGAGAGGGGCAGATAGAGACATAGCAGGAGGAAGAGAGAGAGTATAGGATGAGGGAGAGAGAATGTGTGTGTGTGTGTAATTGTGAGAGAGAGAGAAAGAATGGATGATGAGGGAGGGAGAGAGAATGTGTGAGTTTGTGTGTGTGTGTGTGAGAGAGAGAGAGATATGATATGTGTGTGTGAGAGAGAGGGGGGGGGTGAGAGTGGCATAAAGGGAGAGACAGGGAGACAGAGATGAGAGAGAGAGAGAGAGAGAGAGAGAGAGAGAGATATGGAGACAGTGGGAGGAAGAGCTAGTGGAAAGTTAGAGAGAGTGGGGCCTATTCATTAACACATAGAATTCTCTGGAGGTAATTAGGTTAAGAACTTGCATGGAGTTCAACCTAATTACTGGAGGAAATCATCATTCCTCTTCCCCATAAGTATTATTGATTCCTAATAGTCACTAGTTGCTATTTAGCTCTGCAAGTCGTTTAAGAAAGAATTGCTTTCCAGTCCAATCGTGTGGTTCCAAATCACAAATAGTTATTTATGTAAACAGGGAAAGTTTTAACAATTAGAATAAAAAGCAATAAGATATATATATGTACAGCCAATACATATGCATGTGCTACTGGTCCCAGCATGCAGTCCTTCAATCCTGAATCCTGCAGTCACCCAAAATGGAGAATGACTGAACACTGAGACCAGCACTCAGCATATATATGGTACAGGTTACAAGGATAACAAAGGGACAAGTTGGCATGTTTTCATTGGTTCTTACTTCTGGTCAAGCTGGTCATTGATCAGTTCATATGGTGTCATCATAGGTATGGCTCGGTTTTCCAACAGCTTCTTTGTGTAGCTTCCCTCCGAAGAACTAGTTTTAACTGGCTACAAACATTGCATACAGAGAATAGCATTCTAACCAATAACTCCCTATAATCCATAACTAGCGAATGCAAGATGCAAATCCTTCGCTGATAGAAACGGATGTCTGCAAATAAACAGGGGTTTAGTATGATACCAAACATGACAAGTTCACTATACTCTGAACATCTTTTAAATATATCTTACATCATTATTTTTAATCAATAAAACCTCTAATAATTCTGGTTATTAACTATAGTGTGTGAGCCATTTTATACACATGCATTCGCATATGTGCATCTGTATGTGAATATGCATATGAAAGTCTATGTGTATGTATGTGGATACACATACGAGCATCTATGTGTATGCATATAAGTATATGTGTGGGCATTATGTGCATCACTATATGTGTGTTGTGGAATCGCATTTGTGCGCATTGGATTGCACAAATGCAAAGTAGCATCATGGTAATACATCATCAGATCATAGATGATTAGATCGTCAGATAATAATTGCAAGCGACCATATCCAATTATTTGACTTTGACAGTCCACCCTTTGATAGCAACAGAAAACTATCATATTTGTCGAAGCTGAATAATTGGCTAAGACAAGTTCCGGGTTAAAATTTAATCATGGTGACATGATCTTGCAACTGGCTGCAAGATGCCATCTTGAAAATGAGATCGCAAGATGCCATTTTGCGAATGGCCGCCTAAGCGCCATTTTAGACAAACTCACATTTTAGTACATGTGGCGATAATACTAATAGCACCATGCATTTGCATCTTTCACCATTTCTCATAAACACACTAATACACAATTGCGCTGTTAACTAGTCGCATATTAGCGAATGCATAGGACTTTGTTTGAAACCGCTGTTTTATTAGCTTTATGCGCACACATCTGCCCCAAGTTAACTAGCGTCCTTATTTCAAACCCTGAATACCCACACATTACATATTCACACATAAGGTTCAATAAGCTCTAAAGTATATGATTTAAGTTGGTTCAGTTAGTTTAAATGCTGAGAAATAAAGATATTTGATAACTAAGGTATTATACATGCTAAACAAGTCATGTTTGGAGATGTACTGATGCATATCCTTTTTACAGTATCCCGGTGATATCGGTGGGGAGATCACATCATGCATTACCGAGTTATGGATCGCAGAGCCTACAAGCAACAAAATGTATATTTTAGAAACAACTGTTAGGATGCTACGAGAGGCGTGAAGAGGAAGACCCCCAGCTGTTAGAGGCAGGGAGAGTCTGTTTGAACCAGCCTGTAAAATATGCTGTAACAGATGCTTCACCCCTGAGAACCAATGATATCAGCAACAGACTTCCCTATTGTCCTGTATATTCTGGGGGGGTATAAATATGAGTGCACAAACACTGGTACTGAGTCTTTGTGCTGAATGCTGAATGATGAGGGGTCTCTTGCTGATGCCTATCTCTGGGTCCGGAAGCGCCTGCGTATGTATACTGTACTTGCGGTGTGTATATTTTCCTTTTGCGCCTAAATTGTGTCTTGATCAATTGCGTGTAACTGTCTGAACTTTAACCTGAATATCACTTGTGCTTTGGAACCACAGATTCCATGTCTAAGTCTTTATTTATGGAATGACTGCGTACGCAAACTAGCGTCATCCTTAGAAGTCATAGGCAGGACATTAGAAGGTATTGGCAGGACATTAGAAGGTATAGGAAGGTTTCTATAGAGGTTCAGATCCAGTATCGTTATATTCTATTCAACCTTTTTAGTCATGCATAATAAATGAGTATTCAATGTTCTAAACGGTATGACAGTTTGGTAATTGAACCGTCAATAACGCGTTTCAGGAAAGGGTAAAACAACCCTTATATGCCATCTGCGGATCTATAGGGGACCATTGGTAGGATGTGGGACCTCATCGATCTTATAAAGGAAGTTTGGGGGGGAAATTGAGACTATATTATCTATGATATTTTAACGGAACATTTACAATACATTTTATTATACATGACCAAGCCTATTCACATATTATTATCTGATGGTACACTCAATTTCAGGATTGTAATGCAGTTCTTTATCAACCTTAGTACCTATACCACAACCACTCACCACCATCATGATTTCATTTTCACGGTTTACCTTGGTGTTACATTTTCCACCCTTTGCCACAGTAAGTACACATCTGACACATAAACCAATTACTAAAGTGACAACAAGTATAAGAATAAGGAGCTTACCTATACTAGCAACCATTTCCTGTACCCACTCTCCCAGACCACTGAACTATTTGACAGGGTTTAACCACGAGAACCATTTCTCTACCTTTACCTCAGTCTCATACAAAGAAGTATTATGATCCTTCAGAAATTCCCACTTCAGTTGTAGGATTTCATCCCTTTTCTGGTCTGTCACTTGTGTTATTGGTGATGTATGTGCAACACTTGACACCAAATTCGGTGGCCAAAGTGACACAATATCCACCTGTAACAGCTGTCAGGTAGTTTAACACTAGCCTATGTTGTACCAATTCCATTTTATAAGCCTGTAGTTCCTTACCAGTATACTTGAAAGTGTCATCATACCGCTCGGTGATGTTGTCTATTAATTTAGCCAGGTGTTGGATATATCTAAAATGTAAAGTTCCCCTAGTGATCCTGGTGGGATCTAATGCTACCAAAATTTGGAAGCCAGTTGTTTCACTAATCAACTGTGTGGCTATATGTTCTTCACCAGGGATCATATTTCTTTTGTCACGGTGTTCATACTGTGTGTGTATGTATGGAGATGGTGCGGTTTTATGGATATCAATCATTTCATCATGTGTAAGAGTCATAACCTCTGGAACCAATTTACCTATAAAACATAAACCCTTGGAACTCGGAGATAACCATGAATAAGCCCTCCTTCCACAAACATAGTATACATTATCTGGGAGGACATATGGTATATTACGATCCTGCACAATATCACATAAAGTTTTAACAAAACTATCTATGCCTATCATCCTCATCTGTTCAAGACATGTTTCAACCTGAATAACATTTCGACAATACCCCATAGGCACTTTTTCAATAGATGCCACATTCGGTTTGTTCCTACATCCTCGCCTCTGTGGTTCATCACTATTGGTGTAGTGAGCCATTGTCTGAACCAATACATCTGCTTCCCAATTCTCCAGTCTTTCTATCTATGAAATGTTCAGTCACAGCAAAGAACGATCTATGTAGTACTGTCTCCACATTCCATGGCTAACAGATCTCTTAACAATTCCAAAACTGAGTTTGACCATAGGTTGCCCTGATTGTTTTATCGCTCTCTCCTCCGACTCCACTCCAGCGACATCACTATTGGCCTCCCTCTCCATTATCTGTCCTCTGTCACAGAAATAGGAAATCCCTAAACAAATAAGGATAAGAAGAACCCTGGAATAAAATAAAGACACAAAAGCAAATCTTGCTGGAATAGTAATCTGCACACATCTCTGGCTCAGGTGTTTCCCTGTGGTCTTTAGTTCTCCAAGAACAGGCTCGCAATCGACAGGTCCACGTTGTCTGTCTTGACTTCACCCTGTACCTCCTTCTGGTGGTTGACCCCTCTGCAGTGAGTGGAATGGACCCAGGTATCTCTCTCTGCTACCCCAAAGATGTGGAACTGGTCATCAACCCCTGGCAAGGGCCTTCCCAATGATCTGTTAAATAACATTTTTGATGAGAATCTACAAAGAAAGAAATATCCCTAATCAGGGAAATTCTAAAATTACCAACCTTCAAATACCCATGTAAACCCCCCCCTTTTCTCCTGACAATAATCTGTGTATTAATTGTTGAGGAGAATCAAAGAAGTCTTGGGCGCTTTGATCTACTTTAACCCACATTCCGATGTTCTGAGAAAATAGGAAGAAAAGTTAGTATACATAATACAGACATGTCAATATGTAACTAATTCTTATCTATTCTAAACATACAAAACTGTTAATAGATATATCCAATTAATTTAGAAAATAACAGAAAAACATCCTATGGAACCTGTTTAAATGTAAGACCATTTTAAAACGACCTTAAATGTATTTTTTCATTGAAAATCCTTAGTAATTCCAGGCATTACCACCTCTGCTTTGAAATGGATGTGTATTTTCCTTACCTACTCCTCCTCCTAGGACCTGTGAGTGACCCTATTGTCCACAAGAGGTAAAACAGCAAAATTACAACAGGAGTTTTTGAGAAAAACGTACATTATGCTGAGTTATTGTCACTGCAACAATTTCAAACAGTATAATCATGCATATTTTTATGATCTATGTCAATCCCCATGTTCTGGTGAATGAAACCTCCACCAATGGGTTATCCATAATACCTACATCACAATTTAACTAGATTTTGCAGGGATTTATAAACACAAAAAAAAAATCACGTTTGTGCCTGTTACTTACCATCACATGGGATCTCTAAAAACTATTTCTTATGAACACTTGGTCAGGGGTTGCGATACTTACTTTCTACCACTAGGGGGATTTTGAATCCTTTACTTCGGGGCACATATTTAATAATTATAGTTTACCCGTATACAATACCATACGGACGTCTGTTTATTTACTAGTGATGACACATCTAGATTTCCTTATTTCTGTTTTGTATATGATATCCCTACTTCTAAGGAATATCCCATGTCCAACATTCTGAGTGTTACGCATATCACATTGTTCTTAATATCTATAATGTAATATATATCGCTGTCTAAGAAAATCATATTTCCTGCAGTCATATATACTTACGACATGATCGGTTTACCTTTATTACAGAATTTGCCGACTTACAATTCAGTCTTTTCCAACCATTCTGCTTACTAATACATATATAATGATTATTACAGGACTCATTGCAAACCTGCTATATGATCCAATTTAATCACACCCTGTTTAGCAATACATCACCTGATTCTAAGCTTCACACCGTTATTACATATATATCTGTCACAAAAATTGAATTTCTTAACCCAAAGTAAATCTATAAACTGCTATATTGCAAAGATTTTTTTTCAGACGTACATACAAACTCTACACAGAAAACTCTCATTCACAGCACATACAAACTGCACACAGGAAAGTACATACAAACTCTACTCAGGAAACCAAGATCATGTTACAGTACAAATACCTCAAAACTTCTGTATTACAGCCATGTGTGGGTTCAGTACACAGATCTCTGTTTTCTGAGATTGTATGTAATCCCCACCCTTTGTGCACAACCAGACATTTGAGAACAACGGAGAGTAATAAATGCAAATCATGACTCATATTTGTGCTGAATTCTAGTTCCTGTATAAATCATGATTATTCATAACAAACATCATAAAATTTGCCAATTGTAATGTTTGTGACATTCTCAGAACACAACACATTGGAAAACAACTGCAATAGGAAAAAATACTTTTACCATCACTAAATGAATTTCTAATTTTACATTCATTTGCTTCAAATATATATAAAAAAATATTATTCATTTTTGGGTTTGTTGCAATTAATTATGAGTTTTCTCATGTGCCAATGTGTATTATGTGACCTTAATGCACACGTTTCACTGCAGATATGCTGCAGGGTGAAATGGTATGATATGCCGTGGTTGTATGTGTGTGAAGTATACACGCGTGTCTATATGGGGGGATATATGATATACTATATGTATATTTTAATGGAATATTAATTATTCACCTGCACTTCCAGCCTGACTACTGGTCTAGAGATAGATTGTGGAGAGCAATCTATCAGAGAAATAATTATTTGTGCATGTATGTGTATGTGTGTGTTGGGTGATTTGTGTTGTTCAGCTGCTGCCCCAGCTGGGGGGACCACTCCCATTCCTTACCTGCGTGGTACTTCTTACATGTTAATAGCACAGGCAATGGCTGAATTTACAGTGGGTTCATTATCTTCTTCAGGAACATTACCTTAAAAAACCTTAAAACAGGATATAAGTTACTTGTTACACTTTTTTTTTCTGATATCTGCTGTACTTTCACCTGCGGCCACAAAAGGCGGAGGCGGTTGACATGCACTATCTTCTTTATGTGCGATAATGCTACCTTGCAGCATGGATACGCTACCTGGCAACATGCTACTTTGCAGCAAGAGTACGCTGTTCTGCTGTGTGTTACTATGCCACGTGTGAACATGCTACTTTGCCCAATGTGTATGATGCTATGCGACATGCATACACCACCATTCCACATGTTCCCCTCGTGCTACCATAACTTTAAACAATAATTATACTTTACTATTTTCTTCAAAGATTTGACTAAACATATGTTATCTCTAACATTACTCAATACCTCTGAATCAAAACTGCCAACTTTGGGAAAGGGTTTCATACATCCTTTGGTCATCTTTACCCAAATGTCGCAGTACACTGTAGCATACGCGCCATATTTCACATTCATTATGTACCTTGTCGAACCAGCTGGTCCTTCCATAAGCAGCATCTCCTTGACCATCCCTAGAGACTGCTTAGCACCCATCTGGGATAACGCTTTTGCTACTTTCGCTAGAGATTTCGACTGGTGGATGAATTAAACAAGCTGCGTCCACTCACTTCCTCCCACTCTATGCAACAGACCGCTAAGCATTTTATCAGTTTTACAGAATGAGAAAACAGACTTTAGCCTATGCTAATACCCTGCTCACCAGACAAATTCACAAGCTTCATCCGACAGCCCCACTTTGAGTTCCTCTCTACTGGTAGCATCTAAGTATTCCAATAACACTTAACCTTGCCAGTGATTCACTCTCAGACATCACCAAGTTACAATCACAGTTTTTATACGCAACCATGCGGTATGTACACAACTGACAAGCAATGACAGCTTTTCAGGAAACAGATAGTTTTCCCTGCCTATGCATACCTTACCGCAGCTGTAATCAGTGCTGCGCATGCACTGTTACATCCATAAAAACAGTGCAAGCACAGCACTTCTTACGATGCGGTAATTCTGAACCCTCTAAGCCCTCACCTTCCCACTGTCCCCCAGTTTTTTTTTAAACTTTACTGTGTTCTGCTGGGAGAACACAGTGTCAGCACATCAGACAGAGCCTAGGGAGAGACCAGAGTGATGGAGGGAGCTGGCGGAGGACCTGATCAGCTGACAGCAGATAAGTGTAATCTGCTATATGCCACCATAGAGTGGCATATAGTAACACTATCAAATTCCGAAAAACTACATAGTTTTCAGAATTTGATGAATAGCATAATTTCCATATCCCCATACTAATGTACACTATGGGGAGTGTGGAAATTAATGCAGGGGGACTTAACCAGGAGATATCAATGATATCTTCTGTGTTAAGTTTCTTCACGAATACTAAAATAATGGTATTTAAGTAAAATGTTCTTAAAAACATTATTTTAGTGTTGATAAATAGGCCCCAGTGAGAGAGAAGGAAGGAAGGAGGGAAGGAAACTAAAACATTTACTTAATCAGTGTACACAAATGGTCTTCCTTTAACTAATTCAATGTATTTGTATGTTATAATACTGTAGATTAATCTAATCTGAAAGTTCAAGACTACTGTAACATTTCAACAGTTGATAGTTTGTGTTAAGCTGGGTACACACTGTACAACAGTGCAACCCATCAATTGTGCAATGTGATGTATCGATACATTGTGCATGGCCACCAGAGGGTGTATGGACAGCTGCCACAAATGCTTGGCTAACCATTATAGAGTGCATGCTCTGGGCCTCTTTATATATATACATATATATATAGTAAATATTAGCAAATAATGTTTCAGGGAATGCAGTATAATGTAACATATGTATAACAAATAAGCACATTATGGTGATCATGTATATTATATATTATATATATATATATATATATATATATATATATATAAATATATCTGAAAGATACCACAAGTGTCCTTCAAATCATGGAAAGTATTAAATGGAATGAAAACTACATGTGGATTACAATAGATGTTCAATCACTTTACACACTGTATTGAACACTCTAAGGGCATTCAAGCATGTAGAGACTATCTAGAGAAAGATGAATCCATCACCCCATCACACTTAGATTTTATATGTGACCTCATGGAGTTCATTTTAAATCATAATTATTTAAAATTTTTAGATGATTTTTACCAACAAACATGTGGCACAGCGATGGGTACCATTTTCGCACCCAGCTTCGCCAACCTATTTATGGGGAGCTGGGAGTCAAAATTCATTTATATGGACAACATCTACAAGAATCAAATCAAATTATATAAACGGTACATAGATGACATTTTAATTATTTGGGATGGATCTGAGGACTCTTTTAAAAACTTTTTTACTCATATATCTTCAAATGACATGAATTTGAAATTCTCTGCAAAAACCAACAAATCATCGATTGAATTCCTAGAACTGGTACTAACTGGAGAAGGAGAGGAAGTAGTGACAAAAAATTACATCAAAGAAGTTGATTCCAACAGCTATTTACACTACAAGAGTGGACACTTGAAAAATTTGAAAAATAATATACCTTATTCTCAATTCCATAGGCTCAGGCGTAACTGCACCAAAAAAGAAACCTGTAATGAACAGATACAACTTTACAAACAGTGATTCACAGATAAAGAATATCCGGTCACCATCATAGAGGAGGCAGCTACGAAAACCATGGCCATGGAAAGAAGTGATTTACTTAAATATTAAAAAAAATACGACCAAAAAGGAGACTTCATGCCCTTCATTACAACGTATAATGCACAAGAAAGAAAGATTAAAGCCTCTCTTATCAAACATTGGCATATACTAAAAATAGACCCTATTTTAAAAGATTCCTTACCTCCAAAACCACCTATTGTTTTTAAAAAAGCCAGGGATTTAAAGGATATCCTAGCTCCCAGCATGCTACACAACAATATAAGTCAACAAGTCAATGTTTTGTCTAAATACCCTGGGTGCTACAAGTGTGGAAGATGCAACATATGCAGGTACTTACATCCCCAAAGGAAGATCTTTAAGAATTTTAATGATTCTAAGGAATATAAAATTAAACAACATATTAACTGCAATTCCACATCTATTATTTATCTATTAGAGTGCACATGCGGGCTCAAGTATGTGGGAAAAACCAAAAGAATGCTCAAACTGAGAATCCAAGAGCATGTGCACAACATAAAGAATAAAGTGGAAGGACATATGATATATAAGCATTTTATGGAATACCACGCTTCCAATCCTGAAGAGATGACTTTTAAGGCTCAAGAACATGTCACCATAGGAAAGAGAGGGGGAGATCTCTCCAACAAATTATCCAGAAGATAAATGTTCTGGATTTTTGAGCTAGACACGTTATACCCTCAGGGCTTCAACGACAACTATGAGATTGCCCCTTCATATAAGCTGCTTTTTACATGAATGGCATGAGTGAGTCTGAGGTGAACTCTTGTAATATGGTATTTTGATCTACAGCCATATCACACTGAATATGCCCAATCTCGTCTGATCTTGAAAGCTATAAAGTGCGCGCCTAACAAGTATCTAGTTGGGAGACCAACGGAGAATATCAGGTGCTGTACATCTCTCCCATCAAAGTATCAACACCTCATGTCTTTTATGCCCCCAGGGGATAACCAGTCAGGTTTTAAAGCTACTATCCTGAGACCAAGACTTGAAGAAGAGTGCTCTATCTAGAATGAAATAGCCACTGGACAAATGAAATTTTTTTTCTAGTATAATGTACCTTTCACCTTGTTAGTACTCTAAACAAGTGATATCCTGCTTGCTACAAAAATATACTCCATCATGACCGTTCTGCCTTATGTCTTTGATATTCTATACCATATAGACATTCAATCAGTACTTCCATGAATCCATCAAAATTTAATTACTGAACTACATAGAACAAATTTGGAGCACATATGAATGTACACTGTTGTTAGATAATTATGAGTTATTTTCAAAATTAGAATATGTACTTTGGGCAATAACGCCTGG
Source organism: Taudactylus pleione (assembly GCA_031769625.1). Taxonomy (NCBI): domain Eukaryota; kingdom Metazoa; phylum Chordata; class Amphibia; order Anura; family Myobatrachidae; genus Taudactylus; species Taudactylus pleione. Next base: position 1,456,463 of record JAUIMM010000780.1, read on the forward strand.
TGGGAAAAATAAATATTTTTTCATACACTATGGCATACTTACATCCATGTTCAGCCTGTCTAATTATCTTTTATTATCAACACTATATTTTAAATTTTTTATTTTATTTATTTATTATTATTTTTTATTTATCATTATTAATTTATTATTATCTTTTATCATCAATACCTTATATTGGATGAATAGATTACTATATACACTTCCTAGGTCCTTTTTAACAAATTACAAACTGTCTGGTATGATAACATGTTTTTTGATTTGCATTACTCACCTTATAGTCTGATATTCAAATTAGAAGTGTCTAGCTATATCCAGTGGGGAAAGAATTTCCCACAGGACATTATTACTGAATTTAAAAACACAAATAACACAACTGATGTTTTAATACTTTATTTTATTATTGATATTTTATTTGCAGTTTTCCATTAACTGATGAAAATCTATAAACTGGCAATGGAATAACCTGAGTTCCTGAAAATAACTTAATTAAAAAGATCGTAAAATTCCCTCTCCAGTATCCACCAAAAAAATGGCTGCCAAACACCACACATGCGCAATGGAGAAGTATAGGCCTGCCAGGAGTGCAGTAAATATGAGACCAACATCTGGCAATGTACGACTAGTCATAACCGGATGAGCCGCATCTTTGGACACATGGGCACTGATGTCGGGCGGTAACAGCTGACTGACTCTCTCGACACCAGCCGGACCGGAAGTGACATTTAGCGGTCACGTGGATAACAACGGGCTGAAACAGTATGACCTACTCCACCGGAAGTGACGCACGGTAGGAATATCCGTGTATTCCGGAAACAAGGCAGCGTTTTTTTAACACTTTATCGCTGCCCACACTAATTGCAATAATGATTTATACCAAACACTATCCTAGTAATTCCAATATTTATAATAGGTTTTATCCCTATACCTCCACTCCGATCAAACCGGAAGTGAGTCACAGGAAGTGACATCATGCTGTCTTCAAAAAAATGCGGGATTTTCACCCCCACAACAGGGTATAAATACCTGGACAGTTCTAAGGCAAACTATCCCCTTGAAGAAGTCAATTAAGAGATGAAACGCGTTGCAAGCCTGTACCACATCAATATTTCCCTCTTATGGAATCACATAAGAAATTCATGATTCTATAGCATTTTATTGCGATTGCTCTTATCCATGCTTTTATTATTTTATTGTCTGATTTTGTTATATGTTATTTAAAAAATGTCTGTATGCTATTTATGTTTGTACCCTACCTCAATGTAGTATTAATAAATTAATATTTTGTATGTTTACTCATCCACTTGCATTATCCAGTCCTTTAAAATCAGTCACGTGGCATGTTTATATTTGTACATACATTTTTTTTTTTACACATACCTGGTATATATGTATGTGTATTTTAACTAGCACTTGCACTTTGTACACATTTCCATACTCTGAGGCACTTTTTAGGCGCTCTGACCCAGTTCTGTTTTTATATATATATATATATATTTATATATATATATATATATATATATATATACACACACACACACAGACAAACATACATTGGGGCTGCAATGTTTTCTATAATTGCGTATGATTTGTATAATTGCGTATGATTTGGGTAAAGAGATCGGTACTAGATCTTGTCACCAATTGTTACCCTACATATGATATCACAATATATTCTGTGTGTTAAATTGAGGTCCACAATATAATATACTATGATATAATATCACATTGATGTACAGTCTGTCTTATTTTGGTGATGTTAATAACTTAAGATTCTGTCCTCTTTGAGGTATTATGCTATCATACCCTTTTAATGATGAAACCATTTGTTTATTTTGTGTTGATATTATTGTACTTTTTAATGTGGGAATGTCACTTATATTATTAGCCAGGGCTCTAATACTATGACACTGTGTTTTCATTTACAGCCACAGCTGAGATACTTTGTTAGGACTGTTGCTTAGATTCCTCCAGCGGCTGGTGAATTGTTGTTACGCTGACTCGGATGGCGCCTGATGATGTCATGCTCACCATGCAGCCATATTGCAGCGTGGACATCGGACCTTACCGGACAGCATCCGACAGGTGAGCCCCAGAGGGGATAATTAGTGTTCAGGGGAGGGGTATAAAAGTGGTTTGGTTTTAAAATTGTATGAAAAAGTCTGTCCCTGAAGACGGAGAAATACACCCCGAAATGTTGTTGCCAACAAAGGACTCTTATTGATTCCTATCACAAATCAGCAGAGTGCCGCCTTCTTCCCATGGATATATTGGGTGCTTGCTCACTCCAGGAGGAGTTCTGGGCTTGAGTTTGCATATATATATATATATATATATATATATATATATATATTTCCAAGCAGCAGCCAGCACAAACTGTAAATTTCAATCAAGCTTTGTCTGGTGTGACTACCCATTGGTCCTCTATGAGCACCAAATCCATATCCAAATAGTAGCAAAAAGCAGAGTTCACTCACCAGGGCTTCTCATTATAGTGTAAAAACACCTACTTTGTCACAACATTGGTGCAGTAATCAAGAAAGTCGACATTTTGACTACGGGAATGCAGTCTTTTTCAAGAAACCACCAGTAAATAGGACAAGACACACAGCTCACTTACTCACAGAGCCCCCTGATATACCCCCAACAATCATCCAATAAGCTAAGTCCTCCCACAGGTGTCCTCCGAAACCAGAAGTAAAAAACCCATCACTGAAAACTCTAATAAAACTATTAGTACCTTAGCAGATGCAAATCACAGCTCACACTGGACACTGCACAGTATTGCACTAGCACCTAGCGTAATCAGAATCAAGTAGCTCCGTTGCACAAGTCCAAACTTCCGGTATGCATTCCACGCAATCGGAAGTCATGTGGCCTGCATTCCAACGATATCCAGCTGTGCGCCACTTGCGGTATGCACAGTATTGTCCCCAGACAACAAAGAGGAGTATCTAAGTTCCTACCTCTGTCAACACACAGCATATAATACCTAGCCGCAACAAAGAATAATATTATGGCTCTAAATTAGACAATGATACTACATACAGGTTATATAGGCCAGCTCTAAGGGCTAGAACTGTACTAAAATCTTATAGACAAAAATAGTTACTCCCACCACCATAGAAAACATGCATTTAACCTGATGAGCTTCCAAGAAATAATATTATAACAAAATTATGAAAAAATTAAAGAATGAAAAAAATAAAAAAATATGAGAAAAAAAAAAAAAATATATATATATATATATATACACAGTATATGAAAAACTGTACAACTTTATTTATGCAAATAATTGTAATTATTTAGCCCACACGGAGCTACTGTGTCCAGAAGATGTATCCACTTGGTCTCCCTCTTCAATAGCATAAGTTCCCTATCACCCCCCCTCCTGAGGGGAGGGATCCAATCTATCATCATACATTTTAATTTAGATAGTTGATGCCTCTTTAGCAATAAATGGGCTGTGACCAGTTTGTATGTAATGCCTTTCTCATAGGCGAGCCTAATGTCTGACCTGTGCTGGGTCATGCGCTCATGGAAAGTCCATTTGGCAGGATGTCTGAAGCCTCAACTGGATCCACCTCCCACTATGTGGATGAGGGATTGAGCTATCAACCAGTAGTGCCCTACATGTAGTACAGCCAAACAAAAACATCCATTCTTCACAGATAACCAATTCCCAGGTGAAGCTTTTACAGTCGACACATTAGTTTTGTAAAGCATTAGTTCTGTAAAGCAGATATTTCAGGTTGGCTACTTTCTTTATGCTCAATATAAGTCTATCTTGTTGGAGAGATTTAGTCGTCGCACTTCTAGCACCTGTAAATAACTTCCGAGCCCTGGTGAGGCTTTTGTCAATAGTCATCTTATTATAACCTCATGTCTTGAATCTCTGCACAACTTACTACAGTTGATTCTCAGCTAGGTCACTTTCAGAGTTTTTTCTGAGCACCCTCATGAATTGTGCCACTGGTAAGTTGTTCTTCAGGGAATCTGGATGATGACTGGTCACCTGAAGGGTTGTATTCCTGTTTGTAGGTTTACAATAAATGGTGTAAGCCAATCTTCTATCATTCTTAAAAATCAGAACATCCAGGAAGCTCATCTGTTGTCCATCAAATGAAGAGGTAAAGCGCACCAGGCAATCAATGTTATTCAAGCATTCAATCATCAATTGAAAAGACTCAATGTCACCCTGCCATATCAAAAAATGATCCTCAATAAATCTTCGGAATTATTGGCCTACAATGGGATGCATCCAGTGACTTATGCACCTTTGGAAGGGTGTAGAGTATCGGGACAATTGGATGGTCAGTGGTCAGAAAATCAGCCATCTCATTAATCCACCCCTCCAAAAGTGCCATGTCAATTAATTCATCAACTTTCTTCTTGACCCTAGGCATAGGGTTACAGACTAGTCTCAGTATCATTGAGTTGTCTTCTTATCTCCAGTTCATATTTTTCAGCATCTTGAAGCACAACCCCCTCCCCCTTTATCTGCTTTATGGATTACAATCGAATTATCATTCTGAAGGGATTTCAAAAGCACTCCTTTCAGCTTTACTTAAATTATCAAAAGTGCATTGTTTGCCAGTCTCCTCCTTAACCACAGCATCAACTATTCTCAAGAATGTTTTGATGCTCGAGTTGCTGGTGGGTGGGTCAAGCTTCCTACCCATCTTGTAATGGTCAATAGACCAATTGAATATATATATATATATATATATATATATATATATATGTCTAGTAGAGTGAAATACATGCCATTTTAAAAACACATGCCAACACAACAGTAAGATAGAAACAGGACCTAGCCCAGGTGCCATTGCACAATTTTCTGCAAAAATTGTGATCAGTAAACACTATTTTATATTTATTGACTCTCTAATAACAAAGTCAGGGACACAACATTAGTAGAATTCAGATCAAAAACAGAACCAGGAAACAAAATATTTTGGTACATTAGAGAAGATTAGAGAAGGTTACCAAGTCTAAAAGAAAAATACTGTATATGTAGAGAAATGGTTTAAGGAGAGAAACATAGTTTGAATGCAATATACTGTACTGTATACATTGCTGTTGATAAAAAAAACAATGGAAGTTACGCATGGAACATAGTCAGACTGGGGTGAACAATACTGGCTCACCACAGGATCACTTCAATCTTGGATGGTTCCATAGCACCAATTCAGGGGACAAAACTGACTACAGAATACGTACTGTAATACAGACTATTACAGATGATACTGTATAAAAATTCACATAGATACATAATCAATAATTAAAGCAAGCAGTTAGCATAATTATGTAGAGAGATAAAGGGCGTGGCTCCTTCTCATATGATGTATAAAAGTAGGAAACACTCACGACAGTACAAAATACTACACCGAAAGAATAATAATAAAAGCCAGTTCTAGAAAAGCTTTTCTTTAACAAGTTATGTGAGGGATTCCAATCCTGTATTCCAGTCTCTATTTCAGCATCAAAACAATTTCCTGTCTTTAAAGTTTGAATGTTCTTCACACCCTTATGCTGGATGGACATACAGTAGCCTCTGTAATTGTTCCAAAAAAGAGAAACAGAAAAATTCATGTAGTGCAGAGATTCAAAAATAACAATGTTATTTTTTTAAATATAACACATAACCAAATAATGAACTGTCACATAAATACACAATAGTGGAACATATTAGTGCAATTGGAACTGTACTGTGGCTGCTCCTGAAAGGTGCAAGTATATAAGTATATGGAAGGAGGCTCCAGATCCTCCTATCCTCTTATAGAACCAAACAGGTGCAATCACAGGCAAAATGTGTTCCAAGGCAGAAGTCTAAAGTTCAGGTAAGCACGAATAACCACCAACGTGTTTTGAGTCACAAAGACTCCTCCTCAGGGATGTGTGTCCTGCTCATATGAGTTTAGCATCTAAAGGAGATATAGGTGGTCCCAACAGAGAGAAGAGGATACATACTGAAGAGTTAGGTGGTGAAATGGTCAGCTAAAATAAAAAAAAATAGTTTTAAGGGCATACATGAAGGGTGAGAGGCAGAATGAAAGTCTAAAGGAGCAAAGGTGGGCATTCAAGTGTGCGAAGTGGTGATGAGGAAGTTGGTGAGGCATCAATCAATAGAGTGCCAAGGGTGGGAGAGAGTAGGTAAGGAAAGGAGGCTGGAGATGGAGGGTAGAGCAGTGAAGTTAAGATATTTGTAGTCTAGAAGAGTTTGAAATTAATTATTCATGGTAATGTCAATAAAAAACACTCAGCTTTTGCAGCAATGACTTGCAAGGGCCAATTGCCTTGACAATGACAAGCTATAGGTATCCAAATCCTGTACCAATAGCATATGTACTCCTAACCTGATGAGTTATGGCGGTGACCCCAGAAGGGAGGAATTAATCTAAATTACATGTTACACACATCCTGTCTCAGCCTTGGAGTTTATAGACCATTGACCATCATGCTTACTACAGCACTCCATTAATTAAACTTTAGTAGAATAGGGGCTTAAACTGTCTAATTCCTTATTATATGAGGTGATGATGTCAAATTCACTAATCTAATTTAAAATGGTTTGGCTGTTTTTCTTGACAGAAACATATTTAAAAAATATAATGATATACTTTTAGCTATAATTAGCCAATGGCATTATGAACTTGATTCATCAAATGAATATATACGTACATTTGCAATTTTTGGAAGCAGGAATGAATATTTCCCTTTTAGGATAAATTCGCAGCTTCCACACTTAGGCCCGTATTCAATTATTGCCGAAAAGACGGGATCGGTGAAAAGTTTTTGCCAATGCGTGGTTTTTGCCTGTTTCCGAAGTATCGCCCTATTCATTTCCAGGACCCCCCCCCAATGACTAATTAGGCAAAAAAATTAAAACATTATCTTATTCACTCAAAAAAAAATATGACATTTTTGGGGCAAAAATTTAAAACATGTTGGAAAATGGGGCTTAATTACTGGGACAGGTATTTTGGGTGCTGTTTGGATGAGACAGGTGTTTTTAGGATTGCAGGAGGCTGCAGCAGGTGTATTTTTAACATTTATTTATTTTACACTTTAAAAACCCCAAAATATACTAGTTTCCATTTACATGTACCCCCAATTTAACTACAGCAAATATTTTTCATAAAAGACATTGCTTAATATAAATTTTCCACACTTACGCAAATATGCATATAACAACCCTTTGATTCAAAATAAGATCCATAATTACTTTTATTATGGCTAAACTTACACTTCTATATTGATTCCCTGAGTGAGTTATGCTTTATTGGGGGTAGAAACTGATTTCACCCCAAAAAACTGTCCTTTTTGCCAGTTCTGCTATTCGCTGCATTCGCCCATATATGTTTTCATATGTTTTACAATTGAATAGGTGAAAAGCGGGTACGCTCATTGAGTAAGTAGGTGTAAACTTTGCCTCAAAAAACGTGAATGAGGCAATAACATTGTGCTTTTTGATGATCTCGGGTTTTCGTGGCTAATTGAATACGGGGTAAATTAACTAAAGTGAGAGTTTTTAGAAGTGGAGATGTTGCCTATAGCAACCAATCAGATTCTACTTAACTTTTAACTAGCACCTTCTAGAAGATAATAGCTAGAATCTGATTGGTTGCTATGGGCAGGGGTGGGCTGAGCTGGGGGGCAGGGCGACATTTTCCCCCCCCGGGCCGCTGCAATTTTAAAGTTAAGGGGCCGCCGGGTGGCTGCAGCTGCATGCTGCATCACATACCCTGTGGCTGGGAGACAGAGAAGATGCTTCCTGACCGCTCCATATATGTTATTCACACAGAGCGGCCAGGGAGCATCTTCTCTCTGTCTCCCGGCTGCTTGTGTCACATACCTGTGATGCAGCTGCACTGTATCCATCAGTATTTGCCAGAATGCTGATTGGTGGATGGCTCTAGTCCTATCCACCAATCATAGTGGTGGGATGTCTTTCCACATTGATTGGTGGTTGACTGGAGCTATCCACCAATCAGAATTCAGAAGGCTGCAGGAGGACTACGCAGGTAAGAGTGGCTGGGCAGAGTCATTGTCTGCGGGCATCTATGGGCACAGTGTATGAGTCTTCTCTGGCTGTCAGTCACAGTGTGGGTTGGTGGGGATGGGGTGGTGACTGGGGCACGTTGTTTTTGGACTTATTTTATTCAACTACTGGCAGGAGCACTGCGCACTTCCTGCATGCATGTACCTCTCCAATCCTGTCCCAAGCATGTGGCCCCACTCTCTGCACAGCTCAGCATGGTGCATGTCACTTACATGCAGCAGCTGCTACCAGTGTCACATGTGAGCACTGCTGGAATAACTCTGGAGGGCAAAATCTATCAGATGATGGCTTGGTGGTTTGGTGGCTGGGCTGTAATTGGGGGCAGTATATATTTTTTTTATAAGTTTAAAAGAAACCGAACTAGGCACTGGAGTAGTTTTGCAATAATCCACTCAAATACCACACCAGAATTCTGGCATATTTAATCTGGAGAAAGGGAAGGGGTCACCTCATAATTTAATGCCTGCCCCTGATCTCTTATCATCTATCCCTCCACCAGCCTGTGATGTCCCCTGCTTCTCCTCCCTCCTGCAAGAATAATAAGGACTGAAGGAAAAAAGTATCTTCCTGACCCTTTTTCTTTATCATTCTCCTCTTTGTGTTCCTATCTAAATCAGCATTATGTGGTATGAGGTTGGGAGGAAATACAGATTTGTGATATCATCTTTAATAAAAAGGGGTGTCAATTTTGGAGTATGATTTTTAATGTGAAAGAAGAGACAGAAGTTGGGTCTGTTTTATTTTGTGAGAGTGCTTCAGATATGGGGTATTATTTTCAATAAGATAGGTGTGTGAGTGTATTAAATACGATTTTTAATAAAGTAGATTGGAGTCGGTAAAATCTAGGGTCTAATTTAAAAAGGGGGGGAAGATCTGGCATCTGATTTTTATTGAGCAAGGAGAGGCGGTCATATTGTGGATCTGATTGTAAGTCTAATTATTCTATATTGGTCACTGTATTCAACAGAGGACACTAGTATAGTTTTTTATTTATTACCAGTTATTTATATAGCGCACACATATTCCACAGTGCTGTACAGAGAATAGTTAGCCTTTCACATCTGTCCCTGCCCCAGTGGAGCTTACAATCTAAGGCCCTGATTCAGACCCGGTTGCTCTGACAGAGCGCTCGTTCTGAATCAGGGCCAAGCTTCTTTTTTTTTTAGAACGGCCTCCTGGCCACTCGCATAGCTGTGCGTGAGACCCTTGTGGTAGGGTCTCGTCGCCACAAGCCCCAGAGAGCTTTTGGCTCTAACAGAGCCGGAAGCTCTCCACTGACATCACTTGTGATGTCAGTGGGGCCACCCACAAATGATAGGCATTCTCATGGGAACACTTCTGTTTGGGCATCCACCCCCCGGCTCGCCCACCAAAGGAGGCAAGCTGTCACTCAACATAGACAGCTCACCCCCTTTGTTGCGAGACCCAGAGCGACAGAGTGTCCATCGCTATCCGGGTCTCGCACATGTGCACGATGGAGCCGGCTCCTTTGTGCGCATGCGCTCTGGGCCACCATCGACCCAGTTGCAAGTGCTCAGCACTTGCAACCGGATCTGAATCAGGCCCTAAGTTCCCTACTACATACACACACACACACACACACACACTAGGGTTCATTTTTGATGGGAGTCAATTTACCTACCAGTATATTTTTGGAGTGTGGGAAGAAACCGGAATTGAAACCACGACCTCAGTGCTATGAGGCAGTAACGCTAACCATTACACGTCTGTGTTTTTGCTTTGTTAGATACGACTGGTAGATTATGTGTTTGTTTTTAGCTCTTTGGCATAACAAAAAATTTATATGATTATTTAAACCACACCCACATTAGATATACCACGCTGACGAGAAGATTATTATGCAATTTTTTCCGTCGCAGTTATTTGGTAGACTATTGAGGGCCACATGCTAGTGTTTGCTCCCCAGGCCTAAAGTTGCCAGCCAGCCCCTGGCTATGGGCAACATCTCCAAATCTAAAACTCTCATTTTAGTAAATATACCCCTAAGAGGCTGATTTTTTTTGTCGATTTTTTGTCGATTTTCTATTTCTGGGTCTAAGTGATGCATTTACTAACATGATTTTTTTTTTTTTTTAAACAATGTAAAAAATAATTGTGATTTACAGTAGGGGTATATTTTCACAAAGTCGATTTGGTTCGATTTGTGATTGATTTTATATTTCAGGATCTAAATCACACACTTAAGCTGGCCACACATCTAAAGATTATCTGTCCAACCAGGCAACTAGTTGATTGGTTAGAATGAAAATCTGGTAAGGAATGGGAGTAACTGTTAATCAGCAATTTGCTCCTAAATGCCAGAAAACAGATGAAAATGGTCGTCAGACAAGTTTGTTCAATGTTTGATCTAAACAATTTGTTCAAACAACAGTTTTTGTCCATTTTCCAGCATTTTGGAGAAAATTGCTGATTGTCATTTGACCGACCATTTTCATCTGTTTTCTGGCATTTAGGAGCAAATTGCTGATTAACAGTTACTCCCATTCCTTACCAGATTTTCATTCTAACCAATCAACTAGTTGGCTGGTTGGACAGATAATCTTTAGATGTGTGGCCAGCTTTAGACATTATTTTTTGACATTGTTTTAAAAAAAAGATGTCAGATGTCACCTGATAGTAAATGTGTGATTTAGACCCTGATACACAAAATTGATTAAAAATCAACCCAACATCGACCAAAATTGACTTTTAGTAAATACTGTATACTCCTAAGAGCCTGAGTCAAACACACTATACTACATAGGCAAATGCAGGGGGGGTTCTGTCTGCCTGGAAACCCCCACTCCACAACCACAATAGCAATAGTAATGTAATAGAATTTTACTAGTGCTGAATGTTCTTCACAGTATCACAAATGAAATAATTAGCACCACCTGTGGATCTTTTATCATGTATCAGCCAGTAATAAATAAACTGTGCACCAACTAGGAGATCTCGAAAACATTCACTGTTAGGGATATGCTACTATAGAGCCCAATATGTATATATATGTCCAGGGCAGTGCTAGGTTATTCTGCTGCTCCCCCAGACTCCTGGACTTGCTTTGATACTCTGGAATGGTCTAAAATAAAAACATTCAGCTCAGGCAGATTGGCCCTGCTGCCGCATTTAATGGCTTATTGTGATTGCTGGTCCTCTACGTGCTGGAATTATGACACACAATATACTTTGTATGATGCATATTAAAGCTGGATAAGTACTAATTCTACCCTCTTCATGGGCTGGCCACACTCACTCTAAAATCATGCATTTGGAAACCCCCCTCTAGAAATCCTGCATTTGCCACTGTACTATATTATACTGCTCATGTGTCCATGTTCTAAACAGATTACTGATTCAGATGCAATACATGTGTCTGATATGTATTAGAAATGTATTGGGCATTCCTGGGCAGTGACGGGGTGGCTAATCAGACACACAGAGGTGCTGCATCTTATGGAAATGTTGCTGAAAGTGGTTGCATACAAAGAAGCTTCATCACTCCTACGAATAATCTGCACCTAGCAAAGTGATTGTGCAACTTTCAATGGTGCGACCGAAGGTGGCATCTAAAGATGCAACAAGTTATATTGAAGCATCTGAAGACACTCAAATAGGGCATTCCCATAAGCTGAACACCAGGGTAACCTTTGTAGCAGCATTAGTATAAAGTCGCAGAGGCTACAGCGGTAAAAAACATAGGTACAGGCGCGTCCTCTAGATTTGTTATTGATTTGGACTAGCCTATGTCTATTTTCATTCAGGTCTTTGAGGGCCTCTTTGAAACAAATTGTAGCTATATGAATATTTACAGTTATATAGTAATTCATTTATTCTAAGTAAGTAAAACTAAATATATAAGCAAATAATTATAATGAAGACATAAGTGTATATACACACACACATTTCCTACATTCATCAACTTAATATCTTTTGAAAATAAGTTGCTTTTTGTGCTTGTTTGTTTGATTGCTTTAAAAAAATTGTCTATTTAATTCCATATAGTAAGTTATTTTTTCTAAATAATAAACTGGATATATAACCAATTAAATATAAGGAAGACATCAATAAATTAATATATATAAAAAAAATATATATATATGTACTGTATATATTCACTAATTCACTACATTCAACAACCTGACGTTATCCCTCAAAAATAAGTAGATTTTTGTGCTTGTTTGTTTGTTGTTCCTTTAAAAATATGATCTATTTAATTCCACCTGTAGGATTTCATTTGCATTTGACAGCAAACAACAATTTTGGATCAATCTATGAGGCACACGGATTCATGCCTTTTTTCCTTTCAAATTGCATTACCAGTCTGCTAAATTCCTAAATGTGCACAATGTATTCTGTTTATCACAATTGATTATGATACCAATCATCTAGAAGGAATTCTCACTACCAGCCTTAGGGTGTAAACTGATGAGCAAGATTTCCATCTGATACCATATGGTTCTCAGACAAACGCTTATTCCTATTTTCAAATCTAAACAGCTCAAAGGTATTGGAATTCTAGTACAAACTTACAGTTTAAATAACTAATTGAATGGGAACAGCGACAAGCGCAAAGGTTTTTTGTTTTTTTTTACCAAGCAGTTATTTAAAAATGAATTTGATTAATTAAATAACAGTTGACTCTAGCTTGCTGCAGCTGTAAATATATCAGGCACTACTTATCTCCACTGTCCCTAATAAATGTCCAGTAAAAGGCACCATTTCACACAGGAGAGTGTATGGAGAGGTTGTGGGACGTAGTTATGCTTTAATTGATGTCATCAGACGCAGGGGTGGGCAATAGGCGGCCTTGCAACAGTTTTAGCATGATTAAATAGCAAAACTGTGGCAGGGCATGCTGGGATGTGTAGTTCTACAACAGCTTTTTGCCCACCTTTGTCGGATTACAGAGCATTATAGGTAGATGGAGTTGGCGGTATGGGTGTAAGAGACTGCTAGTATCTTTGTCACTGTGTACATTTGTTAGCTAGCAATTGCAATTAATTGCAAACTACAGACCACTTTCACTGTGTGTTTGTTTATCAGACACTAGTGTCACCTGTATTCCAGTGCAAACAGGCTCTAGTGTATGTTTGTTAGAAGTAAACATTGAGGGGCCTATTCACCAACACTAAAATAAAGTTTTTAAGGACATTTTCCTTAATTAACGTTATTTCAGTATTCATGAACACACTTAGAACAGCAGATATCACTGATATATCCTGGCTAAGTCCGCCTGCATTCATTTAAACACTCCCCATACATTAGTACATTAGTATGGGGATATGGAAATTATGGTATTCATCAAATTCCGAAAAATATGTATTTTCGGAATTTGATGGAGTTACTATTCGCCACTGTGAAGTGGCAAATAGCAGTTGACACTTACCTGCTTCCAGCTAGTGAGGTCCCCCGATGTCTTCCTCCGACACTCTGGTCCGTCCTCTGGCTCCTGGGGCTGTGCAGACATGTGTTCTCCCAGCAGAACACAATAAAGTTTGGAAAAAAATATATAATTTTTTTTCTAAACTGGACTGTGCTGCTGAGTGAACACGTGACAGCACAGACACCAGAGCCGGAGGCACTGCAGCGGGCAGGTAAGTGCGGGGATGGCAGGGGAGGTGAGCGGGGGGGAGGGGGGGTTGGGGGGGACGCAAACTTACCGCCACTGTAGGCAGTGCTGTGCATGCGCTGGCTTTACGAATGTAACAGCACATGCGCAGAACGGATTCCAGCTGCGGTAAGTTAGTGTAGATAGAGATAACTATTTCCCGAAAAGCTGTCATTGCAAAAATATCAGCTTTTCGAAATAGATAGTTATGGGGAGGAGGAATAATGAATGCCTCCAGTAATTAGGTAAAACTCCATGCGAGTTCTAAACCTAATTACCTCCAGAGAGTTTTAAGGTATGATGAATATGCCCCAGAGTAAGATTTACTTACAATTGTTTTTCACAAGGATATCTATCTACACTGCAGTATATATTGTTACTTGTGTATGAGGGCAGAGACAATGTTATTTAAAGCTTTGCTGTCCAAAAAATACTATGCTGTGTCTCAGTGAGCTGAATATTTTCCTTTTTTTTTTTTAAACTTGTATTTAATAATCAAATTAAAATCATATTTCAAGGGGTTTGGTACAGGATGCTGGCACTCTGACAGAGTTAGAATACCGATACCTGTCAGTCAGTATCCTTACCCTCCACCTCTCCCTACCCTAACCCTCCCTCCCCGATGCCTGAACCTAACTTTCCCCCTAGTGCCTAAACTGTGTTTTGTAGAGGCATCGTATATTATTGTACTAACTTGGTGTGGTAATGTTCCCTAAAATAAGTGCAAGAAAATAAATAAAATTGTACTCATTTTAAATTATATTTTATGAGTTTATGTTTTGAAGAGGCAGCATATATTAATGGCAATGGTATTGAAATACCGATAGCGCTTTAGACGCCAGTTCAAATTCCACCTCCGGAAGCCCAACTGCAGGTAAGTAATCTAACCTTACCCAACCCCCCTAACCCTAACCCACCCTTAGTGGTGCCTAAACCTAACCTTTCCGGGGGTTGCCTAACCCTTAATCCCCCCAGTGGTGCCTAACCCTCACCCCCCTTCCGGCACCCTAAACCTAAGTCTCCTGGGGGGGTGCATAACCCTAACCTTCCCCCGGGGGTGCCTAATCCTATCCCCCCTCCCCACACGATAACAGTCACACTCCCAGGGGGGTGCCTAACCCTATGTCCCCCTGGGGGTGCCTAATCCTGACCACCCCCATCCCTGGCTTACCTTCATTCTTACCCGCCATCTGGACGTTCGGGATTCCGGCGGTCGAGATGCCGATGCCGGTATCCTGATGTCCATCGGGATATCGGCGTCGGCATTATGCCCGCGCGGCGGAATTGTGGCATCAGTATTTTGACAGCTGGCAACCCATCCACTGGCATAATAACTGCATCCCATATTAATGTGCTTACTGGGTGTGGTCATATCACAGAATCTGCACACCAAAAAAAATTAAAGTGGAATTTAAAAAAAAAAATTTCTGGAGTCAAAAAATATTTTAAGTATTTTTTAATTCAATTTACAATATTCTAAATCATATTTCATTAGTGTGTTTTTGAAAGGCAGTGTATATTGCACTACTTACTGGGGGTGGCTGTGTTCCCCAAAATAAGTAAAAAAATATATATATATTTTGTCAAAAAAGCATTCAAAATCTTTTAGTATTCTATTTAAATTATATTTTAAGTGTGTGTGTTTTGGAGAAGTAGCATATTTTAATCTACTTATTGGGTGTGGCCATCACCCCATCAGCTGCACCCCTGAATACAAAGTACATTTTTTTTCTGGTGTCTAACAAAAACTGAAGGTTTTTATAATTCATTTTAAATCATACTTCAAGAGTGTCTGACTTTTGTGCAGCTGGATGTACTGTATTAATTTTCCTGTCAGCTGTACTAGAAAATAAAAAAAGTGCAAAAAAAAACCCTTTTATACTGTATGATGTAAAAAAACACCTCAAGTCTTTTAATAAAACTGCATGGTAAAGATAACAGTCCCTCTCATTTCCCTATCTCATTGATATGGTCACAGTTAGGTCTAGAGAGTACTACTGTCTTGGTATAAAACAATTATGAATCACTCTATAGAAGAACAGGATCATTCCAGTACTAGTGCTGGCAGTCATGGTATTTCAACATCTACTTCAAAAGATGGTCAAGGGTTATGAAGAAGGTTTAAGAAAGTGTACTCCAAATCTAGATAGTGTTTGACAATATTTAAGAAAAAAAAATTACTTCTAAAGATAAAGGGAAAATTTACTGCTGAAAAATTGTAAAATTGGCAACATTCCATACACCACACACAGTAGCAAGGAAAGGGTTCAGACCATGGCCTTTATGTGTGAGTGGTGGTGCTGCAACTGCTGTTTCATGC
The DNA here is from genome assembly GCA_031769625.1 of Taudactylus pleione. NCBI lineage: Eukaryota > Metazoa > Chordata > Amphibia > Anura > Myobatrachidae > Taudactylus > Taudactylus pleione. The sequence goes on from JAUIMM010000780.1 coordinate 1,472,456, forward strand.
CATAGAATACCTACTGCAAAAGCCAGGAACGAATACAGTCCAAGCATCTTCTATAACCTGACATGCACCACCTTCTTGCGCTGAATCTACATGTGTCACCTCTGAAACTAAAAAAGGCAAATCAGTGCAAAAAAAGGACACTTAGGGACATATTCAATTAGCAGCAAAAAGTCTGAATCCACGGAAAAGTATCGTGGGTGACATCATTTTGCCAGGCAGAAACTTTTCGCCCTATTCAATTGCAAACACTTTTTGCATACACGAAAAATCAATGCAATGTAATAGGTGGAAAAGATTTGCCTATGATAGCAGGCAGAAAAAAAGTGCAGAATTGGGTTTAGGGGTGCATACATTGGAAAATTACTCAGTACCCTTGGGCAGCCCTCCAAAGGATAACTGCATCAAAAGATCCCTAAAAAAAAAGTGAGGGAGACCCTAAAAAATTATTTTGAAAATAGGGGTGAAAAGTTAAAAGTTGGGGTAGAAACATAAAAAGTACCGAAACAGACTTGGGGGGGGGGGTCTGCAAGTAGGGGTGAGGTGTTTTGTTTGATTGCAGGTGCTTGCAACAGGTGGGTTTTTCACAATATTTTTAATTTCCCTTTAGTGACTTTAAAATATACTAGCATCCATTTTGAAGTACCCCAAATTTTACAGGACTACTTATCTCCAAAAAATACTGCTTTATGCCATTCTACACCACTTGTGCAAAGTCGCTATTTAGAAGCTATTGAAATAACTTAAGAACTGTTCCGTCATCACGGCTTGCCGTTTTTGCGTCCTTTGGAATTGAATGGGGCGAGTAGCAGGGGCACGCCCAATAAATTTCTGCATCCAAAACATGCGATGTAGGCAAAAAGTAGATTGTGCCGACGGTGGCAAAATTATAGTGGCTAACTGAATACAGGCCTAAAGCTGAAGAACAAATTATGTGTTCACAAACTTCACAAATTCTGAGGAGAGTCTAAGGGGTAAATTTACTAAATTACGAGTTTTTAGAAGTGAGTTTTAACAGTCATATTGCCCATAGCAACCAATCAAATTATACTTAACATTTAACTAGCACCATCTAGAAGATAATAGCTAGAATCTGATTGGTTACTATGTGCAACATCACTTCTAAAAACTCTCACTTTAGTAAACTTACCCCTAAGGGTGTGCCCAAGATCAATGTGTAAGTCTTACAATTCTCTTTCTAACACTGTAATCCTACTGAAGTCTGCTTCTACCATATCTAAACCCTCTGTAAAGGAAAGGATGAGTAGTAATAAAAGTAATGATGATGGTTTATATATAAAAATTGAGAATGCTACTTTGAAATTGCAACAGGAATTGGGGGCTACTGGATATCTGAAAAAAAATGAGGATGTTGATGATGAAGTGTGGAACAATAAAAAGCCAATGAAATTCAACAGAATGTTGTTGTTTGTGTCAAAGTAAATAAGCTGCCAGTGGCAGTAGTTTTTGCCAGTGATAAGAAGAAGCATCTTGGCATGCCTGGGCAAAAGATTAAAAAATCCACGTCTTCCATGTGGAATTATTTTAGTGCAAATTCTAAAAACATTTGTGAAGGCAGCTGTAGCATTTGTTGTTTGAAACTTATTAGCAGGAGGGCCAACCAAGAGGGGGGGCAGGTAAAAATTACCCGAGCCCGGGATTGCTGGAGTCGCCCGGTACCCCCCCTCCTTTCTACATGACAGCAGCCCAGCACACGCTGCTGGCTACTGGGCTGCAGTGGGAGAGAGCTCGCAGCTGCTAAGCAGCAGCTTGAGCTCTCTCCTATGCCTATGGGGGGAACAATCATGCTGATCGCACCCCCCATTGGCTGTGCACCAGGCTGAGGGGCTCCCAGCGCCCCCCTCCCAGCACGTGTTTTTTTTCTGAGTTTTTTTCCCTAAGGGGGTGTGGCCATGCCTCCCGCAATTAGGCCATGCCCCCTGTCACCCGGGCCCAGCACAACTCTTGGTGGGCCTGCTTACTAGAGGTAGGGAAATTAATCATCTAGGCACCTACTCCCTGTTGTGTCATTTGTAACAAATCAATTCAGGTTATTTATCAAAATATGGAAAATCCTATAAAATAACAGTACATCATCAGCTACCAGCAGAATGGATAGCATATGCAATCCCAATCGCCAACACCTTCATCATAAACCTTCTCATTAATGATTGGAGATAGTCATGCATCCAATTTGAGAAAGACAAACTAACTCACCGATTCCCAAGAAAAATCATTGTGTGTTAGGGCAGCTGCTGATGGGGGTGTATCTTCATCACAGATTGGGACAAAGAAGAAGACTAGTAGTTTCACACAACAATACTCTGTGAAACAATAATTTGCAAGTGGAAATACATAAATATATATTAAAGCGCTCATCCTGTTGCATGGTGGATCACTCAAGCTATAGAGGTCCATCACTAATCTATTTTACTAGAACAGCTATTCCTCTCCTGTACTTGGACATTAAACAAAAAATTATTCTTTGCCTAGAAAAGGCCATTATATCCAGGGCTGTCTTAACAGCAGTGTGGGCCCTGGGCAAAGCAAAGCACCAGGGCCCCTACCCACCGATTCATGGGAAAAAATTTATTCTGTCTGGATAATTGCTACAGCTACCCAAAATGACTTATATATAAAACACAGGTGCTGGAACGCTGGTGGTTGCTCCTAGTAACCAGAGTGGAGTTGCAGTCAAATCATGTGATGTACCTGCAATTATTTTTCCACACATGTAAATCAATTTCCCACAGCAGCTGCAGCACTGGAGATAGGCTGCCATGTATGAACAGTAATGTCTCTCACACAGCCCCTGGGCTTATAGCTGCAATAATATAAAAAAACTGCTCAATCCTATAATTATAACATGATAGAATCTCACTATGATGACAGGGCTTATTGCTGCAATAATACCATATCATACTAGAATATGGTATTATACCATTTTATAGTATGATTTGGTACTATTGCAGCAATAAGCCCCATAAAACTGAGATTTTGTCATGTTATTATAATTATAGGATTGCGCGGTGATTTGATTCAGCCCTTACCTTTGCAGTGCGGTGGGTGCGTGCGCCTGTGGCTGGGTTGGTAGTCACCGAGGCAGTGGCTGGCAGAGGAGTCTCTTGAGGAGGCTGAGACAGAGCAGGATGATGGATCCTCCAGTCCTGGACACCACACAGCAAAGGCGGATTGGGATGGGAAACCAGCCTGGTAAATTTCTAGAAGCAGCCCTAATGGGGGCGGGTTTGTAGAAGGGGTGGGGTCTGTGAAGGGGCGGGATACTTCCTCTTCATAGGGACTAATTTCAGCTGGATGCAATTGCTGCTTTCCTTGTGTTTTTTGCTGAATCTGCGAGTTTATGCTAATGCCACTACAATACCCCTCCCTGGTGTACATCCATGTGCCCAAATGTGCAAGGACTGAGACACCCACTGTCAGTGTCTATAGATGCTACAATCATGCTTTGTGCTTCTGTACATGCCACTCATCAATTGCACAAATAATATTTGCACCAGCCCTATGCTAGGTGCAGATCACCCGTCTGAGTATGGCCTCCAGTGTGAGAAACTCAGCATCTCTGTATGCAGCCACTTTCATCAACATGCCTGTGTCACTCCAATAATACGCCATACTGCGCTACATATGCATCTGATTAGCCAACCTTCTGTAACTGCCCAGGATCGCCCAAAACATTTTTAATACCCCTCAATATGTGCCTCCCCTAATATTCCTCAGTGCCCCCATAATACCTATCAGTATACAGTGTCCTCCCCCACACTAGTCCTCAGTACACACAGGACATTCATATTACCCCCCAGTATACACAGCACCTTCGTATTACCCCCAGTACACATAGTACCCCATAAATACCCCCAGTACACACAGCACCCCCATTTAACCTCCAGTACACACAACAGCTCCATATTACCCCCATACACAAAGTGCCCCTGAGTTACCCCCCAATATACAGAGTGCCTCCATGGTACCTGTTTTTTCTTTTCTTTCTCCTGTAATAAAGGCAGTGACTAAGGCAAGGAGCAGGTAATCAGGACGGGGAGGTTCAGTCTTGGTGTAGTGCCCTGTGCTGGCTGGGTCATTGTTTTAGGTTGTGAGCACCACAGTACAGGCTCACCCCCCCAAGGATGGCATTGAATAGGAGCAGGGGTCCCACAGCACTTCAGCTGCAAGCCACCATAAGTGAAAATGGGAGGGGGTGGGGCCATGCACGGTGGCCCTAGAGGCTGCGCTGTGCCATGCTAGGTATCATCAGTCACAGTGCCAAGACTGACATCTCCAGCCCTAACCTCCGCTGCTGCATGCAGAGAGAGCAGTGCCTTAAGCACAGCTGTCAGTGCAGCCACTGAAGAGAGAGGAGGCCAGGCCAGCAGGAAGTGGGCCAGCTTCATAATCCACCCCTGCCACACAGACTACGCGGCAGGTGGGGGGAGGATGGTACTCATCATGGGGAGGTGGGAACACTGCGGAATGCAGTACTTTTAGAAATCTATAAAATATACCAACTGGCTGCAGCTTCCGGGCTCGGGGTTGGCGGGCCCCTTGATGCTTTGGGCCCTTGGGCAACTGCCCAACAAGCCCAATGGAAGAGACGGCCCTGATTATACCAATTATCCACTTAACTATAGTTTTCTGGACAAGTGCTACACTACTAGTCAAACTAAAAATTGCCTGACTGTAACAGCCCACCGGGCAGCAGTACTGTATCTATCACACAGCACCAGCTCATTTACAAGCAGTCTAGTCTTTGCATTATTCACTTCACAGCACACCAGTGTCAATCTGTTGGATAAACTCAGGCATGTGATAACAAAATGGCTTACCATATGAAGAGTTTCCTCAGGATTTGTAATTTCTGATAGTGCAAATAACATTGTATGATCATTAAAACTAGGTGGATTTCAACGCAAATCATATTTTGCACACACAAAGAACTTAGTGGTTCAGAACTTTTTTTTTTCAATGACAGCTCCATGCCAGACATGCTGGCTTTGGCCCATAAAATGTCTGAGCATGTTTGTCATTTACAGTAGTAACCATATGTAGAAGATTGCCACAGCTGCAAACATTTTGCCATGCCACCACTTGAAGCAAGAATTAGTAGCCTGGTGGATTTCACACTTTATATGTTTCAGCAACTGAATGAACAGCAACAAGTCATTCAAACATATACATCAAAACTTGACATAGAGTTAGGGGTGACATGTTATCACTCTACTGCAGCACACTGGAGGATACTCTCAGTTTTATGCAAGCTACTGAAACCATTTGAAATTGTAACCTGTAACTTCAGTTTAGACAGGTCATAACATTATTTAAACTACTGAAAAGTAGCTAGAAAAAATGAAGGAGATGAAACTAAGTTATTCCCTTAGTGTGTTGGTCTTGTAGATTAAGTTTCTTTTCGTTTTGCCATAAACAAAGGGTTTGCAACATTTTGCAATTGGATCACTACATTTTGGCAACCATGCCTGAGCAAAGGTTTAAGCAGTATGTAATATCTTTCTTTACAACTCACACAGATTTTAATAGATATAAATATGTCCTTGCGGGCAAGTTGTTAGCTCAAGTGGCACATGACACAAAGTCTCCTGCTTCAGTTTATCCTGCAAATGCTGCAGTCAGACAAAAACTGATTGTTTCTAAGAGATCCACTAGTGATGATAATGAGTCAACTCAGCACACCAGAGTGAAAATGATGACATCTGGTCAGGCTTAAAAGAAATGCCCACATACATTGACACCTCTACCGTGACTCAATCTGATACAGAAAGCATCAATTAAATGGTTGAGGATCATTTTAATGATGATGTACAAATTAGTATCTCATGCACACACCCTTTGAACACTGGGAGGAAAAAAAAGGCAATTTGGAGCCACTTGTATAAACTAGCATTGGCGTACTTAATCTGCTCACCATCTACTATGTACTTGAAAAGAATGAGCAATCAGTGTAGGAGGCTACTTCCAAACAATGTAGAAAAACAAATGTTCATTAAAATGAAGTACAAATTGTATGGGGAAGACCTTTGCTGCCATTTACAATAAACAGAGCCTGTAACTGAAATGAATGTTATTGATGTTAATAATTAATACCGTCGAAGCAAAATCAGTTTTTTTATCAATTTTTAAAGAAATGCAAAACCAAAACATTTGAGGGTGGTTTTGCTAAAACTAAAACATGAAGATGATTTAAGACCAAAACATGGGGGTCTGCCACAGTTTGGAAAATAATCTGTATTTTAATTTATCTCAGTGAACTTTACCCAATACTTAATTTTAATTGGAGGGTGTAGTTATTGCTTAAGGCAATATGGTGGTTGTTAGGAATTAACAGTGTGTTACTCTGCAGCCAGAGATCTATGGTATGAGATTAGCAGTGACACCTTAAGTTAAGGGGAGCTATGTAGATTTTAAAATGTAAGTCAATGTTTAATAGTTAGTCTTGTAGTCAGAGAATGGGATTATCACTGCTTCAAAAAAAAGATATTTGGATAAGAAGTTGTGGCCATTGCTCTTCTATGATCTTTAGACTATTATTGTTAGTAGAATCTTCCAATGAACACCTTGAATCCAGTAGTGAGTACTCGATAGTACTAGAGAATCTTTGAACACCATTATGAAGATGTTGAGAGCTGTATATAGCAGTTCCCCTATTTTGAGTAAGATCTATGCTGTAATTGCAGGCATAAGCAAAGTTCCATCCATCACAATGTGTATGCAGGTTAGCAGCAGCAGCATGTTACCAGAGCTATGTTAGTCATTTGTAACATAAGCATACACTTATGTATTTAATGAATTGTTTTACTTGCAAAACACTTATTCACTCTTAGGCTTCAATTAGATGTAAATAAGCCTCTCTAATGGTGGGTACAAACTGGGCGATATTACTGAGCGACTGCACGATTACAACATCGTAAACATACAATTGCTCAGTAATCGTGTACAAATTGTGCACTTTTATGTCGGAAACGACCAGCGATGCGCACTCCCGCTGGTCGTTTCCTACATTGTCCATCGCCTGAACATGCTGCACAATCTGATGACCTCATCAGGTTGCTGCATGATGGGGAATGGGGGAGAGAGCCGGCGCTGAATGATATCGTTAATGATATCGTTCAGCAGCTGTGCTCAATGTCACGAATGACATTTAGCACAGCCTGCCGGGGACACACTACACAATATCGCTCAGGGAGAATATTGTCTAGTGTGTACGCACCTTAAGACAACAGGAACAACTCCCCATCTCATGTATGAAAAAAAAGCAAAAACATGCAATATATATCTAATATCTACATAATAAAACTAATAAAATACCCATCAGCACCAGCAGGCCAATCACAGTTTGCCAGTCACAAAAAATGTATCCTGCTGCTGGTAACTACCATTATCATTGTAGTGTTTTTGCACCAACCTTCAGGAACCCACAAAGGATACAGTTTGGATCAGCATATACTGTACACTTTATTGTGCCACAATCAAGTGTTAGGTGCTGTTGTGGAGAGTTTGGAGTAAATGAGAGTATAAGTAAGAGAAGGAGAAGCTCATGATGGGATTATTAGAAAGGTGGAGCACTTGATAGAGAGGGGGAAAGAATTCCAAAGGTGGTGAGCAGCACAGGCAAAAACTTGGAGATGGGAGTGGGAGAAAGTAATCAAGTTAGTGGAAGTGGAGTCATTAAAGGAGATAGAGAATGAACAGTCAGAGAGGTAGGAGGACAGCCAGGAGAGGGCAGTATCACTTAGAACTAGGGAGTGAAGGATTTGAATGAGGAGAGGGTGGTCCACAGTGTCAAAGCAGCAAAAAAGTGAGCATAGAGTAGTGGCCCTTGGATTTGGAAGAAATTAGGTCATTGCTGAATTTTATAAGGTCCGTTTCAGTGAAGTGGAGAGGATGGAAGTCAGATTGCAATGGGTCAAGCAGTAGTGGGAAGAAAGAAAGGTGGTAAGTTGGATGTATACAGTATGCTCATGGAGTTTGGAGGCAAAATGTAGGAGAGAGATGTGTCGAAGCTGGATTATTGGCTGAGACAAGATCAGTTTAAAATTGAATCGCAGCGACACCATCTTGCGACTTGCTGCAAGACTCCATCTTGGAAATGAGATTGCAAGACACCATTTTGCGAATGGCCGCCTAAGCACCATTTTAGATAAACTCACACTTTATTACATGTGGTGATATTACTATTAGCATCATGCGATTGCATCTGTGACCATCACCATAAGTTACGGCAATTCACCAAAAGCCCATTTCATGACTTTACGTAGTTTGGGTGCTTTGGATAAAGTGTATATTATTATAATTCCCCTAAAGGATATATTTCAGAAATGGCTGTACAGTATGTCAAAATTGTATTGCATTAGCTAAACAGAGCAATTGGCCACATGACAACTAGCCTGTGTAGACAAGCTTCATGGACATAACATCTGCTCTCACTCCAGGTGGTCCTGCTCGAATACAGCAAGAGGGTCAGTTGTAGCACCTTACATTAGCAGGCTTCCTACAATAAAATACCTTCAAAGTCAAGAGTGTTATCTGAGGTTTGGGTCTTGTAGCTGTGCTAATTTGCATTTACACAAGAACCTGGGAGAACAAAGGACTGTACTTTTGAGCCTGGGAAGGGTGGGGGCTGCTGAGAGAGAGGGGCATGTGGAACTATAGGGCTCAGCATTCCACACTGCTAGGTGTTCACTTAGTTTAAGTGAGATTTAAGTGCACCATTTCTCATACACACATTAATACGCACAATTGCGCTGTTAACTAATCACATATTAGTGAATGCATAAGATCCTGTATTAAAACACTGTTTATTAACTTCATGCGCACGCATCTGCCCCAAGTTAACTAGCATCTTTGCATCACACCCCGCATACTTACACATTACATATTCACATAAAAGGTTTAATAAGCTTTAAAGTATAAGATTTAAGTTTGTTCATTCTGTGAAATAAAGATTATTTGGTAACTAAGGTTTTATACATGATAAGTAAGCCATGATTGGTATTGTACTGATGCGTACTCTTTCAACAGTATTCCGGTACCATCGGTGTGGAGATCGCATCATGCATTCTCAACTTATGGACCGCAGAGACCTCAAGCAACAAAATGTACATAATATGAACAACTGTTAGGATGTTGCATGAGGCAGGAAACCAGAGACCCCCAGTTGTTAGAAGCTGGGTTGTATCTATTTGAATCAACCTTTTAAATGCCTTGTAACATATGCCCTCTCCTTTAGGACCAATGGTATTAGCAACAGACTTCTCTATTGTGCTGTTTATTTCTCGGGGGTATAAATATGTGTACTCTGACCCTGGGTTCCTAGTCTTTGTGCTGAATGTTGATTGATGAGGGGTTTCTTGCTGATGCCTAACATCTGGACCAGAGTGTGCTGCGTATGTATAATTGTACTTGGGTCTGTATAATCTCTTTGCGCTAAGATTATATGAGGATCATAGCATGTAACTGCTGTACTTTTACTTGAATAATACTTTGTGCTTTGGAACCACATGTTCTAGGTCTGGAGTCTTTATTTACTGGATGACTGCGTATGCAAATTAGCGCCATCCTTAGAGGTTATAGGAAGGATATTAGAAGGTATAGGCAGGTGTATATAGAGGTTCAAAGGCAGTATCCTTAGTTGGGGGCTTATAGTGAAGTAACTTACCTACTCACACGGCACATATGGTTATCGATATCTCAGCAAAGGGTGGAGTGGCCACATGCAGGGTTTACCTGCAACCGCTTTGTGCTGAAAGATCGCTATCCATTTTCGTGTGAGCCAAGGAATCCAGGGACAAGAGAGGAAAAAGTTTGTTTTCCTTTGTTGATAGAACCTAACGTTTAAAGGGGTGCCACAGTATTGAGCACATGGCTGAGTCGCAGTTTTGCACACAGTAAAGACGCACTTTTGCGTACACAGCTAAAAAGTTGTCATATGGTTGTGTGGTAGGCGCATTATTGTGTATGTTACTGGTCGCACAATAGCGTATACGTACTTCCGTTTGTGCAGCCACATGTTTAAATAAAGCCGTTGAGGTTTATGTTTTTCAATTGTTATCAATATCTGGGTTAACATGTATTTTTCTGCGCAGGAAAAAGTGTGTAACAGTGAGTATTTGTTGGTAGGGGTAACTTGTTCCCTACAGTTAAGGGTACTGTATGACCTTTAAGGGCTAAGTGCTAGTCGCTCGGTAAGCAGCTTACCGTTCTATACACAGTAGCAGGTATACATGTTGTCTTTGTTGTAGAGAGGTGCGTGGAAGTAGCCGACTTAAACTTCCATAGGTGTGGAAGTTGCCATACTAAATCTTATCCAGGTGTGTGGGTGCTGCTGTTTAAATCGTCCTCTGGTAAGTGAAAGTATCTTGATTGTCTTTCACCAGTTTAAATCTTTATTGAAAAGCATAGGAGTTGTCTCAGAATGGGGGCCATGCAAACAATAGAGATGTTAGACAATGATGTGCTGCTAATGGAAGCGCCATTTGGATCGGCCCGTCGTATTATGCATACTAACTACGGTACTTATGCGATAAGGTATTGTGATGTATGGTTTAAAATGATGATGAAGAGTGTTAGACCGTTTCCCAGAATTGGTAATTTTGATAAAAATGTACTAGATAATGTCCGGGATCACATCAGTCTCATGCGCTCCTCAGAGAAAAAGGTCAAATATTATGAATGTTTAAAGTTGTGGCAGCATGAAGGGGATGCGTGGCTTAAAAATGCGCAAGCAACGCAAACTAGCATTGCAAGCGCATTGCCAGAGAATACATCCGTGACGCTGAATTGCAGTACGGGTGAGCCACAAAATGTCGTGCACGTGCCGCAAGGTAGCATTGTGGAGAGTATTGCCAGCAGTTCATGCTCACCACCCCCACCTTATGTGGATGGAGGTGCAAGTACAGTTACCAAAAATACCCATAAAAATGTAACAAGTAATTTGTACCCTCTCTCAAGCAACTATAAAGAAAATGTTCATGATGTGGATGATGAGCCTATTGTAATGTCTGCCATTTCCCATGCTGTACAGATGATAGATGCTGCATCACAACAATCACGAGTGGTGCCGTCATCTCCATCAGTAACAGTAAGGGAAGTGCTAACACCCTCTCCACCCGTAGAGGAAGTTGTTAATACCATACTTAGCAGCAACAGATTAAACCCCCAGCCAGGTAACAAGGTCAAAGGTTGCAACACTGCCGGTCTGCATCCCATTCGGACAATAACCGTTCCGCATGGAAATGCAGATGCGAACGGTGTAGTTCCCATGAGGGAAGTAGTAATGCATTGTCCCTGGACAAGAGCAGAACTAAATTCCATCATAAATGATTTCCCCAATCCCAAAAAGGAACTAGCCAAATGTCAAAGATTTTTGAGAAATTTGGGTAATTCTCATGAGCCAACTAATAAAGATTGGTGTGTGGTGTTAAGGGCCTGTCTACCACGCAATACCGACGTGACAAAATTTTTCACGGATTGTGTATTGGATGCAGACATTCCCTTAACAGACCAAGTAAACCAAGGTAACATTTCCCGCATTGTAACTCAATTGGGTATATATTTTCCGGTAGTAGTTAACTGGAACAAAATTTTCACCATTAAGCAGAAGGAGAGTGAATCTGCAGATGATTATTGCGACCAGGCTCTGCAGGCTATCACCCAGTACAGCACTCACCACAGGGGAATGATAGTCATGGTACTCATGGACGGTCTGAAAGAGAATTTAAAGACTCGGGTTCAGACCTCACAACCTGGCTGGAGGGGAGTCACAATAGATACCCTCATAGAATCTGCCATAGAACATGATAAAAACATCTCAAAGAAGAGAGAGACCCAGAGCAAAAAACTAATGGCTGTCAGTATACAAGCTCTGGAGGGAATGACGGTAACATCACAGCCAACAGACACACTCGCATCTGCACATACACTTACTCCTGAACAGTTATATGCCCTCACTAACCCCACGCAACAACAAACACAGCTCTATTCCACAAACCCTATAAAACCACAGGTCCTATACTACTCACAAACCTCACATCCTCCACCTCATATCCCCCACCCATACCCTCCCTATCCTTACCCATATCCGCCACCTTTACCCTCTGCTCAAACCTCACAACAACACGTGTCTTCACCCAATTCACGAACATGTTTTAATTGTAAACAAACAGGACACTTAAGTAGAAACTGAACAGTAAAAAGAGTAGGAAACCCAAATCAGGGAAGACCTGGACATCCCCATAAGGGATATGCACAGAGACCAGCAAATGTCCAGCAGGCACCAGCTCCAATTGTGGCCATAAATGCTTTATTGGAGAATGGTAGCCAATGCTAGGGGTCAGGTCATACCTGTAGTCTACAGATAGTCAGGTTAACGGGAAGTACTAGGGCAGAACCGGTCATGATGGTTCATGTAGCTGGTACTGAATATCCTTTTCTTGTAGACACAGGGGTGACCAGGTCAGTGATAAACAGAAACAGAGCAGGATTTTCTTAATCTTAAGGATAGTCTGACAAAAGCTCATGCATTGGGAATACCTGATTATGAAAAACCTTTTGATTTGTATTGTACGGAAGCCGATGGTTGTGCTGCAGGTGTCCTTACACAAAAACATGGTGATGCCAGTAGGCCCATAGCATACTACAGTGCCCAATTGGACACTGTGGCAAGATCACTCCCCACTTGTTTGAGAAGTGTAGCAGATACCGCTTTATTGGTGAGTAAAATTGAGGACATAGTATTGGGTCATGATATGATTGTCTACACTCCCCATGCTGTATCTGCTCTGTTGAACTCAGCTCAAACCAGACACGTCTCTTTGGCTAGGTTTACCAAATGGGAACTAACTCTAATCGCACCCGCAAACATCACTGTTAAACATTGCAGCACACTTAATCCAGCAACCTATTTACCATATGCACAACATGATGTACAAAGGGTGGAAGGAGGCGAGTTGCTGGCAGGAGGTGAGATCAGCGGAAATAATGATATGCACGATTGTATGGAATATGTGAATCAGACCTTTACTGCTAGACCTGACATACATGACACACCTTTAGAGAATGTGGATGTGACTTTTATATGGATGGGAGTTGTCATAGACAAACAGACACAGGTGAATTATGTACAGGTTATGCTGTTGTAAATGACATCATAGAAGCTAAACCTCTTGGGCCTCCTCACTCAGCCCAGGTGGCAGAGATAGTAGCACTAACTAGAGCATGTGAACTGGCAGCAGGCAAATCTGCTAACATTTACACTGACTCGAGGTACGCGTTCGGGGTGGTGCACAATTTTGGGGCTCTACGACATCTGAGAAATTTTATGACAGCAGCAGGCACACCAGTTGCACATTCCCAACACATAAAACATCGTTTAGAAGCAATCCAACTGCCCAAAGTGGTGGCAGTAATTAAATGTAAAGCCCATACATGTGAGGATGACCCGGTGTCACTGGGCAACAACAGAGCCGATTAAGCTGCAAAATGGGCAGCAGGGTTAAAAAAAATTTCTCCCACTGAAAAAATTATGTCTTTCCAAACAATTGATATGCTGAAATTAATTGAGATGCAAAATTTGTGTTCAATTTAGGAAAAGTCCATTTGGAAGTCCAAGGGATGTGGGCAAGAGTCCTCCGGGCTCTGGAGGGATGAACAAGGTAAACCAGTTGCCCCCAAGGCATATTATCCCAGCCTGGCTGAGGCAGCACATGGTCTGACTCATCTGTGAAAACAAGGTATGTGCAAGTTGGTGAGAGCATAATGGTGCGCACCAGGTTTTTCTTCACAAGCAGAAAAGATAGCAATGTCCTGTCTGACCTGCTTGAGGAAGAACATATGGAAAGCGATCCCTACTGAACCATCCCACATTCCACCGACTGATGGACCTTTCCAGGTGATACAAATTGATTTCATCCAATTACCACCCTGCAGGAATCTTAAGTATGTATTAGTGTGCACTGATGTATTTTCTAATTGGGTTGAGGCCTACCCAGCGGCCACTAAAACTGCTGTTTTTACTGCCAAGAAAATAGTTCAGGAATTTGTATGCAGGTACGGTATCCCTAAAATCATTGAGAGTGATAGGGGTACTCATTTCACAGGTGATGTTTTTCAAAATATGTGTAAGATGATGGGTATTAATAGCCGACTTCACACCCCCTACCAACCGCAAGCCAGTACCAAGGTAGAGAGGATGAACAGGACTATTAAAAATAAGTTAAGTAAAATCATGGCAGAGACTGGACTAGGATGGCCAGAAGCGTTACCTTTGGTCCTACATAGCATAAAGACCACTCCTAGACCCCCTCTAAATCTGTCCCCATTTGAAATACTGTTCGGTAGACAACCTCATTTGATTATAAGTCCACAGGAAGACTTGAAGGGTAACAACGAGGAAACTGTAAAGTATCTTATATCAATGAGTAAGCAGTTAAAGCAACAGCAGCAGAAACTGAAATTGTTGACCCATGATATGCCTGAAACTAACTGTCATGATGTTGAACCAGGAGAATATGTTATGATCAGAAATTTCTTGTGTTCAGGTTGTTTGACTGATCGGTGGGAAGGTCTGTACCAGGTGCTGCTGACAAGTACTAGATCTTTGAAGGTGGCTGAGAGAGATACCTCGGTCCATTCCACTCACTGCACAAAGGTCAATCAACCGGTGGAGAAACAAGTTGGAGACAAGGCTGATAGCGTGGACCTGTCACTCGCGAGCTTGTTGCGGGAGGATTGAAAAGGTTGTAGTGAGATACCTGAACTAAGAGAAATTTGCAGGTCTAGTTGTGACAATGGACGGGCCTGCTGTGTTCATTTTCATATTCTCTTTTAGAGTGTTCACCATCCTGGTGGGTTCAGGAATATCCAGTTTCTGTGATGGGAGACCGATTGAGGAAATGGGAGCTGATGGCAGTGCTGATGGATTGGAGTCAGGAGGAGTGCAATGCCACTCAGGGGAGTGTCTGACCAATCTTAGTACTGTTATTGTTAAGAGAGCAGTCATTCCGGATACTCGGGGACGGTGTGGAGGTTTATCGTCTGAAGATTCCTGTATTTGTGAGCTTTGTGGGTCCCTAGTTGATGAGAACTGTATCCAACGGTGCCAACCTAAATATAACCCATACTGGGGTGGGTATCCTTTAGAGGATAATCATAGCATTGTAGGCAAAGTGTTAAATCAAACTGATTGCTGGGTGTTTTCACATGTGCCACAGGGACAGCATAATGTAGGGTTGGCGCCATTTCCACTGAATATCATGGAAATTTTAGAATTACAAAAAGGGAAAACATTGGATGGAAATTTCTCTCATCCAAACCACCTCATTTCAAACAATATCAATTCCAAGTAGATAGATCACTTTTGTGTTTAAACATAACCAACTCCAATAAACCCGGGAGTTGGGAAGTGAGGAATAATCAGATGATGACCTTCTCACAAAGAGCTGATAATGAGTCCATAAACCATGATCTGTTACGCTCAATTAAATCTAGTGGGAAACATTTTAGGTATCGGTATACAACTGTACATTGAGTTCCACCAAATAAATTATTCGTAAGGTGCCAGATGGTTATTGTGCTAAAATATTACAGCCAGAAACTTGCATGTACCAGATGGAAGACCCAGAAATAGGATTGTTTGCAAGGGAAATGTGCTTAATGATAATGATCCATACCATTCCTTATGTTCTCCCTGATAATGTATATTTTATATGTGGAAGAAAAGTGTATAAGTGGCTCTCCCCGAGTTCCGAAGGTTTGTGTTACCTGGGAAGCATAGTCCCAGAAGTTATGACCCTCACACATGTTGAAATGCTTGGTATACATAAAAACACACCGTCACCATATCTTCACACACAATATGAATACAGAGGCAAATGAAATACAATACCTGCTGATGTGCACAAAGGCACTCAGTTAATTAGTGAGACAATTGGCTTTCAAGTTTTAGTCGCATTGGATCCCACCAGGATCGCTTGGGGTACATTAAACTTTAGATATATTCAGGAACTTGCTAAATTGGTAAATAATATCACTGAGATGTACGATGACACATTCAGGTATATAGGGAGAGAATTGCAAGCGTACAAGAAAGAACTGGTGCAACACAGGATAGTGTTAAATTATTTAACTGTTGTTACTGGAGGGTATTGCGTAATGTTGGCCACCCAATTTTGAGTAAAATGTTGCACCTATGTCACCAATGATACCAGCGACCCCAAGGAGGTGATAGACTGGAAGATGTATGAAATTCTGCAGCTAAAATGGGAGTTTCGTAAGAACCATAACACTTCAGTGGCTGAAGTAAGGGAGAAGATAGAAGGATGGGTTTCATGGCTGAAGCCAGTGAAATGGTTCTCAGGTCTAGGGGAATGGGTCCAGGAAATGATCGCCAGTATAGGTAAATTCTTAATTCTTATACTGATTGTCATCATAATAATTGGCATATGGGTCCGGTGTGTTCCTATTGTGTTGAAGTGTGGAAAATGTCAAAATATAGTAAAATGAAAGAACAAAATTATGATGGTGGTCTGTATGAATACAGAGGTAAATACAGAACTGCATTACAACCCTGAACTAGGAAATAATATAATTTAATGTATTTATATTTAGACCTGCATAGAATGTATTATTGAAATGTTATTTTTAAAAACACCTCAGATAATGTAAAGTCTCAATTCCCCTTCAAGACTGCCTTTTTAGGACTGGTGTATCCCCACACCTTTCAGATGATCTTCCAAGATCCGTGGTGTGCGTATACTAGTAGTTTTATATCCCCACTCAGAGACACATTATTGATGGATTAAGAACCACCTTGTGCCATCCCATAATAACACTAAATAGTATATAAATGTAAACCTAAATTATATTTTAAAATCAGATTGTGATAGCATGTTGTTCGCTATCAAAGGGTGGACTGTCAAAGCTGGATTATTGGCTGAGACAACATCAGTTTAAAATTGAATCGCAGCGACACCATCTTGCGACTGGCCGCAAGGCTCCATCTTGGAAATGAGATCGCAAGACGCCATTTTGTGAATGGCCGCCTAAGCACCATTTTAGAGAAACTCACACTTTAGTACATGTGGCGATATTACTCTTAGCATCATGCGATTGCATCTGTGACCATCGCCATAAGTTACTGCGATTCACCAAAAGCCCATTTCATGACTTTACGTAGTTTTGGTGATCTGGATAAAGTGTATATTATTATAATGCCCCTAAAGGATATATTTCAGAAATGGCTGTACAGTATGTCAAAGTTGGATTGCATTAGCTAAACAGAGCAAATGGCCACATGACAACTAGCCTGTGTAGACAATCTTCATGGACATAATGTCTGCTCTCACTCCAGGTGGCCCTGCTCGAATACAGCAAGAGGGTCGTTTGTAGCACCTTACATTAGCAGGCTTCCTACAATAAAATACCTTCAAAGTCAAGAGTATTATCTGAGGTTTGCGTCTTGAAGTTGTGCTAATTTGCATTTACACAAGAACCTGGGAGAACAAAGGACTGTACTTTTGAGCCTGGGAAGGGTGGGGGCTGCTGAGAGAGGGGGCATGTGGAACTATAGGGCTCAGCATTCCACACTGCTAGGTGTTCACTTAGTTTAAGTGAGATTTAAGTGCACCATTTCTCATACACACATTAATACGCACAATTGCGCTGTTAACTAATCACATATTAGTGAATGCATAAGATCCTGTATTAAAACACTGTTTATTAACTTCATGCACAATCATCTGCCCCAAGTTAACTAGCGTCTTTACATCACACCCCGCATACTTACACATTACATATTCACATAAAAGGTTTAATAAGCTTTAAAGTATAAGATTTAAGTTTGTTCATTATGTGAAATAAAGATTATTTGGCAACTAAGGTTATATACATGATAAGTAAGCCATGATTGGTATTGTACTAATGCGTACTCTTTCAACAGTATTCCAGTACCATCGGTGTGGAGATCGCATCATGCATTCTCAACTTATGGACCGCAGAGACTTCAAGCAACAAAATGTACATAATATGAACAACTGTTAGGATGTTGCATGAGGCAGGAAACCAGAGACCCCCAGTTGTCAGAAGCTGGGTTGTGTCTATTTGAATCAACCTGTTAAATGCCTTGTAACATATGCCCTCTCCTTTAGGACTAATGGTATTAGCAACAAACTTCTCTATTGTGTTGTTTATTTCTGGGAGGTATAAATATGTGTGCTCTGACCCTGGGTTTCTAGTTTTTGTGCTGAATGCTGATTGACGAGGGGTTTCTTGCTGATGCCTGACATCTGGACCAGAGAGTGCTGTGTATGTATAATTGTACTTGGGTCTGTATAATCTCTTTGCGATAAGATTATATGAGGATCATAGCATGTAACTGCTGTACTTTTACTTGAATAATACTTTGTGCTTTGGAACCACATGTTCTAGGTCTGGAGTCTTATTTACTGGATGACTGAGTACGCAAATTAGCGTCATCCTTAGAGGTTTATAGGAAGGATATTAGAAGGTATAGGCAGGGGTATATAGAGGATCAAAGGCAGTATCCTTAGATGGTTGGTAGTTGGAGAGAGAGTTATGATCAAGGGTAGATTTAAAAAAAATGAGGTAGACAAGTGCGTGATTGAATTTAGAAGGGACAGTGGCAAATGATAGGAAGAGCTAAAGGTGGACAAGAGAGGAACAGGCAGAAATAGAGATGCACTGAAGAGCAGGAGTCAAAATGGGATAGGGTGCAGCCATAGCTCTCCATTAATGGTTAACATTTGGTAAACACATGAAAATAGCACCTATACTACAGAATGAATTAAAATGTCCAAATAAGAAGGAGTTCCACACTTCAAATTATAATTAAATTTGTATAATTTGTTTGGGTACTGCATAAAAATTACTGATATTATAATGTGACCAGTCAATAAAGTGTTGATATATTTGTGCACTATTGGTAGTGGAATGCAAGTTATGATAGCAATACCAGCCAAGTCCAGATGTACCAAAACAGCCAAAGTGCTTAACCAGGTGTGAGGTTTTTGAAATGTAGTAGAAGTTGCTTGTGCAGATGTACTCAATGTAATACACTTAGTGATCTGGATGGAGTAGAGCCTAGAAAGAAAATATAGAGCATTAGCCAGTGGTGTTTGAAGGTAGCAGTCGATGTGAATGCAGGACATTTGTTCATGATATACGCACAATACTCAGCAGGGCTTCTTGAGCTAGAGTAAGTGGAACATGCCCATGTCCCACTGTGGAGCTCATACACAATGACAAGATGGCACAGATGGAAGAAAGGATGCCACTCTCCCTTTCTCTTTCCCAACAGCAATGATAATATGGAGGGAAGTAGGGGCATAGTGAATGGGGAGAGGGGAAGGTGGAATTTGTTCCGGACCTTATACAGTACTAACACTGATTAAAACAAAATAGAGAATAGAATAAAAAAAAAAATTTCTTAATGGAGCTGTATTTTATCGGTGTCATTAGGAAAACCTACATAATAAGCAAAGGCTTCAATGAACAGTGAAAAAAGGAGAAAGACGAAATGAGATTAAAACTAGCACTGGACCAAATACAGTTCAGCTGTTATTGGAAATTAATAACACCTGCTTGTTAAGTAGATTACTTCAAAATTACTGACTAAATTGCAGTTGCGTATTATATTAGAATGATATTAATGAAAGGATGCGTTTATAAAATCTCACAAGTTCTAATCAAAAATCACTCTATATGCAAATTCTTCCCGATCACTCTGTGTTAATTAGGATAGCAAGGCAAGGTATTGGAATCAAAGGACACAACACGAATCAAGGGGTCTGGCTGAAATGCTTACCTGATCGACATGTTTATATCTCTATAAAACAATTTGTTACAAGAGTTGTACAGTGTTTTGTAATGGGACAAGGGACATGCTCTAACTTGTTATTTTTATCCTGTTCAGACTACACTACCCGTTCTGCAAAGCAAAGTATATCATTACCACTTTTACAACCTGGCAGCTCAGATGTGGGTTCTAGTTATTGCCAGGAACCACAAAAAGTGATCTATTTTGGTTTGGAAATGTGGTTACTGCCAGTATTTATTAAAATATACACTACTCATTATGGGCCTGAATAAGTGGTGTATGCTGCTCACACGCTGTTGTGTCTGTTGGCAGAGTCGTGACTGCATCAATATGCAAATGCTAGTTTCAACCCTCTCCTGATGTAGTAGACTGCATCGAACTGTGCAAGCACTAAAACATCAAATTTCAGCTTGTCTGCACACATTTTACATCGCTGGTGTTTCTTGGGACACCACAATCGGTGCACCAACACATACATGATCGACACTTGCACCTATGGCAGGTGCAATTTCTTCATCTGTACATGACCTCAGTGGCTGTGGCTCTGCATCTGAGAACACAGCCGCTTTCACTGACATGCCTACAACACTCCAATAACATGCCCATAGGATGGACTTTCTTTGCGTTCACTGCAAGCCACCACCCAAGAACTTGCAGACCCATATTTGATGCAATCTATCCCAAATGCAATGGTATGTTTGTATGTACACTCTATGTAACACATGCATTATAGAGGTTTTCTAAACTATCACACATGCATAGTTGCAAGTAATCGCTCAACTACGCAAACATCAGTATTATGTTTGAAATGCATGCACCTCTGCATCAGGCTTAGGACCTCATACAGAGCTGCTCACAAAATGCAAGTGCTCGCTCTGAATGAGGGTGGCCGCATCTCAAAAATGAGCCGGCCTCCTGGCTGCTCGCTAAGTTGTGGGTGACCACCCACAGCTTTAGCGAGTGGCCAGGTTGATGGTCGCAATGGTCAAGACCATCGTGACCATCGGGGCTTGCGACAAGACCCTTGTGGTAGCGTCTCATCTGCCGCAAGCCCTAGTGAGCCATTTAGCTCTATTATAGCTGGAAGCTCACCACTGACTTCACGAGTGATGTCAGTGGGCCGCCCCCAAATGTCAGGCATTCTGTCAGGAATGCCTCCATTTGGCAAGCCACCCCCCACCCTGCCTACATAATGGTGCGAGCTGTTGATAACCATCAACAGCTGCCCCCTTTGTAGTAAGCCACGGAGCCTCTACATCGACCCTCTTGTGAGCGCATCAGAGCTTGCAAGCAAGTCTGAATGAAACCCTTAGTCTTTGGTAGTGTCCTCCTCCACCTCAGGTATCTTCTTTTTCTTTTCCAGGTTGCTACAGCGGCTTTGCTGTTCCTCATTGCTGAACGTAGACAAGATAGAGTTTGCACCATCTCAAGATGCCGTTACCTAGAGGTGCTTGATTAACAAAACTTAGCCATTGTCCCTATAGAGTAGGTAAGGGAGGAGATGTGCATATCTGCATCTCCTGTTTAAGCAATCTCAATTATCGCCCTTACCACCCGGATTCCACTCTCTCTACCCCTGGTGTGCCTCCTTATAGCTCCCAACATCGGTGGGTACCCCTGGGGCAGTGCAACAGAGCCGGGGTAGGTCTCCTACCTTCCTGCAGACTGTGGCCTACTCCCCCTTCCAGAAGCCGGGAGCTAAATTTCATCCACTCGCTCGTGGACCCTCCGGATCGCGGACGCGCTGAAGATGCTATCTGCCTCAGTCAGCCTCTGCTGAATTCCCCCCCCTGCTGTCGTGACCAGCCATCAGTGGAGGGACTTACCTGCACATCCACCCGCCGGCTGTGTGTGGATGCTTGGCGCTGATCCACGCTGACAAGAGGAAAGCACCCACCATCTTGAGGTGAAGGGACTGAAGTGCAGGCTCTCAGCAATAGATCCCCAGGACCTATTCAGATCCAAGCCACTCGTCTGGAGGTTGATGATCACCGCTGTCGGGCGAGACGTGCCATCCTGAACCTTCTGACCAGCTGAGGTAGGGTGAGTGAGCCGAATGACGATGCGGAGGGCGGCCAGTGCTACCTACCACAGCACTGTTGTCGCTTATTAGCTGGAATCTCTCTGATTCTCCTATACCCTCAGTGACTCCTGAGCTGTTTCCCTTACCTGTGAAGAGCTGTGTTTAAATTGTATACACACCATCTACTGTGGATCAACAGTTACTCTGCAGTAAACCTACCCATTCTATGCAGAACTTTCATATTCTCTATGCCTCACTGAATAAAAATTAAGAGGTTGGTGACAATTATAACATATACATTCTCCAAAGAAGAATATTAGAGACCAGTCTCTATATCTATCTATATTTCTAAACAAAAGCCTCTTATAATTATTTTACACTGATTTTATACCTATTAACAATACCAGCTCATCTAGCTCCCTCTTGTGGTGAAACTTTGGAAACTCATCATAAAGACTTTAAAATATCATCTGGAGACTTATACCTCACTCCAAGTGTCTTTCCTACTTGTTATAGCCAACATAAATTTTGCTCTTTTCCGATCTTATGAGACCACGTCCAGTCCAGCTCTCTACTATGATGTAATGGTAATCCTGATTGCTGCCTTGGTCCTTGTCAGGGACGATGCCTGGCAACGACCCAGATTTTTCACCTTTTCTCTAGCTGCCTCATACATGGAAACTGAAATCTGATTATTCTTCATGTCACATACTTACACTATCTAAACTCAGAATGGGGAAGGATAAGAAACAAAGGTCTAGATCAGAAGTTGGGGGTAGATAGTATAGCGGATCTCATCAGGATTTACATCAATTCCTAAAGCCCGCTGGTACCAATGCTGCAGATGAAACCTCTGCATCAGCCTCACCTGCTGCCTCTTCTTCTTCAGAAAGAATGTCTCCAGAAGCCACTCATACTTCCTGCCCTCCAGCATCTACCTTCTGGGACGAGATTAGTGCAATTCTCTCACACATTAGGTCATTACCTATGAAACAAGACTTTCAGTCTCTGGAGGCTACACTTCAGGCCACTATTCGCCAAGAAGTGGCCACTATTCAATCAGATATGGCCGAATTGGGGACCAGAATTGATGGTCTGGAAGACTACAAAGAGGTATCTGCGGACACATTCCACCAATTCACAGACATACTCTCTCACCAACAATCTTAGATCCGCCATCTAAAATCACGTATAGACAACTTAGACAATCGTGGCAGATGCAACAATATGAGGATATGTGGTCTACCTGAAGATGTAACGCCTCCTAAACTCACAGATGCCCTCACAAAGATATTTGGTGAAATTCTAGGCCTAGACCCCAATAGTGAGATCCTGTTTGATAGGGCACACCGCGCTCTCTGACCAAGAGGTCTGCCAACTGACAAACCCCGAGGCGTTATCTGTCGCCTTCATTACCACACCCAAAAAGAAGATATCTTGCAGAACGTTCGACAACTTGAAGAGGTCGATTTTAATGGTGACAAAATTTCCCGACCTATCATGGTATACCTTGCAACAAAGGAAAGTCCTGAGACCACTCACAGAACAACTCTGTAAACATTCTCTGAGATATCGTTGGGGTTTTCCATTTAATCTACAAGTAACTCATAATGAGAAAACCATTGTCCTTCATACACCAGATGATCTTCCTTCCTTCCTCACGGCTTTGGGTATAGATCCAGTGGTACTTCCGGATTGGGAGAACCTTCACAGCCCTTTATCGATTCCTTCCCTTCCATCTGATGGAGATAGTTGGCAATGTGTTTCAAGGTCCAAGCAGAAGACAAGACGTCTGTCTCTCCCACCAACCATGGAAGTGGCTTGATCACAGCATATTATATACAAAATTGGTGAGACTGTTCTAGTTTTTCCTATCTACAAAGGACTTCGGTCTTAATTTTATATTTAAATGTTTTGATGACAATGTTTTTTCTGACACACTTTTAGTGCACCTTAACTAATTACTAATTACTGCAGTAATATTTGTGACGTTATATCACAAAATGTCTGTAAGTTTCATATTGTAAAGTTATCTGTAAGATTATTTTAGTAGAATCAATTTAATTCTATAATTGCAAGTTTGGGTTGTTGTTGTTGCCATCCCTCCGTACCCCCCAATGCTGCATTTCTTTTTTTACATCCTGGACATGGAGCTGATTTTTCTCTCCTGGTTGTCCAGATGCAGCATTCCAATGTTCCAATATCTGCCTATTTTTAATACTTCAAATGTTTGCTTAATATTTGCGATTATGTTATTTTTTTAAAATTTTCTTTTTCCTTCCCCTTTTTCCCATCCCTATCCTTATCCATATTTTCTCCATCCCTCAAAGGTGATATATACAGTGGGGTAACTTACATTTTATCTCAAGGAACAGATTGTTACACAATTTCCACACTAAGATCCCATGTCTAGTCGTAAACCCGGGTTGTGGATTGTCACCATCAATACAAAAGGATTAAATATCCCTGAAAAGAGATCCCAAATGCTTTGGTCCTTTTGTACTAATAAAGTGGATATAGCTCTGGTGCAGGAAATGCATTTTAAGAAAGGGAACGCCCCTTCTTTGAAAAACTATTATTACCCACACACATTTTCTAGTGATAATTCAGTTGGTAAAACCCTAGGTGTTGCTGTCTTGTTCGCTCATCACTTACCAATATCTGATGTCTCCATACATAGCCTTGTAGAAGGTAGGGGCATTTTAGTTAAATGTACTTTATACCATCAGTGCTTCTCCTTTTTAAATGTGTAACCGCCTAATTCTGGTCAACCCTACTTTATTGCTAATGTGTTAGATAAAGCAGAGACCTGAATGGAGGGGATCATAGTCTAGGAGGAGATTTAAATTGGCCTCTTGATCCTCTTCGTGACACTTCTAATAAGATATCTCATAGGCCAGGTAAAAAATTTAGACAAGTGAGATGCACCCTTCATGACAATCAACTTGTTGACACCTGGCGTATCGCTCATCCAGCTGAACACGACTTCACATTGTTCTCCTGCCCTCACCACACATACCACACACCACACATACCACACCACACATACCACACACATTATCTTTTTTTGAGTCACCGACATTTACATCTCATCTCAAACACCTCAAAAGGTGTTTGAGATGAGATCTGACCATGCTCCAGTTTTCCTTACACTTTCTCTGCCACAACACCAGCTCAACCCTTGGTCATGGCGACCTCTTTTTTCAAGATTCCTATTGCAAATCCCAAATTGAGGTTTCTTTAGACTCTTATATTGAACAAAACAATCAAGATGACATTTCTAAGGTAACGGTTTGGGAGGCACATAAATGTGTTTTACGAGGCACTTGCATAAAATTGGGTTCCTACTTAAAAAAACAGAAAACGCAGAAAAGAGATGCCCTTTTAGCTGAGATTAAATTCCTGGAAACTTCCCATAAAGCTTCCTTGTCCCCACATTTCTACTCTAAATTGGAGGAAGCTAGAGCTGCCCTTCACAAACTCCCCATGGATAAAATAAAGCTATCCTACCGTAAATGCCATAGTCACTTCTACCAATGGGGAGATAGACCGGGTAAGATGTTGGCTAAGGCATTGCTGGAACAACATGCTATTACATTTATCCAAGCAATAAAAGATGAACATGGTCAGACCCATAATGAAACTACATGAATCGCTGAGTCCTTTCGATCATATTATGCCAAATTTTACAATCTAAAGAATCCAGATCAAGGCTCGGAAATTATTGCTCATCGAGAGGCAATTTTGTCCTATTTACACTTGCTTAATTACCCTCAGCTTTCTTCAGAGGATGCTGATACTCTTGAGACTCCCTTTTCTGTTGAAGAGGTGGATCAGGTAATCTCCTCCTCTCCAGCCAGTAAAAGCCCTGGTCCAGATGGATTTTCTACAGCCTACTACAAGGCTTTTAAGGATAGGTTGGCCCCCTTCATGACTCATGCTGTTAATTCAATCACCAATAGAACCAGTTTCTCCAAACAATCACTAGAAGCACACACTGTCATACCTAAGGATGGTAAAGATCCTACCTTATGCCATAGTTATAGGCCAATCTCACTTCTAAACATTGATTTGAAGATTTTTGCTAAACTCCTAGCCAACCGGTTGAAGATATTCTTACCCAAATTGATACATGATGACCAGGTTGGTTTTGTCTTAGGTCGCGAGGCCAGAGACAACACAACTAAAGTTATCAATTTAATACACCAAGCCTCTCTCTTGTCAGCCCAATCTATTATCTTATCGACTGACGCAGGGAAGGCTTTTGACAGGGTTGACTGGGAGTTCATGTCAGGTCTTTTACGGCATCTGGGATTAGGGCCTACATGTCTGCAGAGAATATTGGCCTTATATGATGCTCCCACAGCAAGAATTAGGATAAATGGGTCTTTCTCTGACTCATTTGCTATCTCAAATGGTACGAGACAGGGGTGCCCACTTTCCCCACTTTTATTTGTTCTTTGTATGGAAGCTCTAGCTAGGGCCATACGAAGTAATGTGATTATTTCTGGTCTCCACATAAGTGGTCAGGAATATAAACTGGCACTCTTTGTGGATGACCTTCTTGCATTGCTTACTAACCCAACTATTTCCCTCCCGAATCTGATATCAGAATTCCAAAAACTTGGTCTGTTCTCAAACTTTAAAATTAATTATTCTAAATCTGTGGCAATGAGCATGACTGCACCCCCATCTTTGGTAGATTCCTTGAAACAATCTTTTTCCTTTGGTTGGCACCGCACTAGACTTAAATATCTTGGAGTCTATCTGACTAAAGATCTGTCCCAACTGTTTTCAAACAATTTTATTCCATTATTGCAAGCTATCCATACTGATCTGACTAGATGGCGCACCGCTCGATTATCCTGGATCGGCAGGATTAATGTGATAAAAATGAATTCACTACCCAAAATGTTATACTTAATGCAATCCCTTCCAATTCATATTCTTCCAACATGGTTTAAGGAAATGGAACGCCTTATTTGTAGGTTTGTCTGGAACAATTCCACACCACGTTTTAAACATGCTATACTATACCGCCGTAAACAAGATGGAGGTTTGCAGCTTCCTCATATCACTAGCTATTATCAGGCCATAATGCTTAATCGTGTTCTCAAAAGGACCTGATCAAGAGGTTTCAAGCAACGGATCATGCTGGAGGAAAGCAGTCTGGCTCAGCCTATAGAAATTGCCCTATGGCTTCCTAAACTACCAACTATTAGACATCCCACTATAACACCCACATTACGCTCTTGGCAGAAACTACGATGTCTTTCCCATATCTCATCTATTGTTTCCCCTCTCACTTCCTTTCTTGGGAATCTGGATTTTCCCCCTGGGCTTTCCACACTGTCATTTAAAAATTGGTCATGTGAAGGCCACTTTAGACTAGGTCAGATGGTCTGTTCGTCAGGGGTGCATCTGTTTACAGAACTTCAGGAATTATGGCACTTTCCCCAATCTGAATTCTGGAAATACCTCCAACTACATCATTTTATTACCTCCTCATGTAAGTTGACTGATCTCACTAGGACACTCACTTTGTTTGAATCGTTATGTTCCACCTCTCAAACTCCATCTCACACTATATCCACATTATACTCACTAATTATTAGAAATTTGTTTAAATTACCTCCTCAATTTACTACAGTATGGGAAAAAGAACTCCAGGGTGTGATCCAGGACATAGACTGGGAGATTGTTTTTAATAACACCTTTGCTAATTATTCTTGTATTGCTACTATTGAAACGCTATACAAAGTTATATCACGTTGGTATAGACATCCAGTACTTTTAAATAAAATGTTTCCACAGGTCCCAAAAACCTGCTGGAGATATAATTCTGCACCAGGTAGCCTCCTCCACAAATGGTGGGACTGCCCCTCCTTGGCCCCTTTTTGGCTGAATGTGTTTGAGTGTTCTAAGATAATCTTGGGAGGTGAGGTCCCTAGAGATCCTGGTTTCTGGCTTTTAAATATGACCTCCTCTTCTACAGCTTCTTACAAAAATTCCTTACTGAGGCAATTAAATAATGCTGCTAAAGCAGTCACCCCTGTCTTGTGGAAATCTACCTCCCCTCCCCCCATTAGAGACTTGTTTAGGAGGATAGATTATTATATGGATATGGAGAACATAATATCTTTTTCTAAGGGTAGACCTACTGATTTTATTACTATGTGGTCCCCTTGGCTGCTGTTCAAGGGCTGTATGCAATATTCAATGTTTGATAACTCAAACTCTGCACCTATACCAGCGTCTTCCTGATTTCAATATAACCCATTTGATGCTATGATAGATTATCCCCCTTGATCACCTGCTAATATATTGCTCAATTTCCCTTTTCCCCTCTGAATTTCCTTCCCCTGAACTATATTGTTTTATTTATTTTCTTTCCTTTTTATATCTTGCTTATTTTATGTTATTTTATTGTATATTTTTTATGTGATCTATCTATACTATATTATGATTCTGACTGTACTATTTGAAATGGAAACACCATCTGCCAACATTTGTATTTACTTGTTTCTTCTGCTGTATTCCATCTAAAATGATTGATCTTTTTTTTCAATAAAAACAATTTGCATAAAAAAAGAGTAGGTAATATGCGCAACACAAGGGAAGGCTGGTGAAATCACTGCCAGGATTAATGTTTTCTTAAATAAGGAGAGGCAGTGACAGAAACGTTTTCCAGTGTTTATGTTGACAATATGAATCTTAACCACCTTAAACATTGAGCTCATGGTACCTGAGATAGATGAATGATATTTTAGATTGACACTAGTGTTCTGTGTGCATGTTTGTCACTGGTAGTAAAGATATTATTACAAATACACTTTCTCATTGTCCATGTTCTGTTGCTCTGAGGTGTGTTTAGCAGTGGTAAGATATGGCATGGAAGCCCCTTAAAATAAAGGACATGGTAGCCATGATATTTAGCTGGTCAGGACACATGCAATGCAAACATAGGGGTAAATTTGTCAAAGGAAAATAAGCCCTAAAGATTTAGTGATTCTGCCCATTGCAGGAGCACTTACTGTATGTGATAGCTTAGGGAAACTAGTTACTGCATATTTATTATTTATCAAGGACAGTTGTGATACCTCTACTATCAGCTGTTCTACTATGCTATCACCATCTCAGTAAAGCTGCAATACAGAGTAATAAATGCACGGCCATTTATACAGTAAGTCAGTTCTTTGATCAGCTTACTCTGGTGTTGTAGATAAATAGCCCCCACCCCCAAACAAAAAAGGACAATCTGCATTTTAGGGTACAGGTTGAGTCTCCCATATCCATATTGGGAATGGGACCTAAGTCTAAACAGAGAATGCATTTATGTTTCATAATAGCCGGATGATATATTTTATACAAAATGTTTAATCATTTTGTGCATCAAACAAAGTTTGTTTACATACACAAAATTAATTTATGTTTCATATACACCATATACATACAGCATAATATTTTTTTGCATTAAACAAAGTTTGTGTGCATTGAACCTTTAGAAAGCAAAGGTGTCACTATCTCAGTTGCACTTAAAAAATTCTGTATTTCAGAATTTTTGGATATGGGAGACTCAACATTTATATTTTAATAAACAGGACCCTTACAATGAATGCTTTATATATTATATGGTCAAAGCTCATACTGAATACTTGTGTGTACTGTTTAATTTAAATAAGAAATATTTTGACAATTTCGAGAGGAAATTCTGAATACAGATGGAGATCTGCATTTCTCTTTGAGCAGGCAAAGTACTGTAGCCACAAATGAATCAGACCATAAAATCCCTTTTAAAATAGAAAACATATAACTATATAATTAATCTGTAAAGAAAATCATGTTTCTCAGTATATATGCAATTACCTATATGAATAGTTATTTTGGAGGAATGTCACATTGTAGGGAAGAATAATTTTTTTTTTCATACCTTAATAAACTCCGCCAAAAATGTACTTTTTTATTTTTACGTGCAATTCTTCTTAAGGTGAGCTAGATACTTTTGACAACATTGAAAATTAATACTTTAGTAGTTCCCTTATGAGTAATGGTGAAATTAGAGTTTGTTCAAAACTGTTGGTTTTGACGTTATTGGTGTTAAATGTGAGTGTTCCAGCTGAGGTCACTCTCCCCATAACATTACCGAAGTCATACCAAGGTAACCTGGTGAGCACTGATCACCTCCCTCCTATGACTTATTTCAAGGAAATTAAATGCATTTTTGTTTGTAAGGGAATCACATATTACTTCATTCTCTTTCCTTTGCAGTTTTTCTCTAAGGTTCATTGAAAGTGTGATATATCATGAGTTTTTCTTCTTACCTGTGGCAAAACATTGTTTACGCTCGAGTAATTATGTATTCATTAAATGGACCGCGCACTAGAATGTACTCTGTTGAGCCCAGTCATGTGCGACCTCCGTCACCTTTAAATACCCTTTTCAGCGCTCTTGTAAGAGGCTCCAGCAGTCACAGTTTTGCATTATTCTCTTTGTGGTTACAATGTATTTTTAAACTAGCAAAGGAATACTGTAAGTAAAAATAGGATTTCTGTATTAGAGCAGAAATGCTTGCAATTTAAAAAAAAACATTTATTTACAATATAATATAAATTGATTACATTCCATAATATGAAGGCGTAAACATTAAAATGTCAATTCAATTTCTTGATTAAAAACCATTTAAGACCACTCCATTAAATTAGTAAGAGTCTATTGGGATCTATATATTTTTATATCTCTTTTTAGCAGTATATTTAATTCTTATTGCAGTGATGTCTTCCAAAGTCTTGCAGAAATTGGTAACCCTGCAATTTCTTAATTAGCCATTACTTACTGTATAGCATAACTTTCTGGCATATGTAGCGCATACAAGTGCAAGCGTGATAAATAACTGCACTTGTCTCCATACTGGACATGTGTGAGCCAGTAGTTCATGCCCAGTAGACACACTAACTTTCATACATACTTAGCAAGACAAAAAATGCACATAGTGTAGTAGGACCACAGATAACAGACAGGCAAAAATGCAATAAACTCAGCATTTTGAAGTTTGATAAATTGACAAATATGTAATACCCTGAAGAGTTCAGAATATTAATGGTGTGGTGTGAGTGCAAGTTAGAGTTACAGTACCTCTGTGATGGGGAAACCTTCTGGCTGCTTAGTTCAGTGGCAACTATCAGCTTTGACCGAGTCTCAGCAGAGAGGCAAGGGTTCCCCAACCAACCAGAGACAATGTTAGTCATGACTTATGCAGATCACTTAACCTCTGGAACACTTACTCTGTGGCACTATAAGTTCCAAGCAATCGCTTGTCTTCGGAATCTATAACACTGTGCACTTTCTCTACATCTTGTCTTCATATAGTGAAAAACAGCATGTGAAGTCTCTGTCTACATAGCAAGCACAAACTACATAGCAACTCACTCTCTGTTTTCTCATGTTAGTAAAGTATAACTGCATTGTGAGCTGGCAGCATGTAATTTGTGAAAATGCGATAAAACTTCATTGCAGTTAGAATAATTGATAACATGTTTAACACCCCATAGAGGTATTGTAAGAACATGATTGATGTGGTGAGGGTGCAAGTTGGAGTTTCCACTGTGATGGATCAACCTTCAGGCTTCTTAGTCTGAAGGAACTATCAACTACAGGTCCATTAGCTGGGTCTAATATGCTCAGCAGTCCTGGCTGCCATGGCAAACTCTACCTCAATGCCCTGATGGATTATGGGATTATTGAAGTTCCTCGAAGTTATTGACTTTTCTGCAGAAATGAGCAAGAGGCTGTGTCAGGCACAGTTTAGTGATATCTCGCGATGGCAGGGCATCATACACATCACAGTACCCATACTGGGCTATAGAGACATGAAGCTGTGTGAATTACAAGGGACCCCTGGGGAAATGTATTATATATCTGTGATACATCTGTTGTTAAATTGCCTGAAGCTGTGTTATTCACTTTTCAGGCTTTTATCACTGCTTTTTAAATGTTTACCGTGCTTTTTTTCTTTAAATACTACCCGTTGGAGCCATACTTTTTATGTCTTAAATAATGATAAGACAGTCTTTATTTTGTATGATACTAATTACATTAATTTACTGCACTTATACTGTAAGTGTCCTTCTAATTAAATATACATCCCCCTGAAAAGGATCATGCACAACCAGCACTGGAAGTATAAAGATGCCAATTTCAGCATTGTCTAATTTTTAAGATACCAGTTACCAGCATTTTCTGGGTAGCCATAATGTCTGCCCACTGCGCTGCCCCCTTCTCTGTCCACTGCTTTGTCCCACTCTACCTCTATCTACTATCCCTGTCACACCATGCCCTGTGCTCTATCCCGCCTCAACCTCTACTTTATCCTGCCCCCTTTCTTACCACATTCCCGGAGACCCAGCAGGTACTCCTCCTCTTTGGCAGCTGCTAGGCTAGGGTTTGTCCCATTTCCATAGCAATGGGAGTCATCAAACAAATTAGGATCTTCCTAGATTAAAGATAAGAATGATAAAAATAAATATTTATTTTTAAAAAAAGTAAAGGCTTAAAATATATATGGTAGAAAATACTTGCTGAAAAAAAGCATTATCTTACATTTTAAATAAGCCACACATACAGTATCTGGTATTCTTGGGAGACCCACCTGATTATATTTTTCTGTTTTAAAAAGGAATATATTAGGAATGTATTTTTTCAAGTTTTTCCTATATACAGTACCTGACTAAAAATAACATTTTATTTCAATGTGCTTTCAAAACAATGCTTTATATCTCTCAGTAATGCAGTATAACAGTTGATTAAACATAAAAATTATTTAAAAAAAACTGTGCCTCAAATGTAAACAGAATGTCTTTGTGATGAAGAGTGGAAAACTTTCTGATCTTGAAGTGGTTAGAAAGACAGAATTCTTCATGTAAAATAAATAAAAATATTCAGATAATTAAATATTTTTTTTTTCATGACAGTGTCAATTTAAATGGGAGATAAGTCACTAAGGGCTCTATTTACTACAATCCACATTTGTAATGCAGATTGTAGTGTAATATTACCGACTGAATTTGCATTTCGAATTCAGGCAATATCACAATATCTCTTGCAGGGACAGAGCTTGCGATAAAGCTCTGTCCCTGCGAGTCCCCCAGTGACAAGTTCCCCGTGCATGTCACCCCTGTCACCAAGCCACGCCCCCATCACTAAGCCCTGCCCCCGCATTCCCAGACCTCCCGTGATCTCCCCCTCCCCCTCCCTGAATTACACATACCTGCAGTTATCAGGCCTCCCCTGATGTCCTCTGTCGTTCCGGTCAGCTGATATCCCATACTGCACTGGGACCCTGTCAGGTGAAGACTGGGCCCCAGTGCAGCATGGGAGTCCAGCTGACTGGAGGGAGGACATCACTGGAGCCCCGAACTCTGGTTCTTGGACTCAGGTATGTTTGTTTTTTTAACTTGTTTTTACAGTGAATCAGTGTGTGCTCTGTTTAGACCACACAGCTGATTACTTCGGCTGTCTCCGGGCTCTGCTCTGCCTGTTATAGTGAAGCAGGAGTCTGGTACCTGGGGGAGACCCTGGATAATGCCACCTCCAGGTGGCATTATTCTCATAGGGCTTTCCCCGGTATTTTTTCACAATTTATTTTTAGTAACTTGCACACATTACAATTATGAGAAATGCGATCTGCTTTCTAAAAATAAGTGATACTTAGGGGTTGGAGTAGAATTTTGCGAATTCTACTCCAATTGCCCTTTAGTAACTGTAGGTGATACTAAAATAATGTGAAACGGGTGTGAAAACACCCTTTTTCACATTATTTTAGTAAAAATAATGTTAATAAATAGAGCCCTAAGGGTCATTTTGATTTTTATGTTATGCACCCATTTGGGATAGGCACTTGCAGATCTTGGTGACTACAGTTGGCATTGCATGAAAAAGTTGGTCTGCTATGATGAGAGCAGTTGGATGGATTGGAGCTTTTCTCAGTAACTTTAGGTTAGGGGCAATTACCCACCTGGTAATGTGAACAATAGAAAAAAAATCCTTAGCGAGAAACATTTAACTGAAATTCACAGGGTAGAGATGGCACATCTATTAAGTGGGAGTGGTCCAACACTCGGAGTGTAGTGCTTAGCTGTGACATCACAGTTCAATGCCACTCATCCAGCCTATCACTGATATGGAGTACCAACAGTCAGCAGCTCCTTAGAAACTTTGGCTGCTGCTTCTCTGACATTGGCCAGATCCCAAGGAGATGCTGCCTCAGGGAGAATAAGAACACTAAATGAGTGCTCATGCATTGCTAATACATTCAGATTGGTGGTGCGGTTTGAATTCTCTACAGAACAAAAAAAAATGGTAAAATCTGGCAGGCAAATGTGCACAATTCCTTATTCCTATAAGGTGAATATAATGGGGGGAAAAATTGAAAATGCCATAAATCGGGACCAGAAATATTTTGAATGCTTTCAATACCTATTAGTTTCATAGATACAGTACATTACATTGAGCCATGACTGGATTACGGTGTCTGATATTTTTTCTTAAGTAAAATAAAATGATGGAAAACAAAAACATCTTATTTACATTTTTGTAATTCTATTTTTATGGAATAATCTGTTAAGAGACAGCTATATCTATGCTTATGAAAGGAGAAATTCATTGTACAGGAGGCGATGTCCAGACTGCTGAACTGAGATTAAAGAAAATGTTTTTCAGATGCTTTGAAAATCACTTAGCTTTTAGAGAATGAATAACAGTTGCTACTAAAAAAAGTACTAGGCTAATGGCTGTTGGACCAATAATATATATTTAAAAGGGCATAGGAGCTTCTGTAGCTTCCCATGACTCCTACTTTTATTAAATGCTTTATCATTCTACAAAACACCTCCTGAGCTGGTTAGCATAGAGCAGCCTTCTCAAGCACTGTAAAGTAATACCCTGGACATTCTAGTCCATTTTTATAAAACCCATTTAAATTTTAACAGGTGATATGGAGCAGGCATATTAATACAGTAAACAATCACTGAGAGAAGAATTTAGCTTGGCATCTCGGTGGAATTTTAGGTCAAAGCAAAATCATTTATTGTTAATTCATTCAGGGCTAAGAAGCAGTAATCTGCTTTTTAATGCACTTTTCAGTTCCTAACTAATTCTGGAAAATTGCATTACCTGTAGGATAAATTATTTGCTGTTGATTAGTTGACACATTTGTACATTTTAGAAGTTATTTACTTATGTTAACATGTGATACAGATGCAACAGTTTTTATCAGCAAAAACAGGGGTGCTTGGAGGAGTGAAGGCAGTGACAATGTACTCACATCTATCGGAGGCTTGGTAGGATAGAGTGGCCACATGTAAAGAAAGATCCAGTATACACAATGATGTGTGCTTGGCCATGCCCACATAGGGCTGGTTCTACATGCTACACATGGGGGGCCCCTTTTGCCTAATTCTTACCTTGTGAAGGCAATGGGTTTATCCTCCTTGCTGATGCTCCTCCATCCTCTAACTCCAGGAATACCATGCACAATGATGTCATGCAACATGACATTGTCATGCCAGGTACCGGCATTCTGGGAGACTGGGAGTCCCAGTGGGAGGGAACAAATGGCAACATTGAAACTTGTAACTATGGTGGCGGGCAGGAACGGGCAGAAACTATCAGTATAGATGGTGTCTGCAGAGTGGCTGCAGCCACGCTCTCAAGCTGCAGTGCCCTGGGTGATAGCCTTGCTTGCCTGCTCCTATAACTACCACTGCTCAGTGGCCCCAGTACCAAGGGCCAAAAGTTCCCACAGTGGTCCTGAGCACAACACATTTAAAGCACATGGAAGTCAAATTAAAAATGTAACACTAAGACACATCTATATTTTTTAATTTTATTCTTATGATCCTGCTCCATTCTGCTTTATTTATGTTTTATTTGATTTATTATAATGTTGGGACATTGTCACTTAAAAAAAATACAGAACATATGCAGAACCTTGTGTATGATTCCTCCTCAGGTTATTTTAAGACAGTTATTGACACTACAAAATTTTACCCCAATTTCTCCCAAGTGCAGATTTATCAAGTATGTATACCTTTACCCTTATACTACCCTTATGCTATCTCTACCCATATATAACAGTAGCACTTCTGTTACAGGGACTGGAGGTGATGGGGACCTGCAAATCTGGATCACCCTCCTCAGACCCCTGCTCTGCTCTCAGCTATTCAGCACAAATAATGTTATTCACCTACTTCACTTTAGAAACTGGTGGCCATCGGCAGTTGGTGGATGGCCTACAGTAGATTCTGGTGTCTACTTTTGCCCCAGACCTATCCTGTGTGTTGTCAATGGAGCTCTCTGCTGTCATGACTTCCTGTTTCAGCTAAGGACAATATTCAAACCATCAGAACATGTACAGTCAGAAGGCATTCAACAAGTCGTTAAGTCATCTCATGCCACACTATTAAATCAACTACAGTATTTGTATGTGGGAATAAAACTAAGCACAATCATACAACCAGCCTGTCACAATGAAAAGTCTCCCAACAATCCTTCAGCTCCCCCATATGCACCATTTACAGATGCGGCAATTTTTACTTCCATGCACTTACCTTTAAAAATAAGTTCCATTTAAAAAATATAATGACAAATGACATACATTGTTTAAGACATATGTTTAGCAAGTTCATGATTGGGTTTGTACAGTATGTGCCTGATTAAAAGATCATAGTAGTTCTCCAAAATGAATGTGTTTTGGTATGTATATAGGTTGTTTTGTTTCGTTATTATCCTCAGAGCATAACTTTCTACCCTTAAATTCTACTTTCTCAACCCCTGTCTGTTTTAGGTGAACATTTTAAGAACAATACAACAATATGTCAGGGAAATACAGGAGATAAGGTATGAAGGTTCATTCAGCAGCACGGAAAATGGAAGAAAAATGTAAGGGAGTAAATTATTAATGGTTGATAAGCAAAGTGTGTCACTTGGCTGACTACATGGATTAAAGTTGTTTAGAAATAAAAAACACAGCACACAGTTGCCTATGTGAATACATGCAGCTGAACACCAGATGTTGCTGAGCCTCCATGTAAGTAAAGACCCCCTCTGCTTTATTATTAGCCTTTATTTATAGAGCACCAGCCTAGAATACATCATTTACAGAGATATGTAATCATTCACATCAGTCCCTAGACCAGTGGAGTTTACAGACTGAATTCTCATGATGATGAGATGTGCACTGACCCCTGTGTTTTTGGTTTTGGATCTGGATTCAACTCCTTGGTTAGGTTTTGCAAAACCACCATTAAGTGTTTTGGTTTTGGATCTGGATTAAAAAAAAATGATAAAAAGGTTTTAAAAACAGCTAAAATCATGTAAATTTTGCAATCCAAAACCCAATATTCTGAATTAAAATCCAAATTCCACACTGCTGAAAGATCAGAACTTGTATTTATCTGGATCTTCCCAGGAGATTAGAATTGTGACTGGGATCTGTCCGGATTCAGGAAACTCGGATGGATTCCAATTTTCTTTAGAACCAAACCACACATTTCTATTTTTAAGCATTGAGTGGAATAGGAGCACCCAAAGGAAATGCATGCAAACATGGGGAAAATATTCAAAATACACACAGTGCACTTATCAGCGTACCACCGGGCCACCTGTACAGTTACAGATATATGAACTCCCAGTCATTTTGGTTCAACACTTATGAATGGCATCTTGAGATTTTTAAGGCATCCTGCCCTTTTCTGAATATAAATAAGGATTATATAAAGATCAATAAATTCTGTTTGCCACATTTGAGCCATCTGTACTTAAAACATTTGCAATCCTAATGCAATTGGCTCTGATTTGCTCCAAATCGCCAGTTCCCAGCCTCAATTTGCCCCATCCACAGTCCCTCAGCCATATACAATCTATGTGGGAGTACCAGAATGCACAACCCAGAGGATGAAAATTAATGAGGTTTTCAAAATTAAAATGTAGTGGATATTTATTGACTATACACAAAAGCCATCAAAGTTATGACTGAAATTTTATATTGACCTAGTACTTGCCATCTGTTTCATAAAAGGCAACATTTACAAATTGACAAAACATCAACAATATTTGAAAAGCTTAATACAGTATCTAAGGCTTTACATTTTTTAAGTGTGGAATTATGTAGCTGCCTCTAGATTGTGCCTGCTGCTATACCCTCTGTATAATACTTCCATCAGTGATAGTTGGAGGTAATCGTTTAGCCAAAATGTAAGCCTGTCTTCTCTACCACACTGAGACCACCCCTTTTTGCACAGTGACCCCTTTTTTGTACAAAACATATCCACTACTGCTTTTGGATCTGTGTGATCAACAGGAAAAACCCCTGCATTACTGAAAATCATGGAGACCAGGTTTGGGGGGGAGGTCTCCCCCAATCTTACATCCAGGGAACCCATTTTAGAAAAAAGGGGGCCCCTTCTTCCAAATGATATGTAAACGAGTACTTATTTTCTGGAGATCACCTATGATCACCAGACACTGTTACCCTGTACTATGAAAAATGTTATGTTTTTCATATTTTGGGGAAAGCAATTATCACTCCCATAATGACACTGGCAACTTTGTGGTCTCTGTAGATGAAGGAAAGGTACATTGTGTCCTATCTCCTCCATACTGGTCCAATCACATATGGGAGCACCTTGTCTTGAAAGAGAGAAGTCTCCATTTTCAAATAATGTGCCTGCATTATCACCAGACATTAACTTAACAGTACAGGAAAAAAAATGCTTTTTGCAGATAAGGTGATCTAAAGCCCATACTGTATCTGCCCCATCTTGTGTCAAATAAAAGAGAAAAAAAAGTTTTGTCTCATTTCATGAAGTTGTCTAATTTATAAAATGGTGGCCTTGTTGGGCTACCATATTCTTCCTACACATAGTGAGGTTTTAAATCAAGACATCAATTAACTTATTTGGTTTTTACTATTTTTTAAAGGTGGATTATTGGCAAAACAAGAACATGACAAGTATTTCTTTGTGGTTTCTATAAGATGAAAAAATCACATATGCTTTTGGTACCCATCAGTCCAGGAAGTGCAGGTGGATTCTAGAGGACACCAGGGGTGCGGCTGACGTGGGATGACCAAAGGTCCTTTTTCTTTATGCACCGTTGCGATTTTTCCATATTTCACAATTTTATATGAGTGGTTCTTAATTATTTTTAGTAAAGAATTGGGTTTTAAACATACTTCTCCATTGTGCACCTCCTGTTTTTTTTTTATCCATGTACAGAAATATTGACCTTTTAGGAGAAGCTGCACCACAAAAAAATGAACAATACCTGGACTTTCATTTGCACTATACAATTTTGGGCAATATAGTAGAACATTTTGCATTTATATATATATATTACATAGACAAAAACCTTAGAGTTTCACATGTCCCATTAAAGCTTTTAGACATGATCTGAAATTTACAAAACCTATAGAATTTCTGCCCATCAAACTTAAAATAGCAATGAAATTCAGATCACTAAGACCTCAGTTATTTAGACTGCATGTGTGTATTCCAATGAGCACACAATTTTGTGAATTAGCAGCTCCACCATTTTGTGAGCAACAGCAATCTCACTCTGTGAGAGTGCTAAATCTGCAGTTAACCACAGGGTGTGATGGCATACCATATCTGTATTGTGCAAGGAACATGTCCATTAAGTCATGAGCCTTAATGATCAGAATTTCTTTGCTTTTTTAAGTTTGATGGGCAGAAATTCTATAGGTTTTATGAAATTTCAGATCATTGTTAAGAAGCCTTAATGGGACATTTGAAACTGTAAGATTTTTTGACTATGGAATTTCAGTGCTTTTTTATAATTTATTAACCATCAGGTGCGGGAGCAGCAAACTGGGACACCTGCATGGAAGAAGGGCAACAAATTGGTACACTAGCTCTGGTGGTGGAGGGGACAGCACACAGGAGGTGTTTTCGGTGTGCAAAGGGAGAGACGGGTGAGCGGGCAGGCATGCAGGGCTGTGGGGCAGTGCACAGGGACAGCAGTGGGGACAGAAAGGCTTACTGGCACTGATAGTCCCAGCCCTGAACTGCTTATAGTCC
Source organism: Taudactylus pleione (assembly GCA_031769625.1). Classification (NCBI taxonomy): domain Eukaryota; kingdom Metazoa; phylum Chordata; class Amphibia; order Anura; family Myobatrachidae; genus Taudactylus; species Taudactylus pleione. The sequence continues at coordinate 1,512,426 of JAUIMM010000780.1, forward strand.
CAACCCTGAACCCCTACACATGGAATGATGTGCTTATGATGCAATATCGTGAACGATTTCTCTTGAACACTCCACGACATTCCAGGAAATGACATGATGCTTAAATAGCAAATTTTGACTTGGGAAATATCGTGCAAGATCTAAAGATAGCTAACTGCATACACGGATCAGTGAGATCCATGGTGCAGGCATCTGTGTAAAATAAATGATTCAGAGATGCATGCATGGATCAATGCGATCCGTGTGGCTTGCATCTGAAAAAAATCAATAAGACACAGATACATGGATGGATAAGTGAGATCCATCGATGCATCTGTGTTAAAAAAATAAATAAAAGTATACTTTAAAAAAAACCTGTGTGTGTGTCCCCCCAGGAACAAGCAGCCCTGGGATCTGGAGACCCAGTACTGGTTGTGCTATATATAGGGAACAAAAGATGAAGGGGTCCCCTGTATGAGTCACAACCAGCACTTGGCTTTTCAGAACCAGTCTTGGTTGCCAAAATATGGGGGACAAACAACGTAGGGGTCCCCCCATATTCAGTGCAACCAGCACTGGGCTCTGAGCCAGTCCTGGTTCTGGAAAAACAAGGGAAAATAAAATGTGTATTGTATTAACCAGAACCAGCTCCAGACTTTTTCAAGCAGGGGGAGTAATGCCACAGCCAGGGAAGCTCTATCACCGGGTCACCCCAGCCGAAGCATCACCCCTCACTACTAGTCAGCCCAGGCTTGGGTTCCTTGGGGAGTTGTGGACCCCCCCTTAAAGGGGTCACCCTCTCCAGGGCACCCCAGGCCTGGACTGATAGCCTGGGGCTGTCCCCAGCAACCCTGGCCGGTGGGTGCTGGGTTGATAGTGCAGTGTGGTGCAGACAAAAGCAAAAATATTGTCTTTTGCAGTAGGACTACAGGTACCAGCAGGCCTCCCCCACATGCTGGTACTTGGAGAACCACAAGTACCAGCAAGTGGATGATTAATGGCACATTGGTACCTATAGTACCATCGTAAAAGAAATATTAAAAAAAACAAGGACACCATATTTAATAATATTTTATTTTCCTGCACCTTCACCTGGGGGATTGGAAGCTTTGAAGTACTTTTACATGGCTGTCACTTACCCCAGGACTTCCACTGCATCTTCACCTAGAGGGTGGCGGCCTTTAAGCTCTTTTGCATGGCCGCTACCCATCCAGGACTTTCCCAGTGTCTTCTTTCTTTGGCAGCTCTTCTATGCTGCCACCCAGCCAATGGACTGCCATGCCGTGTCCTCGCACTGGCTTATTTAAGCCAGTCGAGGGGGTGGAGCGATGATACTATTTTTTTAACTTAAAGATGGACGCCGCGAGCCAATCAATTGAAGTCAATGGTGAGAACTGCTCATTGGCTGAGAGGCAGAAGGTTCACCTCTCTCAGCCAATGAGCACTCAGCATCAGGATTTCTATAGTGAAATCCCACGGTGCAGCTGTTATACGGGTAGCACTGTCCTTAGAGGACAGTACTAATGTTCTTGGGTCCACGTATTTCTTTTGTTTTTTCACCAAGACCCTGGATTGCCTACTTTGAAATGAAACGGACCTGATCAACGCTTAGGAGGTGAGGTGAGTATGGATTTTTTTATTACAGGTACACCATTGGATTATCTACTGTACTTGTACAAGTGGATGTGATTGGCTTTAGGGATACATAGGTGAGTATGTGAGATAGTGTGTGTACCTGTGTGCGTGCATGTATGTGTTGATAAATGTATACTTTGTACAGTATGTGTGTCTTGTGTTTATTTTAATATTTATTTTGCTGTGGAACTACAGGTACCAGCGGGCCCGTAATGCCCCGCATGCTGGGACTTGTGGTTCTCCAAGTACCAGTAGGCTTTCTGCCTTTAACACATTTCTTTTTTTTTCCCATAGTTCTTGGCACAAAATACACAGGAACAACTTGCTTTTTTTCACTATATCTCACTTTGCCTTCAAAAGTATTTTCAACACAGCAAAACATCTTTCTTCATGTGGCACGACAATTACCAGCATGTATCAAGCAGTCTCAACAGCCTTTCAATAGGAATCTCTGCTCCACACCACACTTGATTTGCCACAACTGACTTAATGCTCTTGAGCATTTCAGCAGCATAAATCACACAATTTCTTTTAACCCTTCCAATGTTGCAAAAATCCAAATGCTTTGCCTTTTCCTGCAGGATTTCAACATGTGTGCACATTTCTCTTCACAGATACAATATACTGTATATTTCAGAGCTGGCAATTCCCAAACATTTGCATGTGTCATAATAGATTCCATAAACTGTATGAAAGCTATTTGCAGATAAACAATACTCCAACAACTATTGCTACTGGCAAACTTTGCATCTCCCAATTTGCAGACAATACTCTTCAAACAAAAGTTCATAATGACTTATCTTCACTCACCAGTCTGATGAGCATTGCACTGTTGAGCCCACTATGCAGTCACAGTACACATCCATTAGCTGCTGGATTCCACCTTTTCTGCACAGATCTGTCTGCCCACATTCTACACCATATTGTGATGACTTGGAGTAATTAGCTTGGTAGAGGTAGATTGGTGCAGTGTTTAGGTGCCTTAATAAGGGTCCACACACACAGCTTTCATGGTAAAATCAAACAAATGGAGTTTTACTTGTCAGCAAGAATCAAGAAACAAAACAACAAACAGCATAGCCCCTATTTTGGGCCCCTAACTAACTTCTTGACCCTTGACTACCTTTTGACAGCTTATCTGAAAATATATTGTCTGCCTGCTTTTCTGCAGGTCTATTGCCAGCTCTAGCCTAGTTTTGTGGCCACAGCTACACAAACACAGTCAGTCTTGGTGGTCTGCCCTGTCTCCTCCAGGTATAGGCCCTGGCTTCCTCAGCCTACAGCTTAGCTGCTTTTACGTCACACAGTCTGAGAGGTTTGTGGTCCTCCCTGCCTCATGCAGGTCTGGATGCAGTTCTCCTGGCCCCCAATGGCTTAGCTTCACTGGGCTCTCTGGCTGCCACAGTCCCACTTGGACTGTCTCCAATGGCAGCCTAACTGGTCTACCTTCTCATCAGCCCACACCTGGACTCTCTCCACAAAACTCAATATTTCTCACCCCTTATGCTTCAGCAGCTCCGGTGCACTCTGGATCAATAAATCCACTTAAACAGCACAAACGGCGGCACTCAGAGACTTTTTCAAAGTATCAAAAATGGTGTATTTAAATTCAATACATAAGTGACACATTTGGGGACCCTTCTGTCCCTTGATTACACCATTGTTGATACTTTGAAAAAGTCTCAGAGAGCCGGCATTTGTCTGTGCTGTTTAAATATATATATAATTGGTAATTACATCCAAATCGGGTGAACGGTGTAGGAATTACAACAGTTTCAATATGTGCCTCCCACTTTTTAAGGGACGAAAAGTAATGGGACTATCAACTCAAAAGCTATTTCATGGACAGGCGCGGGCTATTCCCTCATTATTTCATTATCAATTAAGCAGGTAAAAGGTCTGGAGTTGATTCTAGGTGTGACATTTGCATTTGGAACCAGTTGTTGTCAACTCTCAATATGAGATCCAAAGAGCTGTCACTATCAGTGAAGCAAGCCATCATTAGGCTTAAAAATCAAAACAAACCCATCAGAGAGATAGCAAAACTGGTGTGGCCAAATCAACTGTTTGGAACATTCTTAAAAAGAAAGAACGCACCAGAGAGCTCAGCAACACCAAAAGACCCGGAAGACTATGGAAAACAACTGTGGTGGATGACAGAAGAATTATTTCCCTGGTGAAGAAAAACCCCTTCACATCAGTTGGCCAAATCAAGAACACTCTCCAGGAGGTAGATGTATATGTGTCAAAGTCAACAATCAAGAGAAGACTTCACAAGAGTGAATATAGAGGGTTCACCACAAGATGTAAACTATTGGTGAGCCACAAAAACAGGAAGACCAGATTAGAGTTTGCCAAACAACATCTAAAAAAGCCATTACAGTTCTGGAACAACATCTTACTGACAGATGAGACAAAGATCAACTTGTACCAGAGTGATGGGAAGAGAAGAGAAGGAAAGGAACTGCTCATGATTCAAAACATACCACCTGATCAGTGAAGCATGGTGGTAGTAGTGTCGTGGCATGGGCATGTATGGCTGCAAATGGAACTGGTTCCCTTGTATTTATTGATGATGTGACTGCTGACAAAAGCAGCAGAATGAATTCTGAAGTGTTTCGGGCAATATTATATGCTCATATTCAGTCAAATGCTTCAGAACTCATTGGACGGCGCTTCACAGTGCAGATGGACAATGACCCGAAGCATACTGCAAAAGCAACCAAAGAGTTTTTTAAGGCTAAAAAGTGGAATGTTATGCAATGGCCAAGTTATTCCCCTGACCTGAATCTGATTGAGCATGCATTTCACTTGATGAAGACAAAACTGAAGGGAAAAAGCCCCAATAACAAGCAGGAACTGAAGACATTTGCAGTAGAGGCCTGGCAGAGCATCACCAGGGATGAAACCCAGCATCTGGTGATGTCTATGCGTTCCAGATTTCAGGCTGTAATTGCCTGCAAAGGATTTGCAACAATGTATTAAAAAGTGAAAGTTAGATTTAGGATTGTTTAGTTTGTCCCTTTACTTTTGGCACCTTAAAAAGTGGGAGGCACATATAGAAACCGTTGTAATTCCTACACCGTTCACCTGATTTGGATGTAATTACCCTCAAATTAAATCTGAAAGTCTGCAGTTAAATCACATCTTGTTTGTTTCATTTCAGATCCATTGTGGTGGTAAATAGAGGACAAAATATGAAAATTCTGTCAATGTCCCAATATTTATGGACCTGACTGTACATTCAAAATGGTTAGTCCAAGCAGTTCAAGTACAGTACATGTGAGCTGATTCAGAGTGTTTGAGTTATTCATATTATAAACAATAGATCTGCCATTTACTATTTTTAATCAAGATAAAGGATAGAGGAATTAAGTGTTTCATAAAGCTATTTGTAATTTGGTAGCACTCACAATATGTGTTATTAGTTTCTGTATGTACTTAGAAATATCAGAAATATAACAAGATGAAAGAGAATATGAAAGAGAGTTGAGAATAGTACTGTAAAGCCTGTAAGAAGAATAAGATCCTCTATCCACAATTGAGACAATTTAGGAATGTCTCATCAGATGAATGCCATCAGGCCCACAAAGTCTCCAACACAACATTGATAAAGAAATGACATTTTGTATGTAATCATTGTGGTACCAACAATAATTAATTTAATGGCATGTTTTTGAGAGGTTCTCTCTAATTTCTATCCAGACCTATTTGAGATTCCCATATGTTATTCTCTCACTGTAGCTCAGGAGCAGGTCCAGTGCAAGCCTACTGCCCCCCTTCCCAACCTCCACCAAAACCCACTTTCCAGACCCTCAGGTGAAAGTGTGGAGGCAGTTCCACAGCCTTCACCTGCATTTAGGACAACATGAATGTCTCTCACAGCAACATCATTTGTTTTGTGAAAGACAGCCTTTGTGGTGCACCACAGATCCTGGTGCCCTAGGCTTCTGCCTAAAGCTGGCTAATGGTAGAGCCAACTCAGCTCATGAAATTCATTTAATGATCAGTTATGCAATAATAATAGATGGCAATATCTTATTTGAGTCCTTTAGATAAAAATTGACAATCTCTCATCCAGTTCTCTTTGACACCACACTGGCAGTTTCTATCAGGTTACAGTGGTATAATCCCCAGAAATTCCATCGCAAAGGGCACAAATTGCAGCAAATTTTAAAAACAGAAAAATCCTGACTATAAAATTGATGCTGATTTAAAATCGACCAGTGACCAATTCCTTAATCAGCCACAAGATCAGACAAATGAGCTGCTTTCCATTAGTAGAAGGGGCACATGACCATAAAGGGTCCACTCATACAATGAAAATCAACCTCAGCATTGGTTTGGTGACTCTATGGAGGGGGTTGAATAAACAGCATTCCAGTAGCTTCCAGAGCTGGGCCTTTTCCAGACAGACTGTAAAGCGACCCACATGTAAAATTGTTGGTATTATTATTATTATTATTATTATTTACCTTACTTTAAACACTGAAGTCAGGACTGGAACTGAGATCTATGGGAGTGCTTAGGGGGTTGGCTCTATTATCACCGCAGAACCCTCCAAATATTAGGTAATGGTATATCATGTGTTTTTTAAATGGAGAGAGGGTTGATTTTCCAGCGGGTGTCATTAATTTGCCATATGGCAAATTCAACCAAGCATGCAGTGGTTTTCTGACCTGACATCTGGCAATTTTTTGGAATTAGTTACATTTGTTAACCAACTCTTACAGTAAGGGGTAAATTTACCAAGCTCCGTGTTGGTCTATTTTAGCATTCAAGGAAGTATTTTGCCATTTTTTCAAACACGGAAATTTACTATGGATAAAACAGGTGTTTTTTCTGTATTTTCAGAGGCGAACACAGCCTAATCCAAAGTAAAAATGCAACCGAAAATACAAAAGAATACACCATCATCTGAACATGGCAGTAATTTCCATAGATAGGAGTACAACATGGGAATTTACCAAGAATCGTGATTATAATCATGGGTGTAATCGAAGCAAACTCAGTTAAAAAATAGAAGTTTGAAAAAGACCTCCTCCTTAGCAGTGTATCTTGCAAAAACATACAGAGATCAGTGTGAATTAATAGCCAGGCGGCTAACAGCCAATCAGCGGCCGCTTACTCTAGAGCATCCACTGATTGGCTGGGGACTCGACAACTGACATAACTCATGAGGTCTCCATCATTTGCCAGGGAAAAGATGTATGTGGAAACACATACATCTCTTCAATATCCATGTGTCGCATTACTTGTTTGGACTGACCTATACCAGGATGGAAGGTGAGTATTTCATTTTTTTTAGGGATAACCATAGATTTCTATTGGAGAAGGGGACCAATCACTGGGGACAAGGTGAGTTACATACATAATTAACTTTATTAACTTTATTTATATATTATTACACACAAGCAGTCTGTACATATCTCACTGATACAGAATGTGCAGGCTGCTTGTACAGGAAAGAAACACAGACAGTAAACATGGACAGGAAACACAGGTAGGAAACACATACATATAAGATAACACAATACTGTCAAACACAGGACCCTAGTAAATTTTCTTTTCTTTTAGAAAAAAACCCCCGTGTATGATCATTCCTACCCGTATTTAATCTCGGACAAATATGGCCCAGGCACGAATCTTAATAAATTTACCCCTAAGATCTTATCTGACAGGAACATACTGTCTAATCCGAATTCTAAACCATTAAGCATTGAGTGTGAGATATTGGTCAACTCTGATTGATATATTCTTTCCTTTTGAGAAACAGTGATGACAAAGTATGATTTTAAAGTAAAAAACTGCTGTTAGTTTTTCAATCTGACAGTAGCTCTCCTCTCAATTACAAGCTTAACATATCAATCTAATTGTACAGTAGACATTAGGGCACATCTTTTTCCACATGCTAGTTTACGCTTAAAACGCTGTACAACAAAGGGGGCAAGAGTCAATGGTTGGTTTCTGTATGTAGACACAGCAGGGGTGTGTTAAGATGTGGCAAAGTACAGTAAGGGCACAGATTTGGGGCGTTAATGCAAATTGTGGTCACCAAAAAGATGGCTGAAGGGACCTTACCTGCAGGTACTGAAACCCTGGTGCATGCTGAAAACTAATGATGATGTTCGCGGACCTCATCTGCATCTGATGAGGTCAACGCGTTTCAGCTCTCTTGGGAGCCTTTATCAAGACATAAGGATAGTGTGTTTGGGAATACTATTTATACCACTCACTACCAATCATACGAAATCTGGGTGGAGTCACCACCCATTTGTGTCTGTCTGATGATAGGATAATCCTCCTCACATGGGGCAACACACATGTTAAAAACAAGCCAATGGGGAGAGACTTACTTGCCCTGTGGCAGCAGAAATTCCTGCCGCTGATGTCATGACCGCAACCGCAAGTGATATCCACGCATTACCCACTGAAAGTGATGGTTGTGTGTCAGGGACATTTAAGGGAAAGTATGGCAGTAGTCAGGAGGCCTTGTTTGATGTTATTATTATACAAATGACACCAGGGCCAATTTCCCTAGATTTCCTGTCTCTTCTCTCCCCCCCTCCATACACTAAAACTAGAGGAGAGAGTTTCCTAGGTAAAGGGGAGGTGGTAAAACCAGTATATCAGCTGAATCCAGCGTTCAGCCTGTGTTCATTTTTGTGAGGAGGCCATAAGGGTCAGAATGCACCACATCCCCAAGAAGAGACCTCACCTCTGCCAAGGTTCAACCTGGCCCAGGTGATTTGAGCTTTGTTTTTCCCTTGTTTTATTTTCTTTGAAATTGTCTATAATCTGTGTGTACTTTTAACAATTGTAATAATCTTCATGACTCCTTTTTTGTACTTATAAGATTTGAAGTATTCTTGATATTAAAACCTAATTTCTGGTTGTTATTTCTGTGTTCTTATACCTACTGTATGGCCTCGTGAAGCACATGCTACTGTTTTTGTTTGGAAGCGAATATACGGTAAGCGGAACCGAAGGACCAATGTAGGAGGAGTTTACTACTACCCAAATTCCTTCTTGGTGGCAGATGAGATGTATTTTGTTGTTCTAACAATTTGCTAAAACCCAATGTCATGGCCATCCGACTTAGATGGAGTTCTGAGTGCAGGCCCAATCGTAACAACTGGTGGCGCTGCAGTGGGATAATAATTGCTTAAGAGAATGCAGGAACAATTTCGTGAGAGGAACTTAAAATCATCAGATATCAGAACTCAAAGCTTATATCAGTTAAAAGTCACACAGTGAAAACAATTTTTATTCCCCATCCCTGTTCTTTTATTTTGGCAAGGATGACTACAAACTACAGAAAGCTCAAGAAGGAAGAGATTGTGGTGTGGTGCATGCAGAAGGGTCAGGCCAGTGAGGACAAAACCAGGGAACAGATGATTTAAGCCCTAATGGACGCTTACCAGCAGCAAGGAGCTGGGGTGGAATCAATCAGATTCCAGGTCAGATGTGGGTGATCAGTTGGCACTGGAGGTTATGGGGCCCACCCATTGAAGATCGGGCTCCTCTATTATTTCCAGTGAGGACTCTGCCATGGATCTATATTTACAGTCAGCTCTTAAGTATGTGAAAGAGACGGACCCTGCGATGGTGTTGCAGCTTGAACAGCAGTTCAATACCAGAGAGGCTGCTGAGCGCAAAGCAGCTATGGACAGAGAGGCTGCTGAGTGCAAAGCGGCTATGGACAGAAAATAGCGAGAAGCAGATTGCAGGTACTGGTTGGAGCTAGCTAAACTTAACCAGCAGGCTGGGGCTGGGGATATGAATCCCAACAGACCGCGTTGAGACACATTCTCAATGTGGTCTGTTTGAGAACGACAGTGATTTGGACACCTTCTTCAGGAGCTTTGAAAAAACATGCAGACAGATTGCAGTGGACACTAGCTTGTTGGCAAGTTATTTAACCCCTTGACTAAAGGGGAAAGTCCTGGAAGTATTTGCAGATCTTCAGCAGGATTTGGAAGCTGATTACACAGCTGTTAAGAAAGTAGTGCTGGCCCATTTAAAAATCACCTGCAAAGGTTTACAGGCAAAGGTTCAGAGACTTAAAACTAAAAACTTCTGATACTTATGCTGGACTGTTGGCACAATTAACAACCCTTTTGCACCAGTGGATCGAAGGGTTGAAAGTAAAGGACTTTGTTAAGCTAAAAGACCTCGTCCTGCAGGAGCAGTTCATTTTGCTGTGCCCAACTGAGGTCAAGGAGTGGATCTTGGATCAAGAACCATAATCCGTGGAAGAGGCTGCCAGCCTCGACAATAAGTACACAGCTGCAAGGACTTCTGCAATGAAGAAAAGTTGAGGACTGCCATGGGAACCAGTTTGGAGAGAGAAGCGGCTTGGAGGAGCTGTCCCACCCCCACTGCAGATACAACCCCTGTTTTAGCACCAGTTGGGAGGGTGGGGGGAAAACTGGTTTGGGCCACTGGCTGGTGGTGTTATAATTATGATGACCCCAAGCACCCACCTCAGTGCTACTTGCCCAGTAAAGAAGAAGATGGCACCCTCCTCTACAGGGGGCCCACAAGTAAAACCGATGCCCACAGTTTTGCTTGCATGAGGGTCCCAGTTGGGTGCCCAGGAAAATCTGCAAGCTGTGCTTGTAGAAGAGCAGGTTACAGTGGGGCTATGGTATTCCCTGGTGGATTTGACTTTAGTGCATTCCATGTTAGTGGGCCTGGAGAACTTTGGGCCTGATTCAGACCCACTCGCAATTGGGCATACGTACGTTCGGCGTACGTAAAAAAATATTTAAATTCAAGCACTCGCTCGTATTTTTGTACGCAGCAAAAAATCCGCCCCAAACTCAGCCGACCCCTCCTCTAACTAACGAGCGTGCCAAATAGCGAGCGTACATCCCCGAAATGGCTTGAAGGGAACGCACGCACAAGTACAAACCGGAAGTGGGACTGTCAGATTCCGATGACCTGCTCGTTTTTTCTGCCTACCTCCCTCAATTGTATCATGCCAATCAATGTATCAATTAGCTTAATTGTTTTTTTTTTTCAACACAATGCAATAAACTTTAATCTTGTCAGTGTTTGTATTTGCTCGCAGAATATGTACGGCTGAAACCTTCGCTTTTATTGTTCAAAAGACATGTTGGCCCCAATTAAACAATTGTTCTATTTGTTTGTCTCCCCACAAATTTTCTGTGGTTCATTTCTTTATTTAAATTTGCTTACGCATGTCACTGCATCAAGCCTATCATAACTCTCAAGAGATTTGTGGCCGTGTCGAACACATGACTCATACACTAACTAATAGAATTTGTCCTGTTAATTTCCCAAATACATTAGCCAATCAAATTTTTTTGGGGTGCTTTATTAAAAATATTTTGCCAAAAAAACACCATTGCCATCATGAGATCCGCCGCATTCACCAGGCGCGAACTGCTGGTGCTGACGGAGGTGATGGACAGGCGGATCACCAGTCAGCCTCCACCCATCTCAAATAGGCGAAAGCGTTCCGCATATGCAGAGGTACGTCGCCGCCTGCGCTCCTTCGGCTCACGCCGACATATTGGCCAGCTGGAGCGCAGGTGGTCGGACCTGCACCGGCGGACGCCCCGCTTGCTGGCATGCTTTCACATGCAGATTGCGGAAAGTAAGTTTTCTGGACTGTGGTTTTCAAGTTTATCTTGTGGGCCCTAACTGCGTGTGCATGTTTTCATGTCTGTCCTATTGAGTCATTGTAGTCATATCTGCATGTGCATGTTTTCATGTCTGTCCTATTGAGTCATTGTAGTCATATCTGCATGTGCATGTTTTCAAGTCTGTCCTATTGAGTCATTGTAGTCATATCTGCATGTGCATGTTTTCATGTCTGTCCTATTGAGTCATTGTAGTCATATCTGCATGTGCATGTTTTCATGTCTGTCCTATTGAGTCATTGTAGTCATATCTGCATGTGCATGTATTCATGTCTGTCCTATTGAGTCATTGTAGTCATATCTGCATGTGCATGTTTTCATGTCTGTCCTATTTAGTCATTGTAGTCATATCTGCATGTGCATGCTTTCATGTTTGTCCTATTTAGTCATTGTTTTTTTTTTGTTTTTTGTTTTTTTAATTTGTATTCCTGTTGAAACTAACCACAATATTTTTTTCATTTTTTAGGGGCACAGCAAAGACTACGGCGGCATCGCCAGACAAGACGCCGGTCCCGGCCCCTATCTCCAACCCCCAATTCCTCAATTACCCCCTCCTCCCCAGACCCTGTGGCCGAGATTTCAGGTCTACTTCCCCTCCAGCCCTTTTCCCCCTCTCCTCCATCCGTCCCTCCTCCAAATACCCCCTCCCAGGTTTCCTCAAACACCCTGCCCCTAGGTTTGGGGAATGTAGCCACCTCCGAGGTGGTCCAGGGAGTGGCTTCTGGCTCTGGTGTTTTGGAGAACGGTATGTTTTAAATTTTCTTTTGGCCACCACTAACTGTTTGTATGTAATCATGTGTCGTCCCCATTTTTGTTGGCTTTCTGTCGCCTTAGGGTATTTTTGGGGGTTGTCTTTACCTGTTCCCGCTGATGTCACCATACACATATCACACCTGTGTGCATTTTTTTAGGGCCCTTGTATTTTTGGCCTACGACATTTTGGGGTGCTGGGTTTTATCCGTGTAATTTTTTTTTTGCCCACAAGCTTTTAAGTTTTGGTTTGCTTGTTTTGTGTTTTTTTAGAATGTTGCTTCATTATCGATTTATTAATCCCCAAACTTTTGTCACCCACAGAGGAACAGAGGCGTCGGAAACAAAAATTTCATTGTGTGGGCCGTATGCGGGAGCAGGTCACCGGGCTTCTGCAGGGCCTTGACCATCTGTTGGTCCTCCTTAGGAATTAGTTTTTTTTTTTTCTAATTGTTTCATAATAAATCAGTTTTAAATCAAGCTCTGTCTCATGCGTTTGTAGTAAATCCAAGATTCTTTACACTGACATAAGTAGACTCTTCAAGCAAGGATTGCCACAGAATGTCACTACAGATTGTGTGTTGTATTTTGAATGCAAACAGGCACAAGAAACACCTCCCAGTACCAATGTCATTTTCCTTTTTTGTGGTGGTCAACATGATAGTTTACACCATTTTTCAGGTTCCTATTTGGTGGCCAAACTGCTTAGGACAATCTTACGAAGGCAACTGATTGTACAGGATTCCTTGGTGTGTTGGTTAGTACCCCGAAAACATATTACATTTTAGCTACACTTGCTTCATTACTGGGTTACCCCTTAGGTAAAATTAACGTTTGGGAGTTTGTTTACACTTGCTTCTAATGTGCCCAAAAAGGAAACAAATTACACTCTCCAAATATTTATTCACAACAGAAATCAAAATACAAAGTGGTCACTCACAAACAAAACACACAGTGATAATCAGAAATACACCACATACCAAAAACACGAAACAAACACACAACAAATCAAGAACTGGTTGACGAAGGTCCATGCCCACATGATTTCAAAAATATGGCGTTGCAATATTGGTGTCAGAATATATTCCAGAAGTTTCCACATAAAGGTTTTTGAAGGGTAGCAGGAAGTAGTCATCGTGGGAGTGCCAAAGATTATGCAAACAAACAGAAGATGGTGCAAGAATTATTATAAAAAAAGATGAACGCTAAAAATCCGTAACACATTGGGTATACACACTGTTGTTTGGTCAATAATTACCTAAAATATCGGGCCACCACATCATCGCATATGGCCCCCCCACATACTGACCTCTGACCAACCTCGGGGGGCCATCCTCAGGTAAGGCATCCTCTGGCTGCATTGGAACACCACTCCTTATGGCGATGTTGTGAAAGATCCCACACAGGACCACAATTTTCGAAACCATATCCGGCAAATACATGAGCTCGCCACCAGAGCGGTGGAGGCATCTGAATCGGCCTTTTAAAAGGCCGATACAGCGCTCCAACACTTGCCTGGTGGCTGTAAGTGCGGTATTAAACTCACTTTGTGGACCTGGTGTGGGAGCCAAATAAGGAGTGAGCAGCCAGGGCATGCAAGGGTATCCACTGTCTCTTGTGAAAAAGAATAGACAACATCAGGATCACTGTGTATCAAGCTTAACATTGTTATGTACTAAAGGTCTACACTTACCCAGAAGCCATGCATCACCAGCTTGGAGGTTGTTTAATTTGTGCCATATCCCTGATTGCCGGATGACGAAGGAGTCATGTGCACTTCCTAGTAATTTTGCATTCAGGGACAGGATCTGGAGGGAGGCATCACATACCACCATTACATTCAGGGAGTGATAGTGTTTCCTGTTTTGAAATATTGCCTCCAGCAGTGCTGGAGGCTGAAGTGGTATGTGAGTACCATCCACAACCCCTATGATGTGTGGGAAGCCAGCTATTTGGTAAAAATTGACCTTGGCCACACTAAGGGCACCCATATCCAAAGGCATTTGAATAAAATGATGGAGGTGCTTGAAAAGTGCCTCCATCACTGCCCTCAGGATCCTGGAAAAGGAGGATTGTAAGATGCCCGCCACTATTCCCACTGTTGTTTGAAATGATCCTGAGGCACAGAAATGTAACACCGCCATAAATTGCGTAAGTGGTGGTATTGCTGTTGGACTGTCAATTTGCCGCTCAAGATCACTCTCTATTAATGAGAGAGTGTCTATGATGATTTTTGGAGGAAGACGGTAGCGTCTTAAAACCTCATCAGCGGGCATTCCAAAAAGGGTGACACGTGTTCGAAATATCTTGGGCCTTGCACGCCTACGATGCCTATGCCTGGGATGAGATTGAGGTTGGTCGGCTTCCGGGAGCATGGCCAGAACAATCCGCCCAAGATCAACCTGAAATGGCAAGATTGAAATGTAAGGCTTTGGACCCACCCCAAAAGAAAATTAAGAACAACTTAGCTTGATGATACCATCCATTGCTGCTTACATGCCGGGGTATTGTCATGATACGCCCAAACTGAAATTAATCCCAAAAATAATTTAAAAAATTTTAGTCTGTGCATTTATGTTTCTAAATTTTGTGCTAGACAAAACTTAAAATATGCGAATCACACATTTGGCCAAAGAGCAAAATGACATTGCACACAGTACATCAAAATGAGTTGAAATGTAAGCCAAAAAAGCGAAAGGGCAACCACAAAAAATTTTACAGGATTATTAAGCATTTAAAAATGCGCTAATTAGTTCGCAAATACAAGTCACTATACAAACAGAGAAAAATGCGCTAATTAGTTCGCAAATACAAGTCACTATACAAACAGAGAAAAATGCGCTAATTAGTTCGCAAATACAAGTTAATAAACAAACTGAGAAAAATGCGCTAATTAGTTCGCAAATACAAGTCACTATACAAACAGAGAAAAATGCGCTAATTAGTTCGCAAATACAAGTTAATAAACAAACTGAGAAAAATGCGCTAATTAGTTCACAAATACAAGATAAAAAATGGACTTACCAAGAGCAAATATATAAGATTCCAAATCAAAAGGTCTTTGGGTCCGAAATTAAAAAAATGCTAAAAGATATGAAATTATGGATCACAAAATTAAAAACAAGAAGAAACACAATGAGACACCAATTGAACCAAAGTTAGACTTCACAAAACTTACCAAATCAAGAAACGAGGCCAAAAAAAAATATACAAAAAAAGCGAACGGAAAATAAAAACGCAAATCTAGCAAACAAAATAAACTCCAAACGCCAACTCCTTTAACCGCAAGCAAGAAACTCCAACCAAGGTAACCTCCAACAATCCAAAAACGCCACCTCGACTCGAGACACACCAAGCCATAAATAGTGTTTCGTTTCCCGCACAAATTAAGGAGGGATTATAGGAACGCACAATCAATGATGCGGCCGCAAAATAAGGACGCATGTATAAATACATCACGAAAACACATTTAAATTCTGGTGTATTTCTTGTTTGGACCTCAGACATGGCTACAGACCAGGGAAACAATGCCCAAGAGTCAGGCGGTAAGTCTTTCATGCATTTTGTATCAATGATTAATTTGAAACATAAGATTGGGCAAGTTGTGAATTAGAGAAATCTGAATATTTACACAAATAAGTGAGGAGGATGACATGGAAGAGGCTGCTGGGCCCAGTATTCCGGCCAAAGCTGCAAAAATAAAAAGGCAGCCACATTTCACAAGAAAGGAGATGGAGGTTTTGATTCAGAAGTGTGTGGACATCCTGCCACAGGCAGACAGGAATATGAGTATAAGCCAGAAGTGGAGAATGTGGGAAGAGGTAGCCGTTGCTGTCAATAGGGTGGGTGATTATGTCCATCTAGCCCGGGATGTCAAACGGCGGTAAGTAAACACTTGCCCCCCCTAACAACAAACACCATTTTAAACAAAAGGATAATGGTTTCCATTTTTTCCCACAGATGGGCCGACTTCAAATATCGCCTAAAGCAAAAACTCGCGGACAGGGCTAGGCATGCAAGGGGGACAGGTGGGGGTCTCACCCCTGTGTCATTGGAGTTGACAAATTTAGAAGAGCTGGCACAGGGGTGTGTGCAGCCTGTGGAGGTGTTTGGCGTGTCCAACATGGATACGGACATGCCAGACTTTGCGGCTCCTCATGTTGTCCCAGGTAAATCTTGTGATGTCACCAACTCTGAAATGTTAGTGGGCCAATATGTAGATTCTAATGTGAGTCTTTTCTAATTTTTCCTAACAGAGACACAGGCGGATGAGTCTGCTCCAGAGGGGAGCCTTGGCCGCCGAATTTCTGCTGGCTCAGCAGGGGAGGAACCAGTACATCCGGCTGAGGACCCTGCAGAAGCCAGTCCAGGACAATCCCCCTCGCAGGCAGTGGCCCTCCTCACAGAACTCAATTTCAAATCGGATTTCCATACGGAGATTCTGCAGAGGATGGACGCCAGTCTGCTACGGGTGGCTGAGGCCCTGGAGCAAAATGCTGCGGCCAACGTGACCATTGGTCAGGCCCTGGCGGAAAATACCAGGGCCAACACCTGCATCGCCAATGCCCTGGAGCAGCTTGTTCGCCAGCACATGGTGGAGCCGACCTCCCTTCCTGCCGGAACATCAGGATCCTCCACCTCTGGCACAACATCAGTCAATCCTCCAAATGTGCCTAGCCCTGTGCCTAGTCCTGGACAGGCAAGCCCGATGACATCCCGGACCCGGTCTGGCGCCCTCCCTCCCCGAGCCAAATGGGTGAAAAAACGGTGACAGCAATGGCGACTTTTCCCACACTTCTTCTGTGCTTGGCTCATATTCCTTTCTGGTCAAAACTTCCCTCTCCTTTCTTGTGAATTGTTTTTAATTTTGTGTTCTACATTTCATAAATCTTTTATTTTGGCCCAATTATTGTAACTTTGGAAATGAACCCTGCAAAAAAACTTTGGCCAAAAATTTTAGAATTGTGATTTTTTCTTTGAGCAATAAAAAAATAAAAAAACTGACATTGTATTCTCACATTATTGTCACAATGGATTTAATCCTGGGCCAAAAGGCACAAACTGGCAAGAACCACATTTTACATGGCCCCCAAAAAAAGGGCTCTTTAAGAAACGTTTCAAATTTAACATAACGAGGCAAATTCAACAGGCCAAAAGAAAAAGGTAAAAACCAAAAAAACATGATGACATTATTGTTACAATAGGCCCTAACCAACAAATTGAGCCCCAAAGAAAATACCACAAATGTACGTAAATTGATTGTGTAATCAGCACATTAGCAGCTATGATTTCCACCTGCGTACGCTTTTGTGCTAACACAAAAAACTACTTTCAATACACATACCAAGCCGGTTTTCAATCCACCACTAATTGCTGTTCAGACCACCCGTGATTAATCGCAGCAACATCGAGGAGTGTCGGGATGGAGGTGAAGGCCATCGCCAATGTGGTCGAGTAATCCAGACCCTAAGCTGTGCGAGCATTATGAAAGGAAAGAGGATCATCCAGTGACATATGAGTCGGTCCGTACACATTTTACGCTTGCATCTGCTAATGTATGTATGCCCCAAAAACGCCTCGCCACGCCTGCGTTTTTCCATCTCCACCCCCGTCAACACCCAAAAACGCCCTGTTCTGTCAATCACATTTGACAGGTCACTTCCTGTACGCTATTTGACGAACGAGACCAAAAAAACTCGCAATCTGCCGTACGCACATGCGCAGTGTTACACCGACGCATGCGCGGTTAGTCAACATTGGAACGCAACGAGCGTACTGTTGTTTGCGAGTTGCTCTGAATGAGGGCCTTTATTCCCAGAAAGACAATTGCTGTATGTGGTGTTGATGGGACCCACTCTGAAATAGCAATAGACTGGGTATACCTGGATTGGGGGTGGGCAGAGGTTTCCGGAAGGTGAGTGTGTTGCCCCATTTGCCCACAAATTTGTTGCTTGGTACTAAATTGGGCTGCATGCAGGCAAATAGGTACCAGAACCTAATGTCATTAATCATTCAATGGTGCCTGCATCCCCTGCTAACCTCTTTCCTCCCTGGGAACCATGTGATACAGATAAAATGCAGGTGTCTATGAGTAAGGACAAGGAAAGGAACCCATGTATTGTTGAGAATGCTCATGTTGGTTTGCATGTACCCCAGGAGGATACACCAGCTCAGGATAACTATGTTACTGTGGATAATGAATTGTCTTGTACCAATGTAGCCAGTAATTCTGCTACTGCATACTGCATACTTTAGTCCTTGGAATAATGTAGATTTGTTTGGGAATGACCCGGTGGGACTTGTATGCAATAATGAAATGTCTTTTGGGAATGCTGGCAGTATGCATAGTAAAGGGATAGTACCTGTGAATCAGGCAGTGTCAGTGGCCGCAGTGACCACACATTCTCAGAAGGTTAGGGAGAGAGGTGTGACCAGTCATGCAGCAGCCTGAATCCCCCTCACTCCCTTCCTGAGATCAAATCACACTCAGATACACAGGAGAGATTCCACCCACTCACTAAAACTTCAGTGGAAAGCCTATCTTTCCAGGAAGAACAAAGGACTGACCTCTCCCTAGAAGCCCTCAGGGCAACAGCTGATCAGCTCCCTAGTACAGTACAACTGACACTCACAAAGTGTACTGGGAGAATGATCAATTGTACAGGGAGTGATCTGTCCCCAATACCACACCAGGGCAGGTTACAGAGTAACAGTTTTTGGTGCCCTGAACTAATCGGGAGGGTCTGCTAAAGTTAGCACATGAGGTACCCCTGGCTGGACACCTAGGCATTACAAAAACCAAGGCATGTCTGGCACAAAATTTCCACTGGCCAGGCATGCTGGCTGATGAAACCAAGTACTGTCAGTCATGCTATACCTAACAGTTAGTGGGTAAATATGGGGATGTGGTGAGGGCCCCCCTCATTCCCCTCCCCCACATTTTAGAGCCATTTAAGTGGGTGACTGTAGACATTGTGGGGCCGCTCGCTATTCTCAGTAGCTCAGAGAAGGAATGCGTAGGACCTTTGTGGAGTCCCAGGGAACAGACTTGGAGTGATTCCTGCTGCACAACCTCTTTGTGTACCACGAGGACACGTAGGAATCCACCGGCTTCTTTAACCCTTTGAACTTTAATTTGGATGCAAGGTGCGCTGTGCCTTGGATTTGACCTGAGAGGACTGGGAAGGAAAGCTAGCCACCCTTGAGACATTGTCATGCATTATGTTATGCAGTTTAGGGAAAGGATGCAGACTTTGATGGAGCTGGCCCAGAACAATCTCAAGGCTGCCCAAGCCAAAAATAAAGTCTGGTATGATTGCAGCGCTAGGTTGCACACAAGTGGGGCAGAAGGTCTTGGTACTGATTCCAATGAGGAAAAACAAACAGCAGGCTGCATGGAAAGGCCCTTATACTATATTCCAATGTATGAATGATGTGAACTATGCAATTGACAGAGAGGACAGCTGGAAAAGACATTGAGTCTATCATGTAAACATGCTTAAATTATACCGGGACAGGGACATGTGTGCTAGCAGTTTTACAGCCTCCTGGAAGGAGGAACAGGAACAGGACCCATTGCTCAACCTAGCAGCATTTGCCACATCAGGTGCCCAGTATGGGGAGGAGTTAACAGGGGTGCAGTGGAAGCAGCTGTCTGACACAACACACTTTTACCAGGTCCACTTCACAGGAAGGCCAGGGAAAACACACCTAGTCACACATCATGTAGACACAGGCAACCAAACCCCCTCAGAAAGCCAGCATACAGAGCTTCATTGGAGGTGTAAGTGCAATGATGCGAGAAGTGGATAAGATGCTGAGGTTAGGGGTGATACAGAGGTCTTGCAGTTCATGGGCTATGCCTGTAGTGCTGGTCCAAAAGAAATGTGGTGGCACCATGTTTTTTGATGCCTATCCCATGCCCAGGATGGATGACATGTTAAATCAGCTTGTCTCAGCACACTATGTCAACTTTATGGATCTCAACAGAGGGTACTGGCAGATCCCATAGTCACTGAGGCCAGCAAGCAGTCTGCCTTTATCAACCCATTTGGGCTGTATGAATTTCTAGTCATGCCCAATGGGATGAAAAATGCCCTGGCTTCATTCCAGCACTGGTTAATAAGTAGATGGAGGGCCGAGAGGGGCATGTGGTCATTTATTTGGTTGACATCGTGGTATTCGGTCAGACCTGGGAAGAGCATCTGATCCATTTGATTGGCATGTTAAAGCAGATAACTGGAGCCTACCTGACTATTAAACCAGAAAAGTGCCAGCTGGGCATGTGGGAGGCATAGTACCTGGGGCACAGAGTAGAGGACAGTAACCTCCACCTAGAGTTAGGAAAGGTGGAGGCTATTGCTATCTGGCCTAGCCCCAGAACCAAGAAACAGGTCATGTCATTTTTGGGGACCGCAGGGTACTAGCGCAAGGTTGTGCCCCAGTACAGCACAATTGCAAAGCCCCTTTACAGATGTAACAAAAAAGGAGCTTCCC
Organism: Taudactylus pleione; assembly: GCA_031769625.1. NCBI lineage: Eukaryota > Metazoa > Chordata > Amphibia > Anura > Myobatrachidae > Taudactylus > Taudactylus pleione. The sequence goes on from JAUIMM010000780.1 coordinate 1,532,957, forward strand.
CAATTGTTAAGCTGGACTGAGGCTTGTGAGCAGGCATTTGGCAGTTGAAGAACAGCCCTGTCTGAAGCTGTAGTGCAGCAGGCACCTGAATTTAGATGGAGGTTCATAATCCAGATGGATGCATCTAACTTTGGGTTGGGGGCTGTGCTCAGTCAAGTGGATGACCGGGGGCACCCCATTATGTTTTTAAGCCATAAACTGCTTCCTTGCAAGGTAGCATATGCAACCATTGAGAAAGAGTGCCTTGCCATAGTCTGGGCCCTCCAGAAATTACAGTTCTATCTGTATGGATGTGACTTTACTGTGATCACTCATCATAATCCTCTCAGCTGGTTACACAGAGTCTCCGGTGACAACAGAAAGTTACTGAAGTGGAGTATGCTACTTCAGTAGTATAACTTCACCATTCAGCACTGCATGTGCTCAGAACACGGGAATTGCGATGGTCTGTCCTGACAGGGAGATGACAGCAGCCCATAATGCCACTATAATTGAACCTTTAATTTGCTGCTACTCTAGTGTTTATCTAAGGGGGAGGTGTGGTGATGGGGAGCCACTCACACCTAAAATATTATCTGCAGGGAAGATTAATGTATGATAATCTGGAATGGGCATATTGAAAAAATGGTACTGTTTATATCAAATGTTTTATCTTTGTATTTTAGGCAGGAAAAATGTATTTTCTAAACATATAACTAATGGTCAGTCTGTAAGTAACTGCTTGGGAATTATGTGGCTGGATTGAACAGCCAATGAATTGCATGTACAAATTGTGTATTCTGTTTTGAGATGCTGATCAAAGGCAAGGATATACCTTGCTGAGAGGCCCCACTTAAGATGGTTACCCAGAAGGCTGGGAGAAAGCCAGTCTAAATTCTACCTTTGAGAAGCCCCAGCAACCTGTGAATACACCCCAGGGGAGACAGGGACATTTAAGGGAAATTATCTGCAAATTTGGTCTATAATAGCAAAGCATGGCAGTAGTCAGGAGGCCATGTGTGATGTTCCTATCATACAAATGACACCAGGGCCAGTTTCCCTAAATTACTTGCCTATTTTCTCCCCCCCCCTCCATACACTAAAACTAGAGGAGAGAGTTTCCAAGGAGGTCGAACCAGCTGAATCCAGTGTTTAGCCTATGTTCATTTTCGTGAGAAGGCCATAAGTGTCAGAATGCACCACATCCCCAAGAAGAGCCCTCACTTGGTGATTTGAGCTTTGTTTTACCTTTATTTTATTTTATTTGAAATTGTCTATAATCTGTGTGTACTTGTAACAATTGTAATAAGCTTTATAAATAATTTTTTGTACTTATAAACTTTGAAGTGTTCTTGAAATTAAAACCTAATTTCTAGTTTTGATTTCTGTTTTCTTAGACCTATGGCCCCATGAGGAACATGCTACTGGTTTTGTTTGGAAGCGTATATATGGTAAGCGGAACCGGAGGACCTCTGTAGGAGGTGGCAAAGCAAATAATTTTTTTAGTATTTTTATTGGGATAATTTGATTATATATTTTTAATTACAAGCACCAGCACAATTCCTCCTTAGCAGATAGGTTTTTAATGGTTTTGGTTGACCGACAGAATTGCAACTGATATAAGGTCTAACAGTGGTCAGGATTGGCTCGAGGCATATTCGACCAGTGTGGTTGAACAGGGGCGCCACCCTATAGAAAGCACACCCCTCCCAGCCATTTCCAATTTCAGGGAGACAGGTCCATTTTTTGGGCACTGCCCCGCTGTTCCACCCACAGGATGAAGTCTCCTGCGGGGGGTCGGGAGGTTGGGCACCTCCACCACTACAGCTGTGCGGTGGTGCCGGGGCCGGAGAGGAAGAATGGATGCCGCACGCATGCACGCAGCATCCCTTCATGGCAGGGAGGGAGCATGGGGCAGCTCAGCTACTGACATAGAGCTGAGCCATACGGGCATGCCTCCAAATAGCTTCATTTAGGGTGCATGGCCTATTGTAATTAGGCCACGCCCCTTTTCACATAAATATAATATGTTTGTTATTGCCTACCAAGCATTGAGATAATTAGCTATCAGTGTTATATCCTTTTCTATTTTTCTTGTATGGAGGGAATTTCAAAAAGCAGAAAGAAACATTCACTACTGTATGTATGCCCACAGTGGTTGAATTGGCAATGGACCTTTAATGAGTCAGAGGAACTCACTATTGTGTATTCATCACATATGTATCCACTATTATTACTTTTATTATCCTTTATATGGCACCACAAGGGTTCCAGAGAGCATTACAAAGTACATAAACAAATGAGCACACAAGAAAACAGTTATTCACAGCATAAAACAATGCAGGACAATGACCTGGTTTATAAAAATTGCTGCATAACACTTAAATAAGTAGCAGTGCATCAGCAACCAATTGTTAGGTATCATTTTGGGGAGTTTGGAATAAAGGATAGTATAAGTAAGGGAAGGAGAAGCACCAGAGGGAAGAGGGCCCTGCTCATGAGCTCGTGAGAGTTTACGTACAATCAAGGAACATAGATCACAGTAGGATATACAGATATGGAGTTGTCTTATCTAGAGACATGTCATTCTCGTATTTATGCAAAATAGAAAAATACAAAAGCCACAGGACCTGATTCTGAGTTGGACTCAAGTGGAAAAGCCATTGGAGGTCACTGGTATCTGCATACTGCACAAGTACCATTAATAGACATTGGTGAATGCTAATGCTCCAATCTAGGCATAAGCACACTGAAAGTGGGCATGGATTGATACATTATTCGAACAAACACTCTTTCAGTGAAATGAAAATTTCTTGGTGATAACTGGGAGGTGACCATGCATATGGACGGAACTAATCTGTATCTTTAGGGTGTCATGGGACTGCCGTGGACATGTCAGCAGCCATTCCTGTTCAAATGGAGCATGCGGATAGAGAATGGAGACATGATTCTGATGGTTCCTATGCACCCAGCACATGGTGTGTGCAATTCTTGATACTAATTATAACAGCTATGGATGTAAATCAGTGGACGAGATGGAATTCCACATACAGATGTTTGACACACACGGGTGGATTCTTGTAGTATCATAAAGAAGTAAGTAGGCTGCCACACCTGTATGGAAAATCAAGCGCGGATACATCCAACTCAGACTCAGAATTAGACCCATCTTCTTTTGTATCTTGATTAAAAATGTCAAATGATTCTATCAGGCAATAGCTGCTACCTTTTAATAAATTCAATAAATATTTATAAATTTTTCTTCTTTCATTTCACTTCTTTGCAACTTGTAAATAATCAATATTCACACAAAATAATGTAAAACCATTTAATACTAGTGATGTGTTTCGGTTCTCCAGTAATATAAATCCATCCGAATTTTGGGAATCCAGACAAATCCGAGTTGCAGTTCTAATCTCCTGAGAAGATCCAGATAAATCCGAGTCATGGTTCTGAATTCAGATTTTAAATCCAGATTTTGGATTTTCATTTGCAAAAATTACATGATTTTAGCTGTTTTTACATTTTTTTTTTTTAAAGAAAACTCAGATCCAAAACCAAAACACTTAAAGGTGGTAACGCAAAACCAAAACAAGAACAAAAACACAAAGATGAATCCAGATCCAAGAAAAAAAAAACATGGGGTCAATTCACATCTCTATTTAATACCCTTTTTCACCAGTCTAAAGTCTTAAAAGTCTTTTCAAATGCAAATATATTTAACTTGTATTAGATGAATGTTATTTGTAAAATTAGAAAAAAAAAAAAGTTTTCGCTGTTATTGTCACTTGTGTTTAGGTAAGTAGACTCCAACGTGCAAGAAAACTAGCTTTATAGCATTTGTGCTACAAGCAACCAGATTATGTAGGAGGACAGCCTATCACTTAAGTCCCACGGAAGGTTTCATGCCAGAAATTTATCTCTATGTGATGTATCTGGAAGCTGCTCAATGAAGAGTGAAAAGACACTGATAGTACAGACTTCAAAAAGTAAAAATCTACCTATAGCGATAATTAGACAAGAGCCTGGTGCTTTAAACCTGCAGCTGTCCTCCAACACTGACATCAATTAGAGCTGATGGATCTTGAGTTATCATTAAACTGCTTTTTCCAAGCTTTTTTTAGACATTTAAACATAAATGAACAGCATTCCACCTAAGAATTCAAGTATATATTTTTTTATCAGCTGCATTTTCTTGGAAAGCACCAACAAAATTCAGTGCCCTTGCATAATAAAAGAGATAGTAATAATGTAACAGAAACAAAACAGTGAAGGCCGATTTCAAAAAGGTCTACAATCTAAAAATATAAACTAGTATACAGCAGGTAGCATTAAAAGAATAAAATTGCATATACTCAAGAAACAGGTTACAATCCCAATGCCTCCAGGTAAGTAAGCCTAACATAACCCTCCCTCCCCGCAGTCTAGGCCCGACCCCCCCAAGTGCCTAAACCTTACCTCCCCTCCACTGCCTAAACCTAATCCTCTCCCTAGTGCCTAACACTAACCCCTAACTCTAATCCTCCCCCTAACCCCAATACTAGTTAGAAGGCTATCTGTATGAGAGACCCTGCACTCAATATTAAACAGGGTTCAACACAGAATTCAAACCTAGTTTCTGGGCATACAGTGCATCTGGAAAGTATTCACAATGCTTCACTTTTTCCACATTTTGTTATGTTACAGCCTTATTCCAAAATGGAATAAATTCATTTTTGTCCTCAAAATTATACACAAAATACCCTATAATGACAACATGTAAAAAGTTTTTTTGAGATTTTAGAAAATGTAATAAAAAAAAAACTAATAAATCACACGTACTGTATATAAGTATTCACAACCTTTGCTCAATACTTTGTTGATGCACCTTTAGCAGCAATTACAGCCTCAAGTCTTTTTGAATATGATGCCACAAGCTTGGCACACCTATCTTTGGGTAGTTTCGCCCACTCCTCTTTACAGCACCTATCAAACTCCATCAGGTTGGATGGGAAGCGTTGGTGCACAGCCATTTTCAGATCTCTCCAGAGATGTTCAATTGGATTCAAGTCTGGACTCTGGCTGGGCTGCTCAAGGACATTCACAGAGTTGTCCTGAAGCCACTCCTATGATATCTTAGCTGTGTGCTTAGGTTCGTTGTCTTGCTGAAAGATGAACCGTTACCCCAGTCAGAGGTCAAGAGTGCTCTTGAGCAGGTTTTCATCCAGGATGTCTCTGTACATTGCTGCATTCATCTTTCCCTCTATCCTGACTACTCTCCCAGTTCCTGCCACTGAAAAATATCCCCACAGCATGATGCTGCCATCATCATGTTTCACTGTAGGGCTGGTATTGGCCTGGTGATGAGCGGTGCCTGGTTTCCTTCAAACATAATGCCTGGCATTCATGCCAAATAGTTCAATCTTTGTCTCTCGTGGTCTGTGTGTCTTTCAGGTGTATTGGCAAACTCCAGGTGGGCTGCCATGTGCTTTTTAGTAAGGAGTGTTTCTGTCTGGCAACTCTACCACACAGGCCTGATTGGCGGATTGCTGCAGAGATGGTTGTCCTTCTGGAAGGTTCTTCTATTTTCACAGAGGAATTCTGTAGCTCTGACATAGTGACCATTGGGTTGTTGGTCACCTCCCTGACTAGGGCCCTTCTCCCCTGATCACTCGGTTTAGATGGCCAGCCAACTTTAGGAAGAGTCCTGGTGGATCTGAACTTCTTCTATTTATGGATGATGGAGGCCACTGTGCTCATTGGAACCTTCAAAGCAGCAGATATTTTTCTGTACCCTTTCCCAGATTTGTGCCTCGAGACAATCCTGTCTCGGAGGTCTACAGATAATTCCTTGGACTACATGCTTGGTTTGTGCTCTGACATGCACTGTCAAGTGTGGGACCTTATATAGACAGGTATATGCCTTTCAAAATCATGTCCAGTCAACTGAATTTACCACAGGTGAACTCCAGTTAAGCTGTAGGAACATCTCAAGGATGATCAGTGGAAACAGGATGCACCTGAGCTTAATTTTGAGCTTCATGGCAAAGGCCGTGAATACTTATGTACATGTGCTTCCTTAGTGGGTTTTTTTTATTTAATTTGCAAAAATCTCAAAAAAAATTTTACACTTTGTCATTATGGGGTATTGTGTGTAGAATTTTGAGGACAAAAATTAATTTATTCTGTTTAGGAATAAGGCTGTAACATAACAAAATGTGGAAATAGTGAAGCGTTGTGAATGCTTGAATCACTGCATATTTATTATTTTTATATTTGTGACCATTGTATACAGGGAACACAGCTAACCTGCTGTTCACTGCTACCCTGCGTAAAGGTAGGAAGCAGCATTGTGTACCTTTTCTCTCCCACTTTCTCAGGTAGAGATACTATCATTGATCCATATACTGTGTCTACTATGCACTGATCTAACAGGATCAACTCAAGGATACAAAAACATACCATTCCTTCTCTTGTTCAACCCATAGATGTGAGTTAAAGACTACTCTCACACATTATTAACTGCTGTATACTCTAGCACGCAGAGTGCAGCAGCTGCCCACCCCATGTAATACTAGAGGGCTTATTTATCTATCTGTATCAACTATTATATTTCTCTGCTATAAAAACTGTTGCTGAAGTGTTATTTTAAGTGTTAGGTATTTTGCACTGTACCTTCATTGGCTGATTTTTAAATACAATATATTAATATATTAAGAGATATAATTTCTGTTGATTTGACTGGTGCACCTATGCTTGATATTTATATGATGGATTATGTACAAAAAAAATATATATATATGTACCATTATGTATGATCCATTTGGAGACAGCCTTTATGTATCTTCTATTGTTAGATCTAACAAGACTAAAATTAATTGGTATTAGAATGGAGAGCATTACTATGCATTCTCCAATATGGCCCCTCCAGGGATGATGCTCTACTCATTTACCGGCATGGCCACCAGCGATCCGAGTGCCCCTGGCAAACTAATGGACTGGAATCACCCTCCCCCCATAATTTCTGAATAATAATATTATACAATAAATAAGTACTTAAAATGATTCCCCAGCTACCCCCCCTATGCATGCAGTGCTCCCACCGTGGACACAGCAAGCCCAGTATTGTCTACAAGAAAGCATGAACTCTACAAAACATACTTACGGAAAGTTGTATACCTCCAGAGAGACTGAATTTTACACAGAAACAAAAAGGATTTAATCACTGTCTAAATTGTAAAGCCTGCAGGGAAACAGGCAAGAAATCCACCAAAATGATTACAGAATTTTGTTCCAATACGAACAAGAAAAAATTCAACATCACCCAGAGTTTGAGCTGCCACACCGAAGGTGTGGTTTACCTACTGGAATGTCCTTGCGGACTCCAGTATGTGGGACGAATGATAAGGCAATTAAAAACAAGAATAGGAGAACATGTTTACAACATACATAAAGGTCTAACCACACAAAGTGTCTCCAATCACTTTTTGATGCACCATAACAAAGATCCTAAAGGAATGAAATTTATGGCAATTAAAAAAGTGGAAAAAGATTGGAGAGGGGGCCAATATATAGAAAAAATTTCAAGAACAGAAACTGAATGGATATACAGAATTGGAACCCTACACCCCAAGGGTCTTAATATAGACTTTGATTTAGGAGCTTTTCTCAAATTATAATCTGTATCAATTTTTCGTTTAAAGACTGATTGATTTTATATTTATTTATTTATTGTTTATATGATACAATACAGCAACAAATGGAACAACATGATACACTCTACTGATAATGTAATATAAATGTTTGTCTGTTAGCATTCTGTGATTTTACATTTGCATTAATTGGCTTATTATTAAACCAATTATAACTGCACACTACTTTTAAACAGATTTTATTAATAAAATTAATTTATCATTTTTATTGTATACACATATTAAAGAAATGCACACTTTTAGATTGCCCAGCTTTTTATCCCGTTATCCGGCTAAATATGCGGGATTGAGATATGTCTGATTGACATAATTAACCAGCCAATTACCAAGCTAGCACAAGGATAAAAGGTGAACAAGGGCTTCACAGCAACACCTTGATAAAGTCCTACCGGATGAAACGCGTTGGTGTTTAGACTACCCCTGACGTCACTATTCCAGTGAGCGCGAATTCCTCTCCATGAGAACGGCAGATTTCCACCAGGCAGAAGAGTGCAGAATGACGCTGCTCCGGCGAGCCACTGATATTACAAGCGGCAGACGGAATTGTCATACAGCTGATTATACTGCAGCCGCCTGGACACACCCAGCCCCCGCACGGAGAAGATCTTACACAGGGAAAGGTAGGGTCAGTTTATCCCACTTACCCTGGTATCCAGCGCCCACGTCTTAATGGGGAAACCTCTTCAGGACACTTCATTTTTCACTGAAAGCGCTTAAACATTTATCTACGTTATATGTATTGAGTGTTATTGTGTGTATGTTTCACTATTGCTGGTATTACATTTAAGCACTACTCACTATACAAGCGCTTCTTTAGCATACATTTACTGTGCATGCACGTTGCCATCTTGACACTTGGGTCCTGTTTCAGAGGTGGGCGCAATGATGATTTTTATGCAGATCGAGCGATTGATTGCTAATGCGCAAATACCGCACTGCACATGCATAGTAATTGCAGGAGTCTGACCGTTTAAATGCTGTTTCATGGGCGTGCATAAATTAGACATTGTGATCTCTTTAGCAGCATGAGAGCTCACTGCGTGTCCAGAGAGCTGTATGGGTGCCTGATGTGCATCAATGGTACCGATGTTTACGCTGTTGTATGTTGTACGAACATGAGAAAGCAGCAGTTGGTATCTGAATGTTCAGATATGTTTTGGAAGGCATTAGCATATTTTATCAACTGTGTGCTGAGAGAGTACTGTATGTCTTTGCATTACCATCTGTCTCTGAATCGGGCCCTCGGTGTGTAATAGTCAGAGATGGACTTCTTTCCCTTAACTCCAAAAGACCTGCTACTTTTACCCATGATACTGCTGTTCCAACATCTTGTACCACTACCCGGATCCAGAAGACAGTCATTGGCTGGTAATCTGTCCCAACCCTGCTCCAATTCATACATCAACCAGTGTAACAATGAGTACAGCTGTACCTTCACATATCATTAAATGACACTACTGGTTAAGCCACTGGACTTGTGATTGGGTCATATACAATTCTGCTAGTATGGACATAACTCTGCTAAACCACTGCTTTACACACAATTCCCAACAGGTTATAGGCCCATGGAGGACAATAGTAAATGGCACCCAGGTACCCAAGTGTGGAAAAGGCACCCAGACTGCACAGATAAAAAAGGGGGACCCAGGCACACAAGTAAAGAATGTCACGTGTATATACAAAAGTGTCCCAGGCACACAGAGAAGATTATTACTGATGCCAGAGGTGCCATCTTTCACACATGTAATGACACAGGGCCCGATTCAGCAATGCTGAATGCATATTCCAGATGTTCAGGAATCTGCGCAGGTGCATGACCGGTTCTAAGCATGTGCAGAATTGGTATGCGATCCCACTCGCAGACTGTCAGCAGACTGTCAGTGATTGACAGTCTACTGTCATTTGTGGGTGGGGAGGGGGTGGCAATGGGTTAGGGAAGAGCCAGAATCTCTGTTGGCTGATGAAGATTTTCTGGCCTCTTACTCTCAACTGCGGTGACTGACTGCATGGTCCCATGGGTCACCTTAGCCAGACAATGTTACACAGATTATCTGATGCTGCATTGGACAACGCAGCTTGAATAAGTAATGCACAGGAGGCGTGATGCCTCCTGCTGCATTGCCATATCTGCAAGGATCACAATTGCAAAGCTGCCTGCATGCATACATTATATATCTATAGCCTGCATGCATACATCATATCTATAGCCTGCGTGAATACATCATATCTATAGCCTGCATGCATACATCATATCTATAGCCTGCGTGCATACATCATATATCTATAGCCTGCGTGCATACATCATATCTATAGCCTGCGTGCAAACATTATATCTATAGCCTGCGTGCAGCTTTGCACTTGCGATCCTTGATGAATCAGGCCTACACACAGTTCTTACAGTATTGAGTGTAGAGACCACAGTGTGTTTAAAACAAAAAGGGTTACAGCAAGTTATATTAGAATACAAAAGCTGCAAGACAATGGACCTCATTCAGAGTCAGTCACAAGCGGGCGCTCGGTCGTACGCCTAACGACCGAGAAACTGAAAAAGGAAGCAATCGCACGGCCGGTCGGTCGCAACCAAAGTGACGCCCATACATGAACAATGCACCTCCCCTAGCTAACGAGTGATAGCAGCTAGCAATCGAATCAATCATTGTCAGTCACTGTCAGTCGCTGAATGTTAATTTTCTTCTGATGGTTGCGGCCGCTTGTGTTGTGTTGATGCCAACAAAAATTAAAAAATAACCGCATAGAATAAGCCATCCCCATGAAATGTATTTATTCTTATTATTCGCTAATGCAAACGCAGCTGAATCAATTACAAGCCAATTAGCAGTGTTATTAGCTTCAACAATCGATTGTTAGCTGCTTGCATTGTGTGGCTCAAAATAGAAACATCAATTCTAACATCAATAACATTCGATAGTATCGATTGTACTCTGGGGCTTGCGAGAGCACATACCCAACCTCATGCTGGATGATCAGCCAGGCCTCGAACCTGCTCGCAGAGTGACATTTTACTACTTCCAGCTTTCTATGTCGGTCGTAGCAGGTAATTTAAGTACTCCCCTAAAACGCCCTGAAAATGCTGAGGCACACATGCGTTTTCAGACCACCACCCCCATCAACACCCACAAATGGCCTTTCATGTCAATCAACTCCCGGAAGCCACTTCCTGCTAGTAAGCCATATGATCTACAGCATTTTGGATCGCAAAGCCTCGTATGAACATGCGCACAACTAACCGTGCGCATGCGTGGTTTGGAAACATCGGATGCGTACGACCGAGTGGCTGCTTACGATCGACTCTGAATGAGGTCCTATGTCTATAACAAGTGCACATTTAGGAACTACACCTTAAATGGGGTTTATTAAACTAAAAGTTGCAGAGAACATGGACGTTTTCTATGGAAATGTAACTATAGCAGAAAAGACTATGGAAAGTAACAGTAGATCCTAGTGACAGTCCAAGCCAAGATTATATAAATGGGCACAATAGAATTAAGTATGGAGCAACATGTATACAACATGTATACTCCATAATTCATGGGAAAATGTCAGCTGACATGTGGATGGCTCTGCAGGAAGCATATCAGGTGGAAGTCTCATGAGGAGAATACATTTAAGATGTTCATTGTATAATACAAGGTTGCACGAATACATAATTATGAGTGATTATATAGATAGAATGATATCTGTCTCTCAGCAGTTAATGGGCCTGATTCAGCAAGGATCGCAGTTACTTATACGCATTCAAATAGCTGATTAATTCGCTCTGCACATGCATATGTATCGCATGCTCGTGTGCGAGCCAGACGCTGCGATCGTGACTGTGATCACAGAGGATACACAGATCCATGGCAGAGTGATTGACAGGAAGTGCCATTTGTGGGTCGTGTTTGGGGGGGCTGGGTTAATGCAGGCTTGCCAATGCATTGGGATGGTGTTGCAGGGGCATGCATAAATTAGTCACAGCGATACCATATGCAGCCTGAGATCTCATAGCGAGTGCTGAAGTAAGCAATTCCTGAGTGAGGTCTGACCTTCCTTAACTGTGCATATGTGTCCAATGTTACTCAATGTTACTGATTGTTTTGCTATGTTGCTCTAGTATACAGATGTGAGTAAGGGAAGTGGGCGTCCTTATGTTACTCTGCAATCACAATGCAAATGTAAACATTTGCATATTCCCGCTGATATTGCATGCGTACAAGCAGAATAGCAATCCATAGTGAATCAGGCCCAATGTCTGTTGGTGTGCAAGTAGATTACAAAGAAGTAGCAACTGCCCTGCTTCAAAATCTAACACCAGAGTTTGACTTTTTAGTTGTGGCATTAGAGGCCAATACTGCAAAGTTAACAGAGACACAGTAAAAGCAAAGCTATTACAGTTTCAGCAACGTGCGCCCTGTGAATCAAATGCTGAGACAACTGCATTAAAAGCAAAGATTGAGTAGTTCAGAAAGTTCAAGTGTTATAATTGCCACAAGATAGGTCACAAAAATTAACTGCAAGCAAAGAAAAGTGAATCCTGTGCATAACCAGAAATGTAATGACAAAGATGAGTCTGCCCTGAGTGTTACAAATAGCCATATAAAAGATTGCTAATATATTTATTCAGGTACAACAAGACATTTTAGCTGCAATGAGGAGCTTTTCACTTAGCTAAGTGAGTGTGACCCTAATACAATCAATTGAATTAGCAATCAAACATTGACAGCCACAAAAGTTGGGACAAAAAAAGCTTGCTTGAAAATATGGTCAAGAACAAAAGTCACAGAAATCCAAAATATATTTTGAGTAAAAGAGATGGGAACACATCTTATTGCCATCAATGCCCTAGAACAGAGAGGCCACATAGTTAATATTTCCAAAGGAAATTGCATTGTGATAAACAGTGGTGGGACAATTATCGCTACAGGCACAAGGTGTCAGCAAAGAATGGGAACCAAGTAGGTAAGGATGATCTGTTTTAACCAAGCAGCTGCTAGAACAGGGGTAGTCAACCCCAAATAAGCATAAATACAAATAAAAGGAGTAGCAGCACTATGATGTGTAAAATGTCAATGAGTATGCATAGATGGACTTAAAAAATACACTTTAATAAAAATATTCTAAAAGAATAAACATGTGTCACAAACTGTCTGAGCAAAAAGCCTCTTCCAACTGACTATTCAATTTGAACAATGCCTGTTCCTATATGTTTCCAGATAATGCAAGATAGTGTCAATCTCAATTTGAGAAAAACATATTTGTCCAATGGATATATAATTACCAGGTCCTTACACCTGTAGAGGGATGGTTCTATTGGCATACAGTTCCATATGCGACACTCGGAGCCCTCAGATGTCCATGGTGTGAGTAGGGTGATTAAATCCTAATAGGTATGCCCAGATGTTTCCAAAAAGAGTTCTAATCCTTTTAATTACCAGAAAGCTGGTCCAGGCTTGTTATAGTGTCTAGTTAGCAGTCACAAGGTCACTTGTTGGAAGGAGGCAAAGGCAGCTGTCGCGTTTTGCTTATATATGTAGCAGCTTTTTCAAAGGTGCTACATATATACAGCAAAACTCATCAGTTATGTTTATCCAGAAACATATATAGGAACAGGCATTGTTCAAATTGAATAATAAATTGGAAGAGGTTTATTGCTCATATGTTATTATGTGACAAATGTTTATTATTTTATAATATTTTTATTAAAGTGTATTTTTTATGTCCATCTATGTATACTCATTGACATTTTACACATCATAGCACTGCTACTCCTTTTATTTGTACAAGGTGTCAGCAATTGTATGTCCTTGATACACATCACTGTTATGCAATATTGACAATATAGTATTTGGGAAAAAGAGTCATCAGGCATTTCCAAATTCAACAAATAGAGCTGCAGCACCAAGAGAGATAGTACATTCAGATATGTGTGGTCCAATGGAAGTAAAGTCTATTAGTGTATACAGATACTTTGTGACATTGATAGATGACTTCATGAGAATGACAAACGTGTACTTCATAGAAGAAAAATCTGCAGTGACAAAGAAGATTGCAGATTAGAAGAGACTTCTAAAAATCCAAACAGGCCACAGATTTAAAGTGGTCTGATTTGGTAATGACAGAGAATATCTTAACAAAGAAGGGGAACAATTCTTGAGAATATATGGAATAGAGCATCAATTGACCATTGCCTATAAGCCTAAGCAAAATTGTGTTAGTGAACAATCAAACCATACACTAATGGAGAGAGGGAGATGTATGCTGAAGAATGCAGGCCTAGAGAAACAGTTTTGGAACAAAGTTATGTTTATAGCAGTTTATCTAAAAATAAAACTTTCTCCCACAGTAGCCTTAAAATACACTTATTGAATCCTGGTCAAAGAGAAAACCAAGTGTGAAGCATCTAAGAATAATTGGAAGTACTGCTAATGTCCATATACCAAAAGAAAGAAGATGCAAGGTGGATTCATAATAAATAAAGTGCATCATGCTTGGCAATTGCCATGAAAAAAAAGGCTACAGAATTTGGAATGCAACTACAAGAAAACATGTTAAATCAAGGGATGTTGTATCTGAAGATACAGCACAAGTTATAGAAAAGCTGGACTTTGACATGCAGAACAACTATGTGTCATTGGACATGCCAGCAGCTGGAGATATATCTGAACCAGAGACTAACAGCGTTGAAATTCATCCACAGAAAAGATTGTCTATTTTATCAAATATCAAATAGATATGTTAAGGAATTTGCAAACATCACATTTAGTGAACCTTCAGATAATTGTAAGCCAAAGTCAAAGGCAGGTTGGTGTAAGTGGAAGTCCAAAGTACGTAGGTAAAAAGACTGAAAAATTTGGAAGTCAAAAGTACAAAATACATCATGAATCATGACATTGACAGCAGTCAAAAGTTTGTGAGTCAAGACATTGTTGCCAAGGCCTATACTGTCAGAAAGGTGTCTTGCTGATGTACCCTTCAAGAAGGCCAAACAAAGTTGTTTGATATATTGATGTTCTATTGTATGCCTAACCTCACATTTCTTACAGGTTGCTATGTGAAAGCTTTATTTGTGAGTTTGTGTAACATGGAGAAGTTTGTAGGGAGGGGGCTGTTAGAATGGTAGAGCGTTACTGCGTATTATTCAATATGGCTCTTTCAGGGATGATGCTTCATTCCCTTACCAAAATAGCCGGTGATACTACTATTGAAGCACCTTGCACCGCTACCCGTATCCACAAGACAGTCACCGGATGTTCAGCTGTCCCAGCACTGCTATAAAAATCACAGCTGCAGCAATAGTGTACAAGTCTGAATCAGGCCCATACTAAGTTATCTGAGAATTGCTCAGATGTCCAATGGCTGCTTTATTTTCATGCAGTGAATATGAAGCTATGTCTTTGGAAGCAGCCAACAGATCTGAGGAAACCAGCAGAAGGCAGCTTTTTCCACCCTAGTGTAAACTAATAAAATGGTAAGAGGTCTGCAAGTCCTCCATTATACCAAATGTGTAGAAAAAGGAACATAAAACTGTTTTAAAATATACCATAAGTATTCCCTAAACTTTGCTTTTCCAATGTAAGTAAATAAAGTCTCCTTCCTCAAGGAGGGTCAATAGCTGCTCAGATGCCTGGAATTAGTTATTTACTACCCAATTTGTGGTAATGAAAATTATATATATATATACTGTATATGAATAGTATATACAAACAAATGAGATGTCACTCGGAGACAGTCCACATGTAATAAATAAGCAATGTGGTTTATTGCATAATCATCATGGATGATAATGCAATAAAGCACATTGCTTATTTGTTACATGTGGCCTGTCTCCGAGTGCCACCTCGTGTGTTTCTATATTGTGGGGATGCTGTTCCCTGTAAGGAAGGCACCAGAGCAAGCAGCTTTTATCTCCTCTATAGTGAGTGCCAGATCATTGATGCTTTGTTATATATATATATATATATATATATATATATATATATATATATATATAAACCAGAACTGCACACACTTCCAAATTGATAATAGAGTGCAGGGTCAAATGTTAAAAATATGCACATGTAATCTCCAAAATCAGAGACAGACCAGCACTCCATCATTAGATTCACAAAGATTAATAAACTTTAATGTGCCAGAAAAAAGCCAGAAACATTAATAAGCAGCTCAAAATGATAACTGTACTTAGTGTCAGACAGGAAACCACAATTTCATAGCCGTGTGTCTGAATATTCTGTAGGCAATGCTGTGCCCCGACAGCTGTTTTGGTAATCCCATTTTCAAAGAGGCAGCATTCAACAATGTTACTAACATACTGGCTTAAATACCAATAATACACTGGGTTTTCTCTCCTGAAAGTGCGCCATGACTCCATACACCCACGTCTGACCACCATGGACCACAGCACATCCCAGCCATGAGGATCAACCCAGCACACCTAACCAGAAATGATGCCCATCAGTGGAACCAAGGTGCACAGTACCACTAGCGGGGAAGGCCAAGGAACACGCTCCAAGCTGGAAGTAGTGAGATAACCATCTAAACAAGATGCTACAGAAAGCATCAGCCTCAATACAAATACACAAACATGAACAAACAAATATAACACAGGTCATACTGCATCATAAAAAGAATCTCATCTACTCAGAGCAAGAAAGGTTGGCATTTTGCAATCATAATAAACATACAGTATATTATAGAAACCAGTACCAGTACATGTAAGCTCAGAAGCACCACAGATAATTGCCCAAGAAAAATTTCAAAAATGCAGATAGGCTAAGTTCCTCATTAAGTACAAGAGTTGTCATACTCTTGAGTTCATAGATCCAATTACACTCCCGTTTCAGAAACAGTTTGTGCTTATCTCCTCTTCTATGTAAAGGAGGCACATGGTCAATTGGCATGAACATGAAGGGCAAAATTTACTAAGCGGTGGTTTGGTGGCGGTTTCTATTCTATTCTAAGCCCTGGGGGTTTGGTGGCGGTTTCTATTCTATTCCAAACACCCGGTGGTTTGGTTTTGCAGCAGTTTCTAAATGACAGCCCTGTTCTATTCTATTCTAAAATGTGTTTTGACTGTGGTTGGTGGCGGTTTTGCTATCTGCAGATTTACTCTGGTCAAAACTGCTGCAAAATTGCCATCAAAACACATTTTAGAATATAATAGAACAGGGCTGTCATTTAGAAACTGCTGCAAAACCAAAGCCCCGGGGTTTAGAATAGAATAGAAACTGCCACCAAACCGCCGGGGTTTAGAATAGAACAGAAACTGCCGTCCAACCGCCACTTAGTAAATTTTGCCCGAAGTCTCTTAGCCTATGTCCACTGCTAGCAAAATGCCTAGCCACAGGTGGAGTACTGGATTCTATCTTTGTGAAGGCTTTTTTGATGGATGACATGTGCATAGCAAATCTCTACTTCAGCGTACGTATGGTCTTCCCAATGTACAATAACTGGCAAGGGCATACAATAATGTATATCACATATTTCCTTTCACAGGTCATTCGGTGTCAAAATATGTAATCTATACAAGTCTTCAGGTGTGTAAAAGCAACCACAGTGATCAAATGTGTACATTTCACACATCCAGAGCATTTGAAGGCTCCCTTCTGTAATTTGAGCCAATTACTATTGGAAGTGGCTCTAGGACTAATATCAGAAGAACTGATGAGTTATTTAAGATTCTGGCTTCTTTTGTAACAAAATAAAGGCACATCTTGATGCAGGTTGCCTACAAAAGGATCAGTAGCAATGATATGCATGTATTTAAGGATAGATTTGCGTAAAAATCTTCTCCTTCTGGGCAGGATTCAGAAGTTCATCTCTCCTTAACCTCAGGCATTTATTCACAGCCTTCTGTACTTTGCTCTGTCTGCAACCTCTTTGAATGAAGTTACATGCAATTGTGTTCAGTGTTTCTGGCAATTTGTCTGTATCAGATGTAATTCGAACTGCCCTGACAAATTGTGAGAATGGAAGCCCATTCTTTAACTGTTTCAGATGGAAGCTGGACGCTAGCAATAGTGTATTTTTATCAGTAGGTTTTTTTGAAAATAGTCATCGAGAAGCCAGTGATGGTTATAGTGACATCCAAAAAATATATGGTGCTATAGCTACATATGCTGGAGAATCTCATAGACCCTGGAAAATTGAGGTATTCCACAAACTCCCACAAAGTGTCTTCACCTCCAGTTCACACCATGAACAGATCATCAATATACAGTATCTGACATAAAAAGCAATAAATCTTGAAAACAATGGATGGGCCATAAAATGTACTCTTTCATATGCGTACATATATAAGTTAGCATATGTTGTGGCCATATTTGACCCCATCACAGTCCCTCTTAGCTGTAAATAAAATGCACTGTCAAAAAAGAAATAGTTTTTTATGAAGTATTACCTCAATCATCAGCAACAAAACTCAATCGTAAGACCCTCATAGTGTGGGCTGGAGCCCACGACATCATGGACAGCCTGTGTACCTTCTTCTTGATTTATATTCATATATAAGCTGGCGACATCTAGTGTCACCAGCAAACACCCAACAGGTGGCTATCCAAACAAAGCTAACTTTTTAAGAAAATCAGCTGTATCCCTGAGGAAATATGGGGTCTTCTGAACCACTGCTTGTAAGTGATAATCCACAAATTGGGAAAGCATCTGCACCACTGATCCAATAGAGATAATGACGGGTCACCCTGAAGGTCGAAGCATGGACTTATGTACATGCATCTTGGGCAAAACGTACAATAGGGGTTTTCTCAGAAATTCTGGAGTAAGAAACTTAGTAGTATGCTCATCAGTCCAACCATTAGTAAGACCCATCTGTGTGAAGGTATCTATCTCCCTTTTATATTTATCAGTGCGATCATACAGTCATTTTTTATAACAGCTGTCATCAGATAACTGGCGCATCACTTCTTCAAAATAATTGGTATGGTTCAAGATAACTAAAGCCCCATTATTATCGGTGGGGCAAATAATGAACTCATTATTGTTGCAGAGTGATTTGACTGCTCTATCTACCTTGGTAGGTTGGAGTAATGCATTTTGGCTTTATGCATATGGGGGAGCACATCTGCCTTAACCAAAGGTTTCAATAGATGCATGCAAAGAGGGTGGATCAAAAGTGCTTTGTATCTTAAAGGGTCCTCTATCTTTGGAAACACCACCTTGTTTAGAGAAAAAGTCCTGTAGTCTTAGATGTCTATGAAATCTGTACAGCTCCATTTCACAGTCAAACGGTCTTTGTCTGTAAGTTTGTACAAATGATAAACCCCTGGACAATACTGAATTCTCAAATTCAGTGGGACAATAGTTGGACAGATTATACACCACTATTTCTTTGCCCCCTTGGGACCTCTTCCTCCTGGATTGCCTATGTTTGAGTCCGCCTCTATGGGTTGCTTTTTTCCCCCTGGTGTCTTCTGAGAGTATGTACCATTTTGCCTAAAAAAAACCCTTTTGTTAATGGTTGGTCTGAATCGCTCTGAGATGTTAAAGAGACGAGATCTGTAAAGTGTGTCTCAGCCCTTCTACTATTGCCCTGTCCCAACCTCCAGGGACGTCTACTGGATTGACTACTCAGCCAAGTGTAGATCCTTAACTCCCTATAATCCTCCTTTACTTTCCTAAACTTATTCTTTTTAAAAGCCAAAAGATCAGTTTTGAAAAGGTTAACTGTCTCATCAAGTCTGGTCAGCCAGTCATTACTTGTGTCTGCTCTAATAATCTCCAACCCATTTGTCTCACAAATAGATATAACTTTTTTAATATTTTCAATGTTGGAGTTCACCTGTTGAACTACAAGCACAATTAAATCCAGACTACAGTGATTCAAAATTTGACACCAGTGCCGACAAAAATCCTTATTATTCT